>CM035153.1:23031949-23256949 GCA_020205615.1 Panax quinquefolius
GTTGAAGACTAACGATAATTTGTTGTGTATTATCTTAGTCATAATATTCTTTTATCGAGCTAGTTGAGCTCACCCTTTTCCTTTTTGTTCCATTCTTCTCGGGGAGGCAAGAATATATAGCGAGTACGTAGTCTGGGGTATGGAATGAAGGTTTTAGAAAGGATTGTTTAGTAGTCCTCACCATTTTGTAAAATAATGTATCAATAAATGTGATGAGGATTTATGTGAGTATAAATATTGTCTAGAAGATAATATTTGTATTTAAACTCACAGATTTCTTTGTTGTAATAATAAAGTTGTAGTTGTTTCTGTACCATGTATTGACAACTCAGAATGGGTGATGTATACCTATTTTGGGGGCGTCACAATAAGCCCCCCTAGTGATCAACGAATTTCCTGATAATATAGATTTCAACATTAATCATAAAAGAACCTTTGAGTAAATAGTTACCGTAGAATTCAATCCTTCCACCATACAATGTCCCAATTAAATATAAGACACTAATTCCGTCAAGTCTTATTTTATTTAATTATATGTATTTCGACTCTTAAATGCACAACTTCAAATAATACAAATTAGAAACTCCTTTCTAATTTCATTCTACCTTGGCCAAGGACTACTGGGTTGTCATTTATCGAATCACATAGGACATTTCTCTTCTTTTACTAGAAGTGGTAGATTCTTTATTGATCATACATTATCTCCATGTACAACTTATTATACCCAAGCATACCCTTTGATATATCCTAAGTGTCTTAAGGAATAAGTCAAAGTATAACTCATCATACATAAGATACTATGATGATCTCAAGTCCAAGGATCACGTGTACTACTATCACTACATGAATTCCTATTGACAGGCAAGTAAAACTCCATTAGGTATTCCTTAGCGAGTCACATTCACTGAACTTATTCTCTAAAAAGTACTTACATACTTGCTTTAGTGTCTCCACATAAATGATCATGAGATCAATCATCCTCATCCAATGAGCAAGCAACGTATGTACCAATCTATCCGGATTCACTAATCCCCAATTTAGTAATCCAACGATTGGGAACTATTTTAGTTTTAAGTTTTCTAAGAATTTAGATCTCATTAGAATGATCATCATCATTATTCTAAAAGTATTGCTTAAAACTATGAGTTTATCACATATTATAAAACAACATCATGTAGATAATTAAAAGCCTTTAATAAATTAATACTTTTTATTAATAAATGAATAAGATTGTTACAAAGTATATCTTTTATCATCAAACATGATTGGCTTGTGTGCATACTATTCACCCAACCTATCTTTAGCCGAACCCCATGGTTGGTTAGCGCTAATGTTAACGTCAAGATTGTTCCACGCGCCTCAATCACCAAAAACCAGTTCAATCCTGCACAGAAACGAAGTCACACTTGAATCTGACGACTTGGGCCGCCGAGGGATAGCTCCAGTGTGAGAATAAGTACATGCTGAGCAAAGTTTAATAATAGAGCTGTTAACACCAAGATCTTTTCCCACGTTCCAATCAAGTAAAATGCATTCGATCCTGCACAATAAACACGACAACACCAAAAGCTTGACGGCTGTCGGGGGAAAGCTCCGGTGTAAGAGTCAGTACAGGAGATCACAAGGTTAACAATGGAGGATAAAAATATCTAGTGTTTTGAGAAAGAAAAATATCAATTACCTTGGCTTGTATGACATCCTTGCTATCATATACTCTCATTCCCGGTTTACTATGCTACCCACTACCGTCTGACACCAACCCCTAATCGATGATCTCAACCTACTCATCGCCATGACTCACCGCTCCATCCCATCATCGTTTCTCCACCACCTACCGATTTTGATCCCATCCACATTAATCTTCAAAGTAGATAATAGTCAACTGTTATCTTTTTTTCATCATTATTGGTCAAAGCCCAAAAATGAGATATTTTAGTTATCTAGTGGGTCGGTTCAACAATTTGGCCCAAGGCTTTCAAGACCCAATCAAGATGATCCACTGACTTGGCTCAATGGCTAGGCCCAATAACCCCAGGACCCAATAATAATAACCCAATGGATCTACCAAGGAGTCTGGCCCAATGCACATAAAATATCATGACCCAACATTACCCCCCAGTCTTTTATTGAACAGACTGTTTAATGAAAGAGTATAAAGGCCTTCGATCCATGACAAATATGATAAAATAATTAAAGGTCCATAATGAAACTCACCAAAGCCCAACCAATAACTTGTATGCAGCAACATAAATTAACATTGGAAATTCAATTGAAAAGCCCAACCCGGTTAATTCTTGAGGCTTAACTTGGACGCTAGCCATTTAAATTCTTCATCATTCCTATCAATTAATGCGCCGCCCTCGTGCACCAAGAACAACTGAAGGGACAACTGTTATAAAACCCTTTTTCCCCAATTTTAACAAGTTTACCTGACATTTCAAATTTTGGGTATTTTGAATTTCTTCATTCCTCTCCATTTCCCTGTCCTTGCAATTTTCCATCAATGGCATCCCAAGAACTAAATCCAGATATTCCCATCGTGGTAACCCCTATATCCTCTGTTCCTCCTAACCCAAGTCCTAACAAAAGGGGTTCGAGTTCCAACCCCAAATCTGTCGCTACCACAAGTAAGAATCCACCATCAACACCCCTCCCAAATCCTTCTGAATTTTTTAAGAATGGGGAACAATTCCCCCATGCCAATACTCCTTCCACCATCACCGAGGCTGAGATACGTAATTTTCGGACTCGTTACCAGATTCCAGATACTCACGCGACAAGGGATCCAACTTCTGAAGAATGAATGTACCATCGATCTGAAGGATGGACTGCCATGCCGGTGACCCTTTTCAAAAAGGGTGTTCGTCTACCACTCCATGCTTTTATTATTACTCTTCTGGGGTTTATAGGAGTGGGATTCGCCCAATTGGTCCCCAACTCCTACATCCACCAAGGAAGAAGAAAATTTCAAGAAGATGTGTGTTTGGCAAAACCCTAGTTTTTCTATCTCTCATAGAAAAAGAGCGCTCTCCAACAATTGGAATCACGTATGTTGTGAAAAAGTCAACAAATCCACACACCCATAATAAGACTCCTCTTATTTATAGATGTAGGCAACACTTCTTAACAATTAAGGAATTGGGTTTTATTTTAATTAATTAAATTTCTTTAACTAATTAGGCTCCTAATCATATTAGGAATAATTAATTAAACTCTTTTAATTAATTAGTCTCCTAATATTATTACGAATATATGAGAGTACTTTTATTAATTAATTTTCAAACTTCTTTAGGAATTAAATAATAATAATAGTAATAATAATAATAAGACTCCTCTTATTAATTTATATTTAATATTTTTAAAATATTAAATAATAAATATTAAGCTATTTAATTTATTCTTTCACCATAAATTAAATTAAATATACTTAACATATTATTACGATTATGTCATTAACTTCTTAAATAATTATTCTTCCTTTTATGGTGTGATCCTTTATGTAAGACCCCAACTTATTATTTTTGAGGTATTTTTGGACGTGGATAAAACAAAGTACGAATCCTTAATCCTTAATCCTTGTCATTTTGTTTCACTGGATTCGTTTCTTTAAAAATATTTTTCATCATCTTCAGTCTTAAATGATGATATTATGGAATATCTTTGGCTTGTAGTGCAAAGATGAATGATTTCTGAAGAATATCTTTGGCACTTGAGTGTAAAGATAAGCAGTGTGTTTAGATGAACATGATTAATCGATGAATATCTTTGTCTGTGAGTGCAAAGATGAATATTTGATTCGAGATATATATTGATTGATGTTACGGGATAAAAGATGAGCGATGAACTTTTAAATTCATACATAGAAGATAGTAGTTTGCATTCTCTACTTAACTCTTCTAATGAATTATTATTTCCGCGCGAATATTGATTTAAAATTTGTTGTCTATTGTATTCTATTAGATTTTTTCCTGTTGAAGACTAAAGATAATTTGTTGTATATTATCTTAGTCATAATATTCTTTACTGGGCTAGTTGAGCTCACCCTTTTCCTTTTTGTTCCATTTTTTCTTCTCGGGAGGCGAGAATATAGCGAGTGCAGTAGGCCTGGGTATGGAATAAAAGTTTTAGAGAGAGTTGTTTAGTAGTCCTCACCATTTTATAAAATAATGTATCAATAAATGTGATGAGGATTTATTGGAGTTTAGAAATTGTCTAGAAGATAATATTTGTATTCAAACTCATAGTTTTACTGTTGTAATAATAAAGTTGTAGTTGTTTCTGTACCATGTATTGACAACTCGGAATGGGTGATGTATACCTATTTTGGGGGCGTCACACTTTAGGTTCTCCATATTAAACCGATTGTGAATAAATCAATTAGAACAATTCTAATCTTATTTAAATAAATAAATAAAACTATTAATTTATTTAAATAAATAATATTTTTTCTACAATAGGGATAAGCCCCCCTAGCGATCAACGAATTTCCTGATAATATAGATTTCAACATTAATCATAAAAGAACCTTTGAGTAAATAGTTACCGTAGAATTCAATCCTTCCACCATACAATGTCCCAATTAAATATAAGACATGGAATTACTGTCAAGTCTTATTTTATTTAATTATATGTATTTCGACTCTTAAATGCACAACTTCAAATAATACAAATTAGAAACTCCTTTCTAATTTCATTCTACTCGCCAAGGACTCTTTGGGTTGTCATTTATCGAATCACATAGGACATTTCTCTTCTTTTTACTAGAAGTGGTAGATTCTTTATTGATCATACATTATCTCCATGTACAACTTATTATACCCAAGCATACCCTTTGATATATCCTAAGTGTCTGAAGGAATAAGTCAAAGTATAACTCATCATACATAAGATACTATGATGATCTCAAGTCCAAGGATCACGTGTACTACTATCACTACATGAATTCCTATTGACAGGCAAGTAAAACTCCATTAGGTATTCCTTAGCGAGTCACATTCACTGAACTTATTCTCTAAAAAGTACTTACATACTTGCTTTAGTGTCTCCACATAAATGATCATGAGATCAATCATCCTCATCCAATGAGCAAGCAACGTATGTACCAATCTATCCGGATTCACTAATCCCCAATTTAGTAATCCAACGATTGGGAACTATTTTAGTTTTAAGTTTTCTAAGAATTTAGATCTCATTAGAATGATCATCATCATTATTCTAAAAGTATTGCTTAAAACTATGAGTTTATCACATATTATAAAACAACATCATGTAGATAATTAAAAGCCTTTAATAAATTAATACTTTTTATTAATAAATGAATAAGATTGTTACAAAGTATATCTTTTATCATCAAACATGATTGGCTTGTGTGCATACTATTCACCCAACCTATCTTTAGCCGAACCCCATGGTTGGTTAGCGCTAATGTTAACGTTAAGATTGTTCCACGCGCCTCAATCACCAAAAACTAGTTCAATCCTGCACAGAAACGAAGTCACACTTGAATCTGACGACTTGGGCCGCCGAGGGATAGCTCCGGTGTGAGAATAAGTACATGCTGAGCAAAGTTTAACAATAGAGCTGTTAACACCAAGATCCTTTCCCACGTTCCAATCAAGTAAAATGCGTTCGATCCTGCACAATAAACACGACAACACCAAAAGCTTGACGGCTGTCGGGGGAAAGCTCCGGTGTAAGAGTCAGTACAGGCGATCACAAGGTTAACAATGGAGGATAAAAATATCTAGTGTTTTGAGAAAGAAAAATATCAATTACCTTGGCTTGTATGACATCCTTGCTATCATATACTCTCATTCCCGGTTTACTATGCTACCCACTACCGTCTGACACCAACCCCCTAATCCTGATGATCTCAACCGACTATCAGCAGCTCACCTGCTCCATCCCATCACTGTTCTCCACCACCGGCCGACTTGATCCCATCCACATTAATGCTGGGCAGAGATAACAGTCAACTGTTATCTTTTTTTTATCATTATCGGTCAAAGCCCAAAAATGAGATATTTTAGTTATCTAGTGGGTCGGTTCAACAATTTGGCCCAAGGCTTTCAAGACCCAATCAAGATGATCCACTGACTTGGCTCAATGGCTAGTCCCAATAACCCCATGACCCAATAATAATAACCCAATGGATCTACCAAGGAGTCTGGCCCAATGCACATAAAATATCATGACCCAACATTACCCCCCAGTCTTTTATTGAACAGACTGTTTAATGAAAGAGTATAAAGGCCTTCGATCCATGGCAAATATGATAAAATAATCAAAGGTCCATAATGAAACTCATCAAAGCCCAACCAATAACTTGTATGTTGCAACATAAATTAACATTGGAAATTCAATTGAAAAGCCCAACCCGGTTAATTCTTGAGGCTTAACTTGGATGCTAGCCATTTAAATTCTTCATCATGCCTATCAATTAATGCGCCGCCCTCGTGCACCGAGAACAACTGAAGGGACAACTGTTATAAAACCCTTTTTCCCCAATTTTAACAAGTTTACCTGACATTTCAAATTTTGGGTATTTTGAATTTCTTCATTCCTCTCCATTTCCCTGTCCTTGCAATTTTCCATCAATGGCATCCCAAGAACTAAATCCAGATATTCCCATCGTGGTAACCCCTATATCCTCTATTCCTCCTAACCCAAGTCCTAACAAAAGGGGTTCGAGTTCCAACCCCAAATCTGTCGCTACCACAAGTAAGAATCCACCATCAACACCCCTCCCAAATCCTTCTGAATTTTTTAAGAATGGGGAACAATTCCCCCATGCCAATAATCCTTCCACCATCACCGAGGCTGAGATACGTAATCTTCGGACTCGTTACCAGATTCCAGATACTCACGCGACAAGGGATCCAACTTCTGAAGAATGAATGTACCATCGATCTGAAGGATGGACTGCCATGCCGGTGACCCTTCTCAAAAAGGGTGTTCGTCTACCACTCCATGCTTTTATTATTACTCTTCTGGGGTTTATAGGAGTTTGATTCGCCCAATTGGTCCCCAACTCCTACATCCACATTCTGGAATTTATTGCATTTTGTCATGAATTAGGGATTCCCCCTGCCGTCGATATTTTCTTCACACTCTTTTCAGCTGGCAAATATCGGGAGCGAAGTTTTAAGATGTTGAGCAAACAGTCCCCTCGACCCAATACCAGGTTCGAAAAGAGACCTCTGATGGATACCCCTTCAAGCAATAAGGGATGGCATGAAAAATGGTTCTTTGTCAAAGGGCCTGAAATCGCGTCTCTTCCTGTTTGGACCACTTCTGACCGTATCTCTGCTGACTTCGGAGATATCCCGGAGGAACATGTGAGAGAGATGGCAAGTTTTATGGAGAAGATTCCCGTGAAGGAATGGAGTTTCGGGCTTTTGAGTAGACAAACATTGTTGTATGATCATAAATGTAAGTCCTGAACCTAAGTTGTTGCGTAATTATATTAATGTCCATTAGTGATTATTCTAAATAATTGTCACTTAACTGTCACAATGTCACTAATCAAGCCGACCTCTTCTGATGTGAAAGATCTTGAAGAGGTTTTGTCTAGAAAAACTTCTGAATCTACGGCCAAACCCTCAGCCGAAGAAGTTCAGCCAACCGACCCTCCAACAGAGGAAATTCCTCCTACCACAGAATCAGCTCCACTTCGGCTCAAGAAAAGAGCCATTATAAAGATTAAACCAGTCCCTCCTCCTGTACTTAATGAAAGTTTACTTGATTTTCCTTTGGATGAACGATCTCACATCATTCGTACCAAAAAGAAGAGAACTAAGATAACTCCTCTTACTGCTGATGATCTTCGAGTACCTTCTTCTGAAGCCAATCTTCCCCCTGTCATTCCTGAGGAGATCATTGTTTCTGAAGAAGAGTTAGAAGAGCAAGCAGAGTCTACTCTCTACCTCACTCGCAAAAGGAAACACTCTTCAAGTGATCAATCTAAACTAATACTTAAATATGTACATACCCAGCCACCTTCGCCTCGAACTGCATATACTCAGCCTCCTCCACCTCCTGACCAACCCCCAACTTCTCCTTCAAGACCATTCTCTTTGGAAGCCAAGCCCGAAACTATGGGTTCCCCTACTCTCTGGCTCGAGCTTAATGAGCATTTTCCCTTCCAGATGTACGATTCCTTTGTCCATGACACCGATGATCACCAATTCAGAAATAGTTCCATCAGAGATTTGATTGATGAAGGCATGAAGTACCAGGCCAAAGTAAATCGCTTTTTGATGTTTGTACTTATCTTTCTACGATTTTATCTGATATTAATAGACTAAGGCTGGACATATGTAGGCAAATGCTATCTTCGGGCGTCTCCATCCTAAATACAAAGAAGTTAAAGCTGAAGAGGACACCGCCCGAAGAGAAAATGCCATATTGAAGTATGCATTGACGAATGAAAAGGGTGATCTCAACATCGCCCACTTTAATAACGAATGTCTTCGGAAAGATCTGGCCAAGACCAAAGAACGGATGGAAAAGATGAAGGCAGATCACCGGGTAATCGCTGATATGAACGTGGACCTAGTTACGAGGAACGAAGTCCTTGTTCAAAAAAGCGAGACCCTGGCGAAGAGCAACAAAATCTTGGCACTACAGGTGAACGAGTTTGAAACTAGAGAGCTTCGTCATCTGAAGGATCGTCAGAAACTTGAAGATGAAGTTAAAGAGCTTCGGGCCCTCAAAGATTTAGGGCCACCACTGACCGAAGATCTTCGAAGAGATATCCAAATAAATTACCGAAAGTCAGCTGAGCTGAATGAGGAAATCGTTCGGGTGTTCTCAGAAGGATATGAGGAATGTCGAAGAAAAGGCAAGGCAAAACTTGTCGAAGCCAAGGTGGATCCATCCCTCCTAGACTCATCAGATGGTGAAGACGATGCCTGAAGATGGCTTATCTTTTATCTAGACTTCAGATTTTTTGTAAAAATTTCTATCTTTTTTGTAAACAGTTTGATTAATGAAATATCAACTTCATTCCTTATAACTTCTGTGTTAATCCTTTCTTGTCAATAATTCAGTATCAATCAATTTGAAAAATGTACAAGCTTCTTTGTAAACTTAACTTTAAGCAGTTAATCAATAAGCAAGCAGATCATATGACAGTTAAGAATAATTATAACATTCCAAAATTTTTATTGTTATATTAAATATTTATTAAAATATTTAAGTATTTAATGGATGTGTTTATTGTTAAATAAATAATTGTTCAAATTTGATTCAATTTGGTTAACTATTTGTTAAATAAATAATTAAAGAAATTAATTATTTTACGCTAATTTAATTTAATTATTAAGTTTAGAGTTTGATTAATTGAATTATTATTCTTTTATTTGAATTTGTAATTAAAAGATGTGTTAGTTGATTAAATAAAGTTATAATTATATAGAAAATTATAATTTCGTGGTATTGGTTTATGTGATGTAGTGATTTAATAAATGGTTATAAAGTGTGACAAATAACCCTTTATAAAGTAGTTATTAAAATAACTTAAAGGAGTTTTAATTCAGTTTTGCCAAATAAGGGCCTAATGCCTATTAAGTCTTTAATCTAATTGTGCTTTACCAAACAAGGTGTAAGGGTTAATGAGTTATTTTTAGTTAGTTAACCAAACAAGCCTTATGACTTTTGATTTTCAAATCTATTATAACTGATATCAGTTATATTAATATTTATATTATATAATTAGTACATATTATATTATATACATTATTTTGTTAGTACGCTAGTTAGTGTTAGGAAGAAAAAACTCAGAGGAAGAAGAAGAAGAGAAGAAGAAAAGTGAGAGAGAAAAGAAGAAAGGAAGAAAGGCTAGAGAATTGGAGAAAGAAATTGGAGAAACGCTTGATAATCAAAAGGATAACTATCATCTTCTACAAGCAAGGTATTCTTATACCCTTTTTAAGTTTTAAAAGTTTTAGTTTTCTCTTCGCCTATTTCTCTGTAAAATTCTTTTGATAGGATAAATTGTTGATTGCATGTGTATTTATATGATCAACTAGTGATTGTAAAACTATTTTTATAGGTTATATATGCTTATAGTCAATGAATTGATGTTATAAATGTGGTTTGTGAAGAAAAATATTTTACAGAGAGTTTATGTGAATGAATATAAGTTAATTTAAAGGTGGAATTGAGGGCTAATTAGTTGTGTGGTTGATAAATTGGCTATTTAAATTGATAGAGTATGTATAAATATTGATAAAGATGCTTTGAATTAACTGTTTTGGTTGAAAAACAAAATTAGAGTGTTGATTTTCATAAAAAACATCAAAAAGTGAGTTTTTATCAAAAACAGTGAAATTGGATGTTTTAAATTTGTTGTTTATGTTATTATATGGGTAGAATCATGTTAGGAGTTCTTGAATTATGTTTACATGAAGTCTTTATATGAATTACATGTGAATTAGATTGTTAGAAACGAGCTTGTAGGCCAAAATTGGTTTTTTCTTATATTCATTAAGAAGTTGTCACCGAATCTATAGATTTTACCATAGGCCGCATACCAAATAGATTCATTTTTTTATGTCATAGTCGCGGCCTTATACATAGTCATGACCTTGTAGCTTTATTCTCACGCCGCAGCGCCATCTCCGTATGCATCATTATCTCGTACCGCAAACCAACCGCATTCATAATATACATCGTATGTCATAGTCATGAAGTTAGCGAGAATCGGTCTGACAGTGTACTTTTGTACTCGAAATTTTAAGGAATTGTTATGTGATGATAGTAGGACTGTAAAATGTTGATTTTAGTATTTTTATACTATGAATAAGTATGTTATTAACGATTAACTTGTGTATAACTTGATTATGTGATTAAAAATCCAATTTTTACATGATGAACGTACTTAGTTATGTTCGTAAGGTGGTAATGACTAATTATGTCATGATGACATATGTTTATAGGATATTGTGGTTTGAATTGTTCGGTTTAGCCCACGAGCAAGGCAAGTTTTCTAATCCTTTATCTTGTTGAACTAATTATGGTTTCCAATTCGATTACCTTATAAATAATGCAAGTTCTCTAATCTATTTTATTGTTGAATCAATTATTGTTTACAATATAATAATGCAAGGTTTCTAAACTTTGTTTTTGATATTGAACAAGTTATTCTTGTATTTAACTTATTGTTTAGCATGCCCGAATATATTTGAATAGTTTATCGTTCATATTGCCATGCATGCTTAGTATTCAATTCTAAATAACCTTGGCTTAATATTGTTCAAGCAAGGTGTGTTATAGTTATTCAAGTTGTATGCTATTAGATTATTCCTAAAGCATGAATTTAATTTACCATGACTATTCAATTATGAGTATTCTATAATATGATGTTATTAGTATTAATTCAACTAGTCCTCTAGTTGATGATCATTGAACTTCAAATTACCCTCGAAAGCGTATCCAAACCAAACTCTCTTTGGTGCGGACATGTACTCTAAATACTGAGATGAACAACCCTATTATTAGGGGATAACTTACGCGTAGCGTTAAATGTTTGCGCACAATACATGGTACGAAGGGCTGACCCCCCTAAGTACGAGGAGTCCTTATAGTCTTATGACTGTTAAAGTTGGAGTTGAAAGATTACTCGCAACTGTGGACATAGTTCATGGTCTTATGACCCTCGGTTATGTTTATTCCATATTTTGGATTTCAGTTCTTGATTATCATTGTTAGAGTACTATCTAGTTTTGATGAGCCTACTCATTGGTAGTTATTATTGTTATTCTTCTGTTGATTCATTATTTTATCCAGTGAGCAATTGTTGTGCTCACTCTTGCATATTTATAAACTCATTGCAGCTAAAGTGGAGAAGGTAGATGAACCTTCAACTAGCAAAAAAAGGAAAATTGTACAAGTGATCTTTGATTTGTACTTTTATTTATTGTGATGATCTTAGAATTCTTAATAATGATGTTATGTAATAATTTTAATTCCGCATTTGAATGATTGTATTTAAAGGTTAGACAACTTGGGAGATTTTATTATGTAATCCTTTAATGGGAAAGGTTTTATTTATCCTGTTTTATTGTGATTGGGTAGTTAGATATGAATATTTGATTAAGTGAACACCAAATCCTGTGGGAATGAAGTACCTGGGTTTGGGAGTGTCACAATAATAATAAGATAATCCGAACTCAACACTTGAACAAAATAAAGTAATGCATATTTATCGTTACCGAAGTGTGAGACAGATCATATACAAGGTTAATCCAGCCGATCCTCCTTGCACCATTGGGAATTTGTTTACCACACGGGGTATAACAAGTTAATAAGGACATTTGTTTACCGCACAGGGTTTTAACAAATTTATAAGGACCTCCTGCCGAATAGGCTACCATCGGATGGTCAGCGAGTCCACCCGAACCTCCTTTCAACCATGAGATTTGTTTACCACATGGGGTACTAAAAAATTCATAAGGACCACCTTCCGAAGAGGCTACCATCGAATGGTCAGCGAGTCCACCCGAACCTCCTTTCAACCATGAGATTTGTTTAACACACGGGGTTCTAACAAATTCATAAGGACCACCTTCCAAAGAGGCTACCATCGAATGGTCAGCGAGTCCACCCGAACCTCCTTTTAACCATGAAATTTGAGCCAATGAAGATAAGATCAATTGGGAAAGGAATCTTTTATTGATGATGATTCAAATATTTACAGACTCCGATGAACTGACTCTATCTTTACTGAAAATACTTTCGAAGTCTACCAGCATGCCAAGTGTTCTTGATCTTAGACTCGTCCAATGCTCTTAATCGATAGGTCCCTGACTTCGGTACTTCAATGACTTCATAAGGACCTTCCCAGTTCGGCATTAGCTTTTCCAAATTCTGAGGCATAGACGCTTCGACTTCTCTAAGGACGAAATCTCCTTCTTCAAATCTTCGAAGTTTTACCCCTTTATTGTAATGCTTAGCTACTCTTCGTTGATAAGCTGCCAGCTTTATCAAAGCCACCTCCCTGACTTCTTCCAGTAAGTCCATATTGATCTTCAGCCCTTCATTGTTGTAGATCTCTTTAAACTGACTAACTCAAAGACTGGTAGATCCAATCTCAACAGGGACTAAGGCATTAGTGCCATAAGCCAACCTAAAAGGTGAATCTCCCATAGTAGTCCTCGCTGTAGTCCGATAAGCCCATAATATGCTGAGCACCTCTTCGAGCCATCTTCCTTTAGCTTCATCTAATTTGCGCTTGATCCCATTCAAAAGTGTCCTGTTGGTTACTTCGACTTATCCGTTAGACTGTGGATGAGCTACCGAAGTCTTTCTATGCTGAACCCCCAGCTCCTTCAAAAAGGTCTCCAACTTTGATCCCACAAACTGGCCTCCGTTGTCCGATATTACCACCTTTGGAATGCCAAAATGAAACACTACAGATTCCTTCAGAAACTTTAGACATTCTTGTTCCGTTATTAGTCTAAATGGCTTTGCTTCTACCCATTTGGTCATATAATCAATGGAAACTATAACAAAACTGACCTGACCTTTAGCTTTCGAAAATGGACCCAATATATCTACCCCCCAGACATCAAAGGGTATAGGAGATAGAATCGAATATAGCTCTTCTAGTGGCTGATGTTGGATAGGACTATTCAACTGGCACTTTGGACACTTCTTCACTTACTCGGTAGCTTCCTTAAAAATGGTAGGCCAATTGAACCTCTACCGAAGTACTTTGTAGGCTAATAACTTAGCAGCCATATGGTCACCACAAATACCTTTGTGAATCTCTCGAAGAGCATATTCAGCTTCGGATGGAACCAGACACTTTAACAATGGCGACGAAAAAGCCCTTCGATAAAGATCCCCATCAATAAGAATAAAATTGGCACTCTTGTACTTAATCTTCTTGGCCAACATCTGATCTGAAGGAAGGACGCCATCTGCTAGATATTCCAGATAAGGAGTCAGCCAACAGTTAGAACACCCAATGCACATCACCGATTCATGTTGGATACTAGGCTGCTATAGAATCTCCAAGTAAACTGACCCATCAAAGTTGTTAACATCCGTAGTAGCTAGCTTCGACAATGCATCGGCAATAGAATTATCATTACGCTCTACGCCATAAAACTCATAGGAGATGAAATACTGAAGCCGATCTTTTAATTCTGCCAAGTACGTGATCATTTTTGAACCTCGAGCTTCATACTCCCCCGAGACTTGCTTAACGACTAGCTGAGAGTCACTATAAATAATCAACTTCTGAACTTCCAGACTTTTCGCTAATCGAACTCCTGTCAGTACCGCTTCGTACTCTGCCTCATTGTTCGTTGCTCTGAACCTAAATCTGATGGCCTGCTGCACTTTGAATCCCTCCGGACTTGTCAAGAAAATCCCTGCTCCACTGACATCCTAAGTAGAAGACCCATCAACATACAATGTCCATGAACTCGATTATTATCATTGAGAATCTGCAGCGGTTTGACACTCGGACACCCGACCGCCAAATCTTCATCAACTTCTGAAAACGAACACTCTACCATAAAATCGGCCAAAGCTTGACCCTTTATAGCAGTTCAGGGGTGATATTTTATGAAAAATTGAGACAACACCATTGTCCAAGCAGCTAATCTCCCCGAGACTTCAGGTTTGCTCATTACCTTCTTCAAAGGCTGATCCGTATAAACCACCAAGAGCCGGCCTTGAAAATATTGCCTAAGCTTTCGACTAGCTATCATCAAAGCAAAGGCAAACTTCTAAATATTCGGATACCTGGTTTCAGCATCCTTAAGAACATGGCTTACATAGTAAATCGGATGCTGCTTTCCCCGCACCTCTCCAACTAAAACTGCTCCCACTGCCAACGAACTAGCTGCCAGATATAAATATAGTGGCTCAGCAGGAACTGGCTTCACTAGCAAAGGTACCGAAGACAAATATGTCTTTATTCCCTGAAAGGCGTCTTCTCACTCCGAAGTCTACTGAAATGTTTTTGCATTCTTCGGTCCTTTCAACGTGTCGAAGAACGACAAACATCTTTCTGCCGATTTAGACATGAACCTCTTTAAAGCTGCAATCCTCCCTATTAGACGTTGAACATCTTTGAATGATTGAGGAGTCTTCATGTTCATAATAGCCTGGATTTTCTCTGGATTGGCTTCAATGCCCCTCTGACTGACCAGATAGCCCAGGAACTTCCCTGCACCAAGCCCAAAGATGCATTTGGTGGGATTTAACCTCAAGTGATGATGACGGACCGTCTGAAAGCATTCCTCTAGATCATCCAAGTGCTTCTGAACGATCATGCTCTTCACTATCATGTCATCAACATATACCCCCATATTTCTCCCTAATTGCTTCTGGAAAACGAAGTTCATCATCCTTTGATAGGTAGCTCCAGCATTTATCAAGCCAAATGTCATCTTTTTATAGGCATACACCGAACGGTGTGTAATGAATGTTGTCTTCAGCATATCTTCCTTCCACATAGAGATCTGGTGATAACCTGAAAAATCATTCATAAAGTTTAGTAGTGCATACCCCGAAGTCGCATCGATGAGCTGATCGATGTGAGGAAGAGGATAAAAGTCCTTCGGGCAAGCTTTGTTCAGGTCTATATAATCAATGCAAGCCCGCTATTTCCCGTTCTGCTTTTGTACCAGCACCACATTAGCCATCCACTCTGGGTAATCTATCTCAAAGATGAAATCTGCAGCCAACAACTTTGCAATCTCCTCATCAATGATCCTCTGATGCTCAGGTGTAAAAATCTGCCTTTTCTGTCGATTTGGCTTCTTGGAAGGGTCCACATCCAGCCTGTATTCTGCTATCCTTTGGCTCACTCCAGGCATGTCCTTAGGCTCCCATACAAAGATGTCCGCATAACACCGAAGAAGTTCTATAAGGTTTGACCGGAGAGGTTCCGACAGACCTGAACCTATCTTCACCGTTTTATCCTTCTTGCCAGGAATTAGCTCGAACTCCTCCGTTTCTCCAGCTGGCATAACCAATGGCTCCGAACTTCTTTCGGTAAAGGGCTCGATCTCTATCGCCATAGTCTGCTTCTGCTTACTGACCCCTACCCCAGAAGCAATTACAGCATTCCGATAACAATGTCTGGCCAAATCTAAGTCCCTAACCACCTCTCCTACTCCATGTGCCGTTGGGAATTTGATTTTAAAGTGAGGAATGGAGGTCACTACTTGAAGGGCAGTCAACGTAGGTCTTCCCAGTATGGCGTTGTAAGCCAAATCTACATGCACAACATAAAATTTACACATTATTTATACCTGCTGAGGAGTTGTGCCGAAGATAACTGGTAGTTCGATAGTGCCTGCAACTTTGACCGGATCATTGCTAAATCCATACAAGGGGGCCTCCTACCCAACCTCCATCTTTCGCCCATAAGATGCATCCTCTGATAAGCATGGGCATACAGAATATCCACAGAAGACCCATTATCAATCATCATCTGCTTCATGTCCATCGAACCCACTTGTGCGGTGATTACCAATGCTCCTTCATGGGGTTCGATGGGCTCCGAAGGATAATCTTCATCAGTAAAGGATATGACCATCCCTGGATACGGTCTGTCGATCTTCGAGAGAACACCCGCTATAGACATAACTGAGTCCAGATATCCCAACTTTTTCTTCCCTACCAACTTTCCTGCCGTGCCACCGGTAATTACATCAACGACGTGCCTTGGTGGCTGATTTGGAACAGGTTGTACAGGCTGAACCGGTTGAATCACTTGAACAGTCCGATCATCATTCTGTTGTTCCTGCTGATGATCCCTTCCGGCCACATACTGGACTAACACATCACTCCGAACCTTCCTTTCAACAAAATCCTTCAGACTACAACATTCATTCGTGTCGTGACCCGTGGCTTGATGATAACCACAAAATTTTCGAGTATTGCCCTGTCCAGGCTTAATATTGTCACGAGGTGGTTCAAAGTAAGGCTGGTTCCTGATCTGATCAAATATAATAGCCCTATCCGTATTCAGTTTGGTGTATACCTTATTCACCTTCTGGGTGGGAGCAGGTGGACGATTCCCTCGTTGACGCCAGTTGTTATTATACTTCTTCGAGCTGCCTTCTGGCCGATCATTATTCCCTCCTCCTTTCCTCTGATCACCTTCAGCTTTATTGGTGTCTGTCTCCTTCAGTCTGTCCGAAGAAGGACGCTTCAAGCTATTCATAGCTTCTTCCACCACGATATAACCTTCAATTTTATCAAAAGCTTCTGCCAGACTCTTCGGATGGTGAAACATCAGCTTCTTCACCAACTTCTCAGACTTCACTAAATCCAAGCCATTCTGAAAGAAACTGACAGCCTAGAGATCATTAAGATCTGTCACCTAGCCAACTGCTTCCCTGAAGCACTTCACATATTGTCCCAGAGACTCATTCGAATATTGTCGAACTTGAGCCAAAGAACCCATAGGTTTTCTTCTCCTTCTGTTGCTCCCAAAACGAGCATGAAATTTGTTGCATAGATCAGACCACGACGAGACTGAATCCAAAGGTAAAGTGCCCATCCATTGCCTGGCGTCCTTCCTCAGCGTCGTCACAAACGTATGATACTTAGCAGCATCGGTAAAATCATAATAGTCCATCAGCCTATCAAATGCCTGGCTATGGTCGTAGGGATCCCCAGATCCATCATAACTCTCCATTTGGGGCAATTTCTTGGTAGGGTCAGCCTTCTGCTTAAGAATATCCGAGGAAAAAGGAGACGCCTTCTTTCCCGAAGTATCCTTCACCTGCTGAACTTCAGCCAGCTGCTTCCGAAGCTCCTTCAATTCTTTAACCAGAAACTCCACTCCTTCTGGCTGTGACGAGATTTCTTTCTCTAGAGAAATTCTCTTCTTGTGAGTGGATCAACCTCGTCCATCAGAACCCCCTGCTCTCGATGGACTTCTGGATCTACTTCGGCGTGGGACCCTGTTAACATGATGAGAATATTCGAGACGGTGTTCCTTCTTTGTATTCTCAGGTATGTGTTCCCTAGATCTACTTCTTCGCCTACTGCCACCATGACCCCGAGAATCAATAGGGTGAAGTGTTTTTCTTTGATACCTCAGGAGTTCTACTTCTTGATCTCCTTCAGTCCTGAGGTCGGCCTCGAGATACATGACCAGAGTGCATAGGCTCCTTCTTTTTTCTTGGTTGCCCATCCCTAGGTTTGTTACGCCTTTTGGTTTGAACATAACTGGATGCCTCATTCTTCAGCTCGGCCATCCTAAGCAATTGCTCAGTTATATCTTCTCTCTGCTTCAGAAGAACCTCTAGAGCTTTATCTGCTTTGTCTACCATCTTTCCCAACTTGGCAGCCTTGTCATCCTGACCACTTCGGTGTCGGGTTCTAGGCGGTGTGCCTTCTACCCGTTTTCGATCATGGTCCCGTCCTTTGTCAGCAGCGAAGACCAACCTTCTTCTAGCTTCACCATGGGCTCTCGAACGAGAACCCTCTTGTTTGGAAGTCGTGCTATCATGAGCATTCTTTAAAGGACCCAAACGATCCTTGACAGAAACACGTTGTATAGAAGAACTCACAGCCATCGGCTGTCCTTCAGGGGTAACAGTTCTACTCCTCACCATAACTTCCGACGTAGAACAACTGAAAGTTTGTGATTGAAAACTCAAGAACACTAGAAAACGCCCTCCTTCTAGCACCAATGTTAACGCCAAGATCATTTCCCACGTCCCAATCACGTAAAACGCGTCTGATCCTGCACAATAAACACGACAACACCAAAAGCTTGACGGCTTCGACCGTCGGGGGATAGCTCCGGTGTGAGAGTTAGTACAGGCGATCACAAGGTTAACAATGGATGATAAAAATATCTAGTGTATTGAGAAAGAAAAATATCAGTTACCTTGGCTTGTATGACATCCTTGCTATCACATACTCTCATTCCCGGTTTATCGTGCCACCCACTACCGTCTGACACCAACCCCTTAATCCTGATGATCTCAGCCGAATATCAGCAACTCACCTGCTACATCACATCACTGTTCTCCACCACTGGCCGACTTGATCCCATCCACATTAATGCTGGGCAGAGATAACAGTCAACTGTTATCTTTTTTCATCATTATCGGTCAAAGCCCAAAAAAGAGATATTTTAGTTATCTAGTGGGTCGGTTCAACAATTTGGCCCAAGGCTTTCAAGACCCAATCAAGATGATACACTGACTTGGCTCAATGGCTAGGCCCAATAACCCCAGGACCTAATAATAATAACCCAATGGATCTACTAAGGAGTCTGGCCCAATGCACATAAAATATCATAACCCAACAAGAGCCTTTATGCAATGGTTCGTTGGAGAAGGGAACTTGGCAAAAAATAAATTTGGGTTAGTTTTGAGTTACATAAAATAATTATAAATCATTTAAAGAACTAAAATCATGTTATCTATATTTAATATGAGTTATGTGATTTGAATTTAAATAGTTATAATTGGAATTCAGGTCCAACTATTTTTAGAGTATTATGTTATCTTACTACTAATAGTCCATGGCGCAAATTGAGAGATCCACACAAGCCTGTAGTCCCAGAATCACGTCAACCAAATTTTCGCCTCCTGATCCATTATTAATATCAAAGATAGATATTCCAGCAGCTTCCCTTTTCGCCTTATGCTCAGCGAGTATGTTTTGAAGGATCTTGTCCGTTGGAATATGAATATTCAATAAAATTTTATGTTTAGCTATTTTTGACAAATTTTAAATTAATTATATTTTATTAATGTCTCCCTGTAATTAATTTAATAAAATATTGGAGGAAACAAAATATTTAATACTGATGTTACTCAATTAAGTATTAAAAATATTTTTTATTAGAAGTATTTTCAAAATAATTTATATTAAATAATTTTTATATTAATTAAAATGAAAAGAGACTATTGTTATTCAACAAAACTATTTTGTAAATTGACTCTTTTTATGTGGAACAAAAGAATTTTCATGTTCATATTTGACAGACTTGTGAAATTATAAAAAGAAATTTAAAAATATTTATTTTCATTATGCTAAAAGAGTCTTATTTTAATTTTTAGACCCAAGTTTGAAACTAAAAATTTAAATTGATATGATTAATTTAAGTATTAAAACATTAATTTTTGTGATTATAGGCAATTTCAAAAAATATTTACATTAATAATTGTTATGTTAATTAAAATTATTGAAAATATTGAGAATTTTATTACAATTTTTTATAAATATTTTATTTCAAATTATTATTATAAATATACATACCTGCAGACGCTTGCACGTTTGTCAAATTTGAAGATAAACTTGGTGTATGAAATAGCTGGCTAGGAAGATATCTGAAGTTGGAAGTTACTACAAGAAAATGTCTAATTTCTGATGGACTATTCCGTTGAGGTTAAGGATATTCCGTCGAGACTAACGTAATCCCGACGGAATATTCAGTCGGGAATTCGGTCGCGTTTAAGCATGTCGAAATTAAGTCCGTCGAGATTTCAGTCGAGAATTACTAAGTCCGACGGATATATGGTCGACCGAATAGTCCGTCGAGGTTAAGATATCCTCGATTGAATATGTTCTGTCAGTTGTATTTGGTCGGTATTAATCTGCCACGTGGCTAGTGTTAAAAAATATTAAAAGGGTTTATTCTCGACGGAATTCCGTCGGTTTAACCTTATTCCGTCGACGATAAGAAGTATTTTTTAAAAAAATATATGCTCTGTTTTGGCAATATCCAGGGTTTTAACCCACATTTTTATAAATGTAAATCTGTTTATACCTGTAAACAATACAATCAACATAATAATAATCTTGTTCACATGCATACAATCCAGTCACATGCATACATGCAAGTCCAACATATGTAACTTTTGTTCACATGCATACAAGTTAAACAAAAATATTTTCATACCCTATATTAACTACAATATGTTATATTCTCCATAAGATATACAAAAATACTCTTGAACTACGTACAATACTCCATAATATATACAAAAATGAATTATATACAAGGTTTAAACTATAAAAATGTCAAATATCAACTAAACATAAAGTTAAATTACAATCTAAATATATATATAGCATCAAACTACTTATAGCAGTCATATTTATAGACCTCCGGCAAAGAGAAACTCTTCCTGAATAAAAGATACAATAGAAGAATCATCAGTAACTAAACATAAAGCTAAATTCATGACAAAATTACCTCAGCATCATCATCCTGCTGTTTTGTTAACATTGCTCTCGCCACTGCATAAGCTAATGTCCGCCAAGTGTAAGAATTGGATTACGATCTTGATAGTCGATCGTCGTAGATAAAGTTTGTCCCCATTACTCCTTGAGAAGTGTAAGCTAGTTGTGGCCCACCTCTCCATGAAGTCGGGAAATATCCTCGGTTTTATAGTCTTAGGCCTTTCAGTTGTTACTCCTATTTTTGCAAAATCAACTGCCATAGAGTGAAGGGTTGTCAACTGAGACATTTTTTACTCATAGTCTTATTTGACTCAAGGTTTTCACATGTACTAAATGTTCAGTAGAGATTGTACCCAAGGTATCATTGATCAGATAACTTATTGTTAGTTCCCAATAGGCACAATATAGATCTAGAAGGGGGGTTGAATAGATCCTTTGATTTTTAAATACTTTTTCTCGTTTATTTTGTATTGCTCATTAAGTTGCATATGACAAATATAAGAATCTTTTCAAGCACAACAGAATAAGTAAAAGATCCCCTTCATTGATATATTCATAATCAGACATACATTGTTCGTAGAGTTACTTTAGTAGTAAGCAGTTAAAACATACATAGCAGTTATAGCAGTTAATGTACATAATGTAAATGACATAAAGTAAAAGACACAAGGAGTTTTAAGTGGTTCAGAGACTCAAGCTCTTAATCCACTCTTCTACTTTCAACTAGCGAGATTTCCACCAAGGAAGGCGGCGACTACTGAATCACTAAGATTCCTTCAAGGCCAAGTGGCTTGGGACTTGATTCACTAAGAACTCTTGAGGCCATCGACCTTGGAACTTCTCTAGTTCCTTGGAACTCTTCAAGCCCAAAGAGCTTGGAATCTTCATTTAGTCCTTCTGGACGAGGACCCTCAGCCCTGGCTTCTTGCTTTTGTTGTTGTTGTTGTTGTTGGTCTTTGGCTGCTAAGATGTCATTAAGCTCTGAACATCTTTTGTACTTAGCGACTTGGTGTGGTCCTCTATGCATTCTGCTTCGAGTCTGGACCACATCTTCTTTGGTGCATCTGATCTTCACTCTTTTCTGCTCATCTTCATCGGTGTCGACTTTTGCACCATCACCATCCGGAGTTTGCTAAGTCTCTCGTGCTTTTTTAGTAGACTTTATCTGGCACTTAGCAATCCTTGAACCCTTCTTGAATACTTTGCAGATATGGTTCTGCACTTGTTCAGTTTTAGCTTTCGATTCATGGTGATTAGTAGAGTGGCTCTCTTGATCTTATTTGTACTCAGCCACTTTTCTGATTGTTATCTTCTGGGCCTTCTCTGCTCTCAGCTAGGCTGCCATCTTTAGTGGCATTTTTATCTTTGTTGAGTGAAGCTTTGATCTGTTTGAGTTCTTCTCCAAAGCTGCTTCACTTCCACCTTGGTAGTCTCACTGTCACTGAGACTTGTTCTATTGATCTTTGGTGGAACTCGTAGAGTCAACTATAGCATTCACCAACTCAACGATTCTGCAACCTCACAATAATCAGCAACTCTTGATCTTTGAAGCTCTGTTGATTTATACTACTTCCCAATCTTCCCGTTGGAAAGTAGCCATAGAAAGCTATTCAAATTGCCTCGCAGATCTCGAGTTATTTGGTGCAGACTGCAGATGTGACATGACATCTTTTTCTAACTTCATGACACTGCAGTCTACTGTTTCACCTACCTTGTCAGATATGTTACGTTGATATCTTAGGCAGGTCAATGACTTTATTTCACCCTTCTGATTTCTCAATCAGTGGTTGTCCTTGCATCGATGCTCTCAATAACCTTTTGTCCGAATGCCATTCTTCAGATTGTACCGTTGCCAATGCTTCAATCCTCAGTTGTTCAAACTCTACGATTTCTGATGCATTTCTGCTTGGACCTGATCGTGGTGTCGCATTGACATGTAGAGTCAACACTACGATCTTAGAGAGTGTTCACTTGATCTTCAATGTAAAACACCTCTCTTTTCTCTTGCGCAGTGCTTCATCACTTCTGTTTGCCTCGACTATTCTCAGATACTGATGGCTTGATTCCTTGCTCTGGCCCTTTCTGAATAACAAGATACTTCAGATTTGTGGCATGTCCAGCTCGCTTTTTCCTTATGATCTCTCGTTTATTTATAATCAATGGACTGATCCAATGCTTAATCCCTTTAGCCTTGTTATTCAGAGGTTGACCAGTATCTCAGTGTGTACTCCATCAGTTCCTTCTTAGTTTGGCAAACACTACGATCTTGATTACTTCCAAGATCGTTGTCATCTTTCTTCTTGACAGCTACTGCATATGCTGACTTTCCTCAGTCAGCCACCAACATCTTCTTATGATCATCTTGTGGAAGACTTCATCTTGATCGGCTTCATAACTCAATCTGGATGCTGATTGGGTTGATGCTTAGATCTTCTATTCGTTTGCATGCCATTCGTTGAGTACTCTATGGCTTCCTTTAGGTAGGATGTATCCTTACAATACCAACCAAAGGCTTAATTCCTTTGGAAATTCTAGGCGTGCTCAATTATTGAGAATCGTGTACTCTCTACGATTCTTCTTTGGCTTTGTGAGCACATCTGTTGAGGTCTTAGCTCTGCACTCTACGATTCAGCTTTGGTTGTGCAGACACTACGACTCCGAGATTAGATCTTGACACTATTATTTCTATCGTTGTGCTTGTTGTCTTCATCTGATCTTGCTCGACTACGATCTCTGCCTTTGATACAATCAGTAGACTCTACGATTCTGAGTGTAGTATACGAACCTTGACTTGACTTTGGCAGATGCTCGGTCGGCTTGTTGGTAGGCTGTCTCTACGATTCTGAACATGACTTCCTCAGCAGACTACGGCCCTGAGGAAGTTCTCCTCGACACACTATGATCCTTCCTCATCTCTCCTAGAATTCTACGAACTCCGAGATCTACTTTCTTGCAGACTATGATTCTGCCTCTATAGCTTTCGAGTTTTCCTTGACTCTCCTGGCAGACTACGATTTCTAGTGCAGTGCTCGATGATCAGACAAGCCTATCTATTACATCATAAGATCAACCTAACATGCTTGATTTATCTATGTTTATAGTCCTTGTACATCATTTATTTCTAAGGACTTTACAAAGCTGTTTTACTTATGTAGGATCAACCTAACGCATTTGATCAATTCATTCTAAGTCCTTGTACATATGTTTCTATTATCTATCATAGGACTTTACAGCTTTTCTTAATGCAAGCATACTTGCATATTCATTCATATATATTAATCATAATCAAATTATATGTAAATAGGAATATCATTCACATGCTTATTCCTGACAATCTCCCCCTATTTGATTATGACAAAAACAATAAGTGCATATGCATGTTATGAATGAATCTTATATACAGTGAGCAGCTGTATTTCTAAAACAGATCATTATGAATGTCATTTATAATGATGTGGAATTTAATACATTGACATTTTACATCCTGGATCTAGAACATACCTAACTAATTAGAGATGTACTTCTTTGGCTCCATGTATGCTTCCAGGATGTCTGTTGATCAGCTATTCATCTGTTTGATTCCTTTTCTCCTGCTCCCCCTGGGATGTTGTCTTCATTGCTTTTGTCTGCTCCTCCTTCTCCTCTTCCTTTGGCTCCCCCTCAGCCTCAGGCTCATCATTCTTTATTGGCTCCCCCTTAGATGATGAACCATCTTCTTCTTTTTCTTTCTTCTTCTTTGTCTTCCTGTCTTGTTTGCTCCTGCTCTCCTAGCCCTTTCTTGAATGTCTCTTACCCTGCCTTTTTCTATGCCTCTTTTTCTCCCCCTTTTTATCATTAATCACTTGAGAGAGTTGTTCCATGTTGGACATAAGCTGCTCTATTAGATAAGAGGAGTTACCAACTTCAATCTTGAGTTCTTATTGGTTTAACTCAAGTTGCATAGAGAAGGACTGATTCATGTTGTCAATCTTATCAGAGAAGGCTTGGAGTTGTTCTTCATTTGCCTTCTGTGTTCGTAGAGCTTCTGCTTTTTTGATCATTTATGGCCCTCAGATAAATGTGATCTCTCTCTTTGATTTTTAGAGATACATCAGCCACAGTAGCTTGGATTTTGTCTTGAACTGAGTTGTCTTTTGTTGTTGTTAGCATCTTTGACTTTTCATTGATTTGAGACATCTTCTCAATCAGATCATCAGAATTCTTTAATAGTTCCCGCTCCATGGAAATTTGATCATCTGGTTGGGCAGCCTCTTGTTGAACACTAGATTGGACTCTTCTATTTTCATTATTGGACAAATTTTTGAAAGTGTTGAGAATTTGAAAAATTGTTGAGTACCAATTGCTGTTGGAAGATGAAGAAATGTCAAGAAAATGAGCTTGAATAGTTGGAGGCTTCTCATTTTTGATTTGAAAATCATCAGTGGTAGAGTGAACTGACTCTACGATTATCTTTTTGGTCATAATCCTTCTGCCTTCAGAGTCCACTCTACGATCGTAGGGAATATAGTGACTGCCAGCATGTCTGTAGACTTTATAGTGGGGCTGGTCTTTGATCATCATTGTTGCATAGTTCTTCAACTTTGGGAAGGTATGAGACACCATTTCCAGGCTTGGAGTTTCTGGAAGTACTTCTTGTGATTCATTTGAGCCTTTCACTATTCTGTTGCTATTCCAAACTTTATTGTTTGCTGGTTCTTTTAACTCCTGATTTGCAGAAACAAAATCTTTTTCCAGCTCTTCAATTTTTGAACTTGAGTCCTGCTCATTCCTTTCATCAGATTCATCAGTGAATTCTTCTTGTTTGTCTTCATTTTCAGAACCTTCTTCAGCAATGTCTTCCTTGGAATCATCTTCTTCAATGCTGATCCTATCTTTAACATTCTCTTCTTGTGATTCAGATTCATCATCACTTAATTCAATGACTGTATTAGAGTGATCACTTCTCTTTTTGGAGGCAAATTGAGCTATCAATCTGTGGCTCCTCCTTCTTCTTGGAGGTTCAGTTATGGGAGAATCAGATACTTCTTCTTCTTCAGACTCTGAGGTCTTTGAGTCATCAGACAAGCTTTCTTGATTTTCAGCATTGATGGGGGCATGTCCTTCTTCTTCAGAATCATTTTCATTTATATCACCAGACAGGGTAGCTTGATGTTCAGCAATAGTAGGGGCATGTTTTTCTTCCTCAGACTCTAGATCTTTTGAGTTTGTTAGAGCGTTTGCTGTAGAAGATATTGTTGTGTTAACCTGCTGCCTTTCTTTATCATCAGGGTGGATGCTCTGAGACTTCTCCTTAGGGCTTGCACATTCCTTTCCTTCATCATCAACCTTGGCTCTTTCTTTCATGGATTCAATTTCTTCCTCATTGTTGAACTTGCTCCTTGAGGATGCAATCTTTGAAATTTTAGTTCCTTTCTCATCTTCAGACTCTTCATGTTATTCTTGGTTGGATGGACTTTCCTGGGGAGCTGGGGTTGATTTCTTCATCACTTTTGCTTTCTTCTTGGGTGGTTCATGGAGTAGTTTGTTACTTCTTCTTTTTGGGTTTTCAGCAGTTGATTCTGGTTTCTCTTCTACTCCTTGTTTCTTTTTGTCAATGGAAACATGGCTTAACGAAACCTTTGCATTCTTCACACTCTTAGGCTTCTTCTTTGTTGATGTGGAAGCAACTGATGCAGAGTCATTAACTTAGAGCTTTCCACTTCCTTTGATTTTCTCTTCTTTGCAGAGACTTTTCTGCTGCTTCCAGTTTGTTTTAGCCTCCTGTTTTCCTTTGGGTTTTTCTTCAAATTCACAAACAGTTGTGGATACATTATTTTATGCAGATTCAGAGGTTCTCCCTCAATATCCTTGACCTTTCTTCCTAGCTTCTTCATTATTATGCTTAGCAGTCTTCCATGAAACACTTTTGTAAGTGGTTTGTCTGTGGATTTCTTTAACTCAGCTTTTTCTATCCATTTGGAGATTTGATCGAACAGAATAACTCCAAAGTTGATTTTCTTCTTCAGAACTATGGCAGACATGATCTTCAACTGCTGGTCGAGTACAGTGTCGTGTGTTATGTCTTTACACAGTATACATTTTCCCACTATCTCAGCAAGGAACTCAAATTCCTCAGGAAATTCCTTCTTCTTCATATCCTTCTGACTAGGGTTTCTTTGGTACCGCATTAGCCTCTTGCCTTCTTCAATGTCGACTTCATCTAGGTTTATCAGACCTTGATTGGGAAACCCTAGACATTGATTGATGTCTGATGCTCTTATCTTCAGACTAGATCCTTTCACCTTAGTAGTCAGAAGCCCATAGTTCGTTGAAGCATTTGAGTAGAACTGCTTCACTAGTTCTGTATAAACTGGAGTGTTGGCTTCTAGGCACTCAGAGAACCAAGCTTTTTTTACAAGTTCAAGTATGTCCTTGAACTTTGTCTCTGATTCTTTAAACTTTGTACAGCCGAGTTGAATACCCGTTATAACTTTCTATTCTGCCATTTGAGGAGTTCAAGGTATATGGTATGTGGTTCAGAGAGATTTAGCTGAATGCAATTTGGGCTCTGGAAGTTTGATTGGTTTGGCTTCGAAGAGGATTCTAGGGTTTGAAGAAGGGAGGGAGAGAGGTTCAATGGGTTCTGGTAACATTTTGCATATTTTGAATTTGTCTTTATAGCAGTTCCTTCTTACACTGCATACGCTATGACGTGTCAACTAGCCATTGGTTGCACTATGCCCACTAATGCGTTGTAACTCCCCATTAACTTTTCAGTTAGATGTCTCTTTTAGAAGAGTAGACGTTTGATTGACGTGGATTGACCATTGACCTTTCTGGTTCGTAGAGTGTCATGATAAGGCAGTTATGGAATCTACGTTTTCCCTTGTTGTCTCAATGATCAACACTTGAGAGATGTTGTAGTGGATGGTTTTCGCAATTCTACTCATTTTGAATCTTCATAATTCAGCCATTGATTTGCTTTATGAAGCCTTGGGCACTTCTCTTCAGCAAGACATCTTTCCAATCGTCATTCGAACTTTTCTCCCATAATCTAAATATTTGAGCAATTGACCTGTTCTTCCATGCTTCTTATAGGTTAAGAGTAGCCTCTTGTAGAACTTTGATCGTCGAGTTTGTTTTTACGATCGCTGAGGTTGTACTACGATCGTAGAGGTTACATCATGATCGTGGAGTTCTCTCAAACTCTACTCTACGATCGTTGATTGTCTTGATCCTTGAGATGAACTTGATTAAGCAATTCTTCTGGGTTAAGGTAGCTCAGGAAGGGCCATCCTCTTAGAGTGAGCTAAGGGTCAGGTTTGTCCCTGAGGCGCTTTCCAGATGAAGTACTTTAGGAGTAATTTGCACTGATATCTCTTTTGACCTTTTCTTTTGGGGAGGTCCTCTCCCAATCTTTAGTCAATTGCATTTGCAGTAATCGTGGTGTCCTCCTACTCTTACACTACGATCAGATGTTTGATTGTAGGCACTCCATGATTTTGAGTTGGGTGGTCGATAGTTATCGATGAAAGACGTTTTGAGACGTTCCTACTGACTATGGATCTTCATTTGGTTCATCAGCCACAAAGTTTTGGGACTCTGTAGCTGATACATTGCTTCATAGAATATTTCAGCGTTGTTTTTCCTTAACAGATCACTGCTCCCCCATGGTTGATGTTGTCTTTTTAGTGAGGTGTGATTTCCTTTTCTTCATGCACGTAAGAAAGCATCCTTACATATCTCCTTCTTATTGAAGTTATTAAATCTTCTTATATCGTAGAAATGGGTATCTTCAGGGTTGATCATTCTACGATCCTTTGACAGCACTACGAACGTAGTCTTCCTTGTCAGCTTGTACTCGTGAAGTTCTGCTCCCGCAATAAGTTCCTCATGTTTGATGCTCGATGATCCTATGATGTGGGCTTCCTTGAGGGCAAGTTTTGCATGCTTGAGCATCTAAGACCCTTCTTCATCTTTAGCTGAGTGGCCTTTTTGTTGTCAGTTTCTTAACTGTCATTTATCTTAGATATACTGAGTTTAGGCATTGATGTGAATGTTTTCTCATTTTTTCTGACAGCCAGTTGCTCTAGTTGATCTTCAGTCAATCAGTCGTGGTCTAGAAGATGCAAGATCTAGCTACTGGTTGGCCAGATACATGTTTGAGAGGTTCTTCTTTCTTCTTTGAATAAAACATTTCTTAGCATGTATGGCCTTTTCATCTCTTCAGGCTAGTGGATGTTTGACTCTTTTCTGTTGATGTCATTTAAGCTTTCTAGCCTAGTTTTCAAAACAACAAGATTGACTGCGAGCAAGGATTGGTCTTGTTGATATGGCAATCGAGAGTATAAACCAATCGGTGCAGCTTCAGATGTGTATACACATACACCTGTACACAATATTACCACCGTGTGAGCTCATCTGGACATAACAAGTGACTTACTACTAAACTAAGTTTAGAACAATTTTTGTGCCTAGGATCAGACTCAAAGTGATTAGCTTTTGAATATAGCATAAGAACCTGTTCTGATACCAATTGTTAGTTCCCAGTAGGCACAATATAGATCTAGAAGGGGGGGTTAAATAGATCCTTTGAGTTTCAAATACTTTTTCTCGTTTATTTTGTATTGCTTATTAAGTTGCATATGACAAACATAAGAATCTTTTCAAGCACAGCGGAATAAGTAAAAGATCCCCTTCATTGATATATTCATAATCAGACATACATTTTTCGTAGAGTTACTTCAGTAGTAAGCAGTTAAAACATACATACATGCTTATTATAGCAGTTAATGTACATAATGTTAATGACATAAACTAAAAGACACAAGGAGTTTTAAGTGGTTCAGAGACTCAAGCTCCTAATCCACTCTTCTGCTTTCAACTAGCAGGATTTCCAATAAGGAAGGGCAACACCCTGAATCACTAAGATTCCTTCAAGGCCAGCAGCTTTGGGACTTCAATTCACTAAGAACTCTTCAAGGCTAACAGCCTTGGAACTTCTCTAGTTCCCTTGGAACTCTTCAAGCCCAGCAGGCTTGGAATCTTCATTTAGTCCCTTCGGACAAGGACCCCTCAAGCCTTTTCTTCTTGTTGTTGTTGTTGTTGGTGGTGCTGAGCTGCTAAGATGTCATTAAGCTCTGAACATCTTTTGTACTTAGCAGCTTGGTGTGGTCCTCTATGCATTCTGCTTTGAGTCTGGACCACATCTTCTTTGGTGCAGCTGATCTTCACTCTTTTCTGCTCATCTTCATTTGGTATCAGCTTTGCACCATCACCATCTAAGTTTGCTAAGTCTCTGTGCTTTTAGTAGACTTTTTCTGGCACTTAGCAATCCCTGAACCCTTCTTGAATACTTTGCAGATATGGTTCTGCTCTTATTCAGTTTCAGCTTTCGGTTCATGGTGATTCGTAGAGTGGCTCTCTTGATCTTTTTTGTACTCAGCCACTTTTCTGAATGCTATCTTCTTGGCCTTCTCGGCTCTCAGCTTGGCTGCCATCTTTAGTGGAATTCTCATCTTTGTTGAGTGAAGCTTTAATCTGTTTGAGTTCTTCTCCAAAGCTACTTCACTTCCACCTTGGTAGTCTCACTGTCACTGAGACTTGTTATGTTGATCTTTGGTGGAACTCGTAGAGTCAACTATAGCATTCACCAACTCAACGATTCTGCAACCTCACAATAATCAGCAACTCTTGATCTTTGAAGCTCTGTTGATTTATACTACTTCCCAATCTTCTTGTTGGAAAGTAGCCGTAGAAAGCTATTCAAATTGCCTCGCATATCTCGAGTTATTTGGTGCAGACTGCAGATGTGACATGACATCTTTTTCTGACTTCCTGACACTGCAGTCTACTGTTTCACCTACCTTGTCAGATATGTTACGTTGATATCTTAGGCAGGTCGATGACTTTATTTCACCCTTCTGATTTCTTGATCAGAGGTTGTCCTTGCATCGATGTTCTCAATAAGCTTTTGTCCGAATGCCATTCTACAAATTGAACCGTTGCCAATGCTTCAATCCTCAGTTGTTCGAACTCTACGATTTCTGATGCACTTCTCCTTGGACCTGATCGTGGTGTCGCATTGACATGTAGAGTCAACACTACGATCTTAGAGAGTGTTCACTTGATCTTCAATGTAAAACACCTCTCTTTTCTCTTGCGCAGTGCTTCATCACTTCTGTTTGCCTCGACTATTCTCGACATCGATGGCTTGATTCTCGCTCCCTGGCCTTTCTGAATAACAAGATACTTGATTTGTGGCATGTCCATTTCGCTTTTCCTTATGATCTCTCGTTTATTTATAATCAATGGACTGATCCAATGCTTAATCCCTTTAGCCTTGTTATTCAGAGGTTGACCAGTATCTCAGTGTGTACTCCATCAGTTCCTTCTTAGTTTGGCAAACACTACGATCTTGATTACTTCCAAGATCGTTGTCATCTTTCTTCTTGACAACTACTGCATATGCTGACTTTCCTCAGTCATCCACCAACGTCTTTTTATGATCATCTTGTGGAAGACTTCATCTTGATTGGCTTCATAACTCAATCTGGATGCTGATTGGGTTTATGCTTAGATCTTCTATTAGCTTGCATTCCATTCGTTGAGAGCTATATGGCTTCCTTTAGGTAGGATGTATCCTTACAGTACCAACCAGAGGCTTCATTCCTTTGGATATTCTGGGCGTGCTCAATTGTTGATAATCGTGTTTTCTCTAGGATTCTTCTTTGGCTTTGTGAGCACATCTGTTGAGGTCTTAGCTCTGCACTATACGATTCAGCTTCGGCTGTGCAGACACTACGACTCCGAGATCAGATCTTAACACTACGATTTTTGTCGTTGTGCTTGTTGTCTTCATCTGATCTTGCTCGACTACGATCTCTGCCTTTGATACGATCAGTAGACTCTATGATTCTGAGTGTAGTCTACGATCCTTGACTTAACTTTGGCAGATGCTCGGTCGGCTTATAGGCAAGCTGTCTCTACGATTCTGAACATAACTTCCTCAGCAGACTACGGCCCTGAGGAAGTTCTCCTCGACACACTACGATCCTTCCTCATCTCTCCTGGAAGTCAACGAACTCCGAGATCTACTTTCTTGCAAACTACGATTCTGTCTCGATAGCTTTCGAGTTTTCCTTGACTCTTCTGGCATACTACGATTTCTGGTCCAGTGCTCGACGATCAAACAAGCCTATCTATTACATCATAAGATCAACCTAACATGCTTGATCTATCTATGTTTATAGTCCTTGTACATTATTTCTTTCTAAGGACTTTAAAAAGTGGTTTTACTTATGTAGGATTAACCTAATGCATTTGATCAATTCATTCTAATTCCTTGTACATATGTTTCTATTATCTATCAAAGGACTTTACAGCTTTTCTTAATGCAAGCATACTTGCATATTCATTCATATATATTTATCATAATCAAATCATATGTAAATAGGAATATCATTTACATGCTTATTCCTGACACTTATCAACAAAGAACTACAATCTCTACTGCACATATTGTACTTTCTCTTGAATTCCCAGGACAAAATAGTTAATACCCAAATAAAGTGGCTCGCCGTTTAATCACTTTGTTCAGGAATTCAAGAGGAAGTACAGTTGAATTAATTGAACCACTTATCTGATCAATGATACGTTGGGTACAATCTCTACTGCACATTTAGTACATGTATGCGCACCTTGAGTCGAATAAGACCGTGAGTAAAAATGTCTCGATTGACAACCTTTCACTCTATAATGATTGATTTTGCAAAAGCAGAGTAATAATTTGAAAGGCTCAGGGCTTTAAAATCGAGGAAGTTTCCCGATTTCATGGAGAAATGGGACAAACAAACTTTTAAATTTCTCAAGTAGTATTGGGGGGAAACTTTATCGTGATAGTCTTGAATCTATAGTGAATAAGAAGTCGCAATCTTTTTGTTCACAAAATATAATATCATCAAGATATTTATATAAAATATTGAAAGATATTTGTTCGCCCGTATAAGAATATATAACTATGTAGTGTTCTTCAGAAGTCGAGTTGAAAGTTTTAATGTTTTCTAATTCTCGTTTCTCTCCTCCCTCTTTCATTTTCGATAATGTAATGTAATGTGGTGTCTGTTTACTGAAGCATTCTTCAACTAGTGATTTTCCATGTTGTGTGGTTTTTGGTCTCTAGATTTTCAATTATTTAACATTTATTGGTACTTTACTTTTCATAAATTTATTTAGTTTGTATTGTTTAATTTACACTGTCAACATATAAACCAAGTGAATCAACAGGAAGTGGACTCATGTTATCTTTTTCAGAACCTCGTCCTTTTGGATTTCTCTTTCTGATATGATCTCGCTTTATACGACCTATTAAGATTAATTTGTTATGTGGGTCTTGAATTCTAGTTCGGCATTTGATATATTTTGCGACGACTCGAAGGAAAAGAAAGATGAGGTTTAGTGGCGATATATGAATAATGACTACTAGCAAAAGAGTCATTCATATTCAATCCATGACAACATCCCGAAGGAGTGCCATTAAGTTGTTGAACAAAGTTCCAGGTTAAGCAACCCTCTAGATGAACGAACAATCACTTCTCTACTAGGAATGAATCATCTCCCCATATGGGTCCAATCCATGACATAGACAGCTTCTTACCACTCCGAATTTCTCATATAGCTAGTAGTGGTGAGAAGTTGTCTATGTCATGGATTGGACCCATATGAGGATATGATTCATTCCTAGCAGAGAAATGATCGTTCGTTCATCTAGAGGGTTCACTACAAAAAATAGACATTCGGCAACGATTTTTCGGGCAACGAATTATAAAGTCATTGTCAAAAATGCATGTTTAGCAATGAAATTTGTCGTTCGTTGCAGTTTGTGAAAGGCTTTCATTTTTTGTAATAAAATTCATATTTCATTGCAAATTTTTGTTGCCAATTAGTTGGTGAGAAAAAAAAATTCCCGCCTATTTACTTTTGGCAGCCAATGTGATTTCTCCTCATCATGGGCAATGAAAAGTTTTTTATTGCTATATTTTGTTGCCTAATATGGGCTACATTCGTTGTCAACAATTTTTTTTGTATATTTTGTACATTGTTTTGCAAGGACTAGTAAATTATTGCCCAAAATTAAAAAACCCCAATAAATACGTCTTGAACCCTCTTTTTTCCCCAAAACACTTCATTTATTAATTATTTAATTCACCAACTTAACGTTTGAAACTAAAAAAATGTTGCACCAAAAAATGATAGACGCCAAAAATATAACACTAAAAATGATACAATACCAAATGTCGTCCCACCAAGCACACTAAATGGTAGTTAGCCAGAAATTTTATCTAAAAAGAAAAACATGCAAATTCTTTATTGTGAATAAATATATTATATAATAATGAATTGATGTATTTAAGGCAACAAAAAACATCATCCTTTTTGTTGTAATATAATGGAAGTCAAATATTTAGATGGCAAATAACATATGGAAATCCATTTATTAAAAATTCACATATTCATTAAAGGGTGAAAATGTGTACAATAACTATGATCAATGGTTTAATGATGCAACTTAACAAGATACTATATTGACAGGCATAAATATTTACAGAATTAAGGGAAATGAGTAGCATATAAACAGTAAGATAACTTAACAAAAAAGATGAATGGATGCATTGCTCTTGATATATATTCAATTTATTTACACTATAGTCACAAGGCTACAACTGATCATGTGTTGGTGTTCAGCTAGTTGGCTGATTTAAAACAACATTGCCTATGAACCGAACCATGCATCTGTGATCAGCTAGCTGGCCTGGCAGATTAAAAACATTGCCTGAATGTTGGAGCCGAGCAAAAGAGAGAAGCAAAAATATCGAGAAGAGCATAAACAATGGGTTCGTTAGCTGACAATGCTGCTGTTCTGAATCCATTAGCACTGCAACACAACTAATAAATTTAGAGCATGAGTTATTTCCCACAGTAATGGCCTATATATATTTTTTTAATTTTCTCTTACAATGATTCGTAAAGCCATAAACAAGCTAAAGATGTTTTGAAAACCGAACTGTTAGTTTCAGCTCAGCTGATATTTGATTCAAAGATTGTTGAACCTAGAACAAACATTTTACAATTTAAATGGTATTATATCCAGAAATTGAAGCTACGTGTCAGTTAAATATTTGTCTAGTAACAGCGAAGTGCAGAAACCTTCAGGGTTCTTTTGGAAACTAATCTGCTGAGCCCCAAGTCTTTCATTTGCAAACTTGTAAGGTCCGACTAAGCTTCATTAAGTTTTGTCAAACAATGGTGGACTCAAATACAACTCATTTTCTATTTAGAAGAACAAATTCGACTCCGCGAGAAACTCAGGCAAAAAATATAAAGTATATTACAGAGACTATGTCAACAAGAAGAATGTGAATAACCTGAATCTTCAAGTATGACTGTAGAGTGACCACAAACTGGGAAGGATCAGAAGCTGGTGCACAGAGTGCAGGATCCACAACACAAAAGGCATGCAACAGAAGGACATAAGGAAGTGTTCGCAACTCCACTTCCTCACTAGTCATTTCTTCTACCTGATGAGGACCAAGTGTGTCATCCGACTTAGTTTATCACTTTATCTAAATGAAAACAACAGAGAAAATATCAAATAAGCAGTGAAACAAAATCAAAAATAAATAAATACCTGAAGTATTCTCTCCAACAAACATTTGCACATTAGCTCACAGCGTTTGCGTACTGATGCAAGTGACATGGGATTGATCCCAACAGCTTTTGCCGACTGTGGGAAAAAAAAAAGAGCTAAGTTACGCTTAATGACTGTTACTAGCAGTTGATGACTTTGCATCTTTCGCTGCATCTCAACTATCTGCTCAGTCTTCTTAGCCACTTCTAATGGTATAGAACTACTATCTCCATAAAGATGAATATGTGAACCAGAAGGTTCCTCAAACCAGAACTCATAAAACGTCTTGCACACAAGATCCTGTAGACCAGTGAGTAAAATTACATCTGGAATTGGCATGTAAAATAACAAAATATATGCCAACAATAATGCAAGATAAATAATAATAGAAAAAAATTATAAAAGTAATTTAATCAATTAATAAAAGCTTTTTATTCCTATTTTGTTGTCTTCCTCGTAGAATTAAGTTAATCTTGAATTAGCTTGGCCACGATCAACGCTCAAAATGAGTTTCCCATATTACCTTAAGAATACTTGGCACAAGTGCACATCTCGAGATAACAAGCAGATCAAAAAAGCTACCTACTGTTCATTATTTACAAATTAAAAGGTATTATCTGGAGAACTTAGCAACAAAATCAACCCATTTTTCTGGTATTATTCATCAAAGTACCTGATTGCAATAGTAATGAAATTATGCTTAAAAGAAGTACATGTAACTGATAAAATATGATGCAAATAATATTTTATATTATTAAGGCTACTGGTAGTAGTGGGGTTATGTTTTTATCTTATGTAGTGGCTTAGTGGTTTGATAGTAGCAGTAGTGGGTCTCTCCACTTATTAATAGTGGAGTATGTGGGCATGTTCCATAAGTTTATAAATAGTAGTTGTAAGTAGTGGGATTATTATGATTTTAATTAGAAAGAAAAGGAGTTATTTCTTTGGCATTCCTTATTCATTTTGTTGCTCTCTCTTTTTTGCCTTGTTGTGTTACTTACTGCTATTAGAAATATAGCAGATTTCCAACAGTTTTTGGTATCAGAGCCTCGTTCGATTGACGTTGGGCGTTGGAGTTTTCTGGATTGGTGCTGTAGCATCATCAGTGGGTCTTATTGTTTTGCACACAAGGTGTTCAAGTAAAACTTTTCGCAACTATGGCAAATGGTAATGTTCTAAATCTTTCTCAATCCTTGATTCCTTCATTTACTGGAGAAAATTATGAGTTTTGGAGCATCAAAATGAAAACTTTTTTTATTGCACAAGAACTTTAGTAGTTGGTTGAGAATGATTTTGCAGAGAATGCAACGGATGTTAGAGAACTTCGCAAAAAGGATGCGAAGGCTCTACTTGTTTCGCAACAGGCTGTAATAGACCCTATATTTCCTCGAATTACTGGTGCCATGAAGTCGAAGGAAGCATGGACTATTTTGAAGCAAGAGTTCCATGGAGACAACAAGGTAACAATGGTTAAATTGCAGATATTCCGAAGGGAATTTGAGACACTTCTCATGAAAGGTAACGAGTCCATTCAAGATTTCTTTTCTAGAGTATCTGGTTTAGTTAATCAAATGAGAGCTTTTGGAGAAATTATCTCAGATCAGAAAATTGTGGAGAAGATATTAAGAAGTCTTCAGAATAAATTTGATCACGTTGTTACAGCCATTGAGGAGTCTAAGGACTTGTCTATATTTTCTCTTAATGAACTAATGGGTTCTCTTTTAACACATGAAGAGAGAATTAACAGGTCAAATGAGAAGAATCTTGAGCATGCCTTTCAAACCAAGGTGGAGGTCTCCAGTAAAGGAAGATTTGGCGAAGGCTCTTCTGGACAAAAGCAATTTGGTAGAGGCCGAGGTAGTGGTGGCTATCGTGGTCGTGGAAGAGGTCGAGGAAGGTCTGATATGGGGAATTTTAACAGGCGGGATAACAAAAGAATGCAGTGTTATAATTGCAACAACTATGGTCATATAGCACGAAATTGCACGGAGAAGATTGAGACAGCTAAACAACAAGCCAATTTTGTCGAGGAAAAGGAAGAGGAAGGTAGCCTTTTTTCTTACTTATTTAAATCCTAACATAAGTAAGAATGATGTTTGGTTTCTAGATAGTGGTCAGAGTAAACTATATTTGGAGAAAGGGACCTGTTTCAAACGATGGATGAATCGGGTTCAATTAAAGGCCCAAGCTTGGTGATGGCAAGCAAGTACAAATTGAAGGAAAGGGGACAATTGCAATTAAGACCAAGTCAGGTATTAAAAAGCTAATTCATGATGTTTACTATACTCCTGGTTTGGCACATAACCTATTTAGTGTGGGTCAGTTAATTCAAAAGGGATATTTAGTTCATTTTCATGATGGAATGTGTGAAATTAAAAATAGAAAATCTAAAAATTCTATTTTTAAAGTCCACATTACTGAAAACAAAATGTTTCCTCTTGAGTTATCATGTTTGGATGATTGTGCAATGGTTGCTAATGTTCGCGACGAGTCTAGGCTTTAGCATTTAAGGTATGGGCATTTGCAGTTTAATGGGCTGAAATTGTTGGGTTAGAAAAACATGGTGTCAGGATTGCCATCTATTGTGTCTATTGATAAAGTTTGTGAAGGTTGTGTTTACGGAAAGCAACACAAGTTGTCCTTTCCAGTTGGTAAAGCTTGGAGAGCAAAGATGCTTTTGGAATTGGTTCATGCAGATATTTGTGGACCGATAAAAACTTTATCTTTAAATAATAGTAAATATTTTCTATTATTTACTGATGATTTTTCCCGTATGAGTTGGGTGTTTTTTCTTGCTCAGAAATCTGAGGCGTTTGAAAAGTTTAAGGAGTTCAAAGCCTTTGTAGAGAAACAAAGTGGCTACGCAATCAAAACTCTCAAAACTGATAGAGGGGGAGAGTTCTTATCCGATGAATTTACTCTCTTTTGCAAAGAGAATGGTATCCGGAGGAACTAACTAAGACTGAAAGACTCGTAATGTAATGGAGTTTCTAAGCGGAAAAATCGGACGGTTGTAAAAATGGCAAGGAGTATGCTAAATGAGAAGGAGCTTCCGAATAGTTTTTGGGTCGAGGCAGTAGCTACCGCAATCCATCTTCTCAACATATCTCCAACAAAAAGCAGTAAGAAATCAAACACCTTATGAAGCATGGTGAGGAGTTAAGCCCAATGTAAGTAATTTAAAAGTGTTTGGTTCCATTGCATATGCCTTAATTGATTCTACTGATCGTACTAAGTTGGATAAGAAAAGAAAAAAATGCATTTTTGTTAGGTATAGGGCTGAAACTAAAGGTTATCATTTGTATAATCCTCTTACTAAGAAGTTAATCATTCGACGAGATGTTATTTTCGATGAGAACAGTGTTTGGCAGTAAGTTGGTGATAAAGATCAGAATATATCCTTTGTAGATGATGGAACAGAATTAACTCAGCTACAAGAGGATGTGAATTAACCTCATATGTCTCCTATGCACAATCCAACTAGAAGCTCAACAAGCAGCCCATCCAGCAGCAGTGAATCATTGTAAAACAGTCCAACTAGAAGCCCATCTAGCAGCAGTGAATCATCGCAAAACAGTGAAACTTCGCCAACAAAGATGCAGTCTTTGAGTGATATATATGCTTCTACTTATGCTCTTTTGGTTGCATAACCTTTAAGCTACGATGAAGCTTGCGGGAAAGAAGAGTGGGAGAATTCAATGAAGGAGGAGATGTCCGCCATTGAAAGAAACAACACATGGGAGCTTGTAGATTTGCCACTGGAGAAAAAAACAATTAGCGTGAAATTGATCTCCAAAGTAAAGTACCAACACGATGGAAGTGTGGAGAAGCATAAGGCGAGGTTGGTCGCTAAAGGGTATGTACAAAAACATAAAGTTATTATTTTGAAACTTTTTCACCCGTAGCTAGATTTGAGACTATTAGACTAATTTTGGAATTAGCGGCTCAAAAAATTGGAATGTTTTTCAATTTGATGTAAAGTTTGCATTTCTAAATGGGTTTTTGGACGAGGATGTGTATGTTGAACAACCACAGGGATTTGTTATCAATATTCAAGAGGAGAAACTTTACAAGTTGAAAAAGGCCCTTATTGGTCTCAAACAAGCACCGAGAGCTTGGTACAGCAGACTTTACTCCTATTTCCTTTAAAATGATTTCCGTCGAAGTGAAAGTGAACCCACCTTATATGTGAAGGTAAAAGGTAATGATGTGCTTATTGTTTGTGTTTATGTGGATGACATGATATATATGGGCTCCTCTAATGCTGTTGTTAGAGAATTTAAAGAAAACATGATGAGTGAGTTTGATATGACAGATTTGGGGTTGTTACATTATTTTCTTGGTCTTCAAATTCAGCAAACTAATGAGGGTATTTTTGTTTCACAAGAAAAGTATGCTCTAAACTTACTTAAGAAGTTTAATATGCTGAATTGTAAAGTTGTGTCTACTCCCATGAACACTTGTGAAAAAATGACTGTGAATGATGGAACATCGAAGGCTAATGAAAAGTGGTTTAGAAGTATTGTTGGTGGGCTGATGTATTTGACTCATACTCGCCCCAGATATTATGTTTCCGGTCAGTTTGGTGTCAAGGTTCATGCACTGTCCATCAATGCATAATCTTGGAGCAGCCAAACGAATTCTTCGCTACATCCGAGCAACTAGCAACTATGTATTCAACCTTGGTTCAGGGGCTGTTTTATGGAGTTCAAAGAAAAAAGCTACCACTGCATTATCTTCATCAGAAGCGGAGTACATTGCAGCAACATCAACTGTTTGTCAAGGTATTTGGATGAGGAGAATTCTTGCAGATTTGAAGCAAGTTCAGCATGGTTCCACCGAAATTTATTGTGACAATAAGGCCACAATTACAATGACGAAGAATCCTGTCTTCAACGAAAGAACCAAACACATTGAACTTCGTCATCATTTTATCAGAGATGTAATAGCAGGAGGAGCAATGGAATTGAAGTATTGTCCTATAACTGAGCAAGTGGCTGATGGTTTTACTAAAGCTCTTCCTTACTCTAAGCTTGTGATGTTCAGGTCTCTTCTTGGTGTATCCAGTTTTTGCATCAAGGGGGACTGATAAAATATGATGCAAATAATATTTTATATTATTAAGGCAAGTGGTAGTAGTGGGGTTATATTTTTATCATATGTAGTGGCTTAGTGGTTTGATAGTAGCAGTAGTGGGTCTCTCCACTTTATTAATAGTGGAGTATGTGGGCATGTTCCATAAGTTTATAAATAGTAGTTGTAAGTAGTGGGATTATTATGATTTTAATTAAAAAGAAAAGGAGTTATTTCTTTGCATTCCTTATTCATTTTGTTGCTCTCTCTTTTTTGCCTTGTTGCGTTACTTACTGCTATTAGAAATATAGCAGATTTCCAACAGTAACAATATATAAACTTGATATTCCAAAACATATCAATAAAATCAAACCATTTCCAATACACTGCATCTAACTGAAAAACTACCAAACACGAGTAGAGGAGTTGAGAGAGTAGAGCCTGAACAACATAATACATAATATACTGATTGCTTTGCTCCTGAACTACCTGAACACTGGATTCTTCATCACTAACACGAGAAATAATCACAATGCAAGCACTGGGAAATTCTAAAAAAATTGGATTTGAAGTGCACATATCTCTTATGATTTTGATAGCTCGTTTTCGCACACTCACTCCAGTATCCTTTATTCTTTCAGCAACCTTTTCAAAATACTATGAGAAACAAAAAAAAATTGGGCGAAGCTGAGAGTATTAGTATTATGGCAACCAGCATATATGGGAATGAGCAAGTTAAAATTGTAAATACCTTCAAACCAACATCAGGATGTGAGGTAATATGCCGACCAACAAGTTTGAGAGCTACTTCTCTAACAGATATAGAAGAGTCGCAGAACCTTCCTTCAATAGCAGTTTGAACAAGCTTATCACGCAAAGCCTCCGGATCAGCTTCAACAATAATACTAACCTGCTCTCATGAAAAACATGGAGCACATGAAGTAAGTCCACAAAAAGAAAGATAGTAAGTGGTCACCGCAATAGCAAGTGACTTGAGAATTCAATGACACTTCTACTTACTGCTCGTAATGCCTTAGCATGAATCACAGGTGAGTTCTCCCTTAAATTTGCCTGAAATAAGATTCATAGTAAGGATGACCATTATTTTTTTACTAATAACTTAAGCAGCAAGAAATAAGTAACTGACCAGAAGCATCTGAAGAATTTTATCAAATCCTCTAGAGAAAGAATTGTTTTATCCCAATGACAAATTTATCGTCTTGACTGAATTCCTCGTCAATATAGAAGAAAAAGTCCTAGAGTCAAGCGCAATCGCTCTTGATTTCAGTCTAGAAAGGCAGAAGGATAACTTTTGTTGACAACCCAGGTCGTCTTTGTACCACAAACAAAGATAGAACCTGCAAACATACATTATTGGCAAGGTAAGCACAAAATTGCCCAAATGCCTAGAATCCTAAAGGTAATCAAGGTTAATAACTTCAGACCAACGGGTAAATAGATGCACATCATCAGCAGAACCAGTATCCTCGAGATAATTCAGAAGCATTTGCTGGACAATCTCCATTTTTGTAGGTGGATCAGAAGCTTCAGAAGAACTACGATTCTTTTCACCATCATCATCCCTCGATAAATATTGTAAATAAATTTTAGTAAAGGATGGTGTCATCAACAAACTAAATGAGTAAACCCACATGTACATATGATTTAAAAGCAGCGAAATGTTCTAGGATACAGAAATTTGGAGAAACTATATCAGTGACGAAAAAATTGAACGATCTTATGGCTGCTTAAATGTACCACTAAAGAACAAAGATATCATGCGATATTTTGAGTAATCCACACTAATTTGCATTGTATAACCTACAAAAACTTGTATTAGAATAAAAGGAAGTAAGATATGTGTATGATCAGCAAGCAGTAATTCTCACAACCAGCAAGTAACTTATGCAAGAGAGAGGAGCACACAAAATATATAAAGTGCATTTAGTAAAAAAAAACCATACCTCTAGACTCCATACAACATAATGTTGATGAAACCATATTCCAGTAATGCCAAAATGAACATTTATGGGACCCAAGAGGCGCCCTAGCCAGCCAGGTTCATCACCAAATCCATCCCACATGTCATAGTTTGGTTCCTCAAAAGCAGAAGATCCACAGTATGCCTCATTATCACTCCCTGCCCCATCCTGTACTAATACTTTTGGAGGTTTGCCACCAATTCCTCCCCCACACAAGCCACATCGCCTTCCATCGGTCTTGGAATTTGGCTCTGCTGCCTCTGGGTCAGTCTCACTTGGTATAGGTTCATCCTCAACCTCAACATCCACTTGCTCTACAGCTTCATCTTTTAGCTCTTCTAGTACAACAATCTGATGTCAATCATCCCAAAAAAATATTTACTAACAGATAATACAAAAGTTCTTGCTAGACCACATTACGGAAGAACAAACCCAAATTCAAAAAAAAGGCCTTTAGTGGTCTTAGTACAGTACCTCAAAGCACATTGGTGTGTCTTAAAAGCAAAAATTGGATATGGTGGAGAAATAATAGGAGTATAGTTAACTACACAGAATGTGGCAAAATAATAAGAAGCTCGTTGTATTCTTCCACCTAGATAAATAACAAATAAATTGAATTAGAGAAACCAACAGTTTTTAATGGGGAAGAAGACACAAAATAATTATACCATTTTCATAGCCATCACACTGAGTTTAGTATCGATCCTAGACCAATTGGCATGGATGAAAACAGACCCAACCAAAAGCCCAGTCATTATTCAAAGACCACCCATGCAAAACCAGGCCCAACCACAGAGCAACAACAAAAATTCAGAGCAAAACAGTCCAAACAATATAAAACATAGACAAAACCAACCAATTTTTGACCTAAAACAAGTTAAAAACTGTAACAATAGTAAACCATCAACTACAACAATAGATTAACTAAATCAAATCTTTTCATCATATTTAACCAAAATTGGAAAATCAAAATCCAAAAACCATCCATTATACTATAAATTAATGATTTACCAAGTCTAACATAAAGTTCAACATTAATATCCAAGATTTTGTAGTGTCCACAATAAAAATTCAATATTTTTAATTGTCCATAAATATCGATCAAGAGTTGTTTCCAGCTCTTTCTGTCCCTGAGCTGTTGTTGCCTTGAATCAACTGTAGAAATTGTGGATTGTCAGCTAACTTGTTAAGTATATTCTTAAGATTGTCCATCTGTTTGCCTTGTGCCTGAATGGTTGCTTCAAGCTCTTCATTTTTTTGTGAGACGCTTCTAACTCTGCTGCCAATGCAACTTTTTCTTTATCAATAGACGAAGAATTCTCTACTCGAGGTCCAAATCCAAAGCCAATCAATCTCCATGCCTTCTTCTTACCCAACACTGAAGACATAATCTCCCTTTTGACATTATTGTCAAAATTTGCAGATTATGAGTTCATCTCAGAGGTGCATTTAGACTCAAGTTGTGATGCCCCCAAAATAGGTATACATCACCCATCTTGGGTCGTCAAATACATGGTACAAAATTTAAATACAACTTAATTATACAACTGTCGTGTAATATACGACAAAACATAAGCTGAGAGTTTTAAAACGAATATTGTCATCTAGACAATATCCACACTCAATGGAGTCCTCATTACAATTATTATCACACTATTTTATAGAATAGTGAGGAATACTATAACACCATCTTGGGCCATCACTCCGTTCCCCGACTAGTTCCGGCTACGTTCTCATTTCCTGAAGAGAACAATAGAAGTAAAAGGGTGAGCTCAACTAGCCCAGTAAGAAATATTATGACTAATATAATGCAGAATAAGTTATCATTAGCCTTCAACAATGTTAAAGCGATTGAATATAATAGACAACAAGTTTAATCTGCAATGAACAAGTAATCCATTTAAGAGTCAAGAGAGGCATGATATCTACTATCTTCTATGATTTAAAAAGTTTATCATTAACTTTATTCATTGGGACTCGACTTAATAAATAGATTACATCATCGAATCATCCTCGCACTACTGCCAAGGAAATTCATTAGTATCACGTCCATTTAATTATTCTTTCACTACGGGCAAGAATTATTTGTGTAATCATCAATGGTCAATGACTATATCGAATTATCCTCGGTCATAATCATACCAATCAACAAATCCATCTATACACGTAAGCAAAGATGACTTTCATCATAATATAAGTATGAGGATGATGACAATGATATAAGAATTCAATTAAAAGAAAGTAAAGGATAAATTTTTAAAGATTTATAATTTAATTTATCCAGAATTCAATAATGTCCAAATTTTCAACATGATGCTGCTTTGTAGAGTAAAATTCAAGAATAATATCCATGTATCAAAAATAATTTGGACAGAAAAGAAATAAATTTTTCAGTGAATCGTACCCCGTGAATACTACCCTGTGAATAGTACTTCGGGAATAGTACCCCGTGAATAGTAACCCGATATGAAAAGTGCCCCAAATACCCGAGTGAACAATATTTGAGTGAATAGTAATCGGGTGAATAGTAACCTGTGAATATTAACTCTTGAATAGTACCCCGGCATGAAAAGTGTCCCGAATACCCGAGTGAATAATATTATAGTGAATAGTAATCAGGTGAATAATAACCCGTGAATAGTAACTCGTGAATAGTACTTCGGTGAAAATATTGATATTTAATAAGAAAGTTCATATCAATATTCCAATAAAATGATACTGGATAAAGCGCAAAACTCACGGATATTCCGCTAATTTCAAGGATTATAGAAGCAATACTTACCATAGTAAGTTTAGATTTAAGAATATGAAAATAATTAACATACGAAAACTGCAAATGGATTTTCACCTGTCATACGGTACGTAATCCGAGTAGACAGGTTATTCCGACATACTAAAGGATGGATACGAAAAATAGTATTCCTTATGAATACGAAAGAAATAATACCCCTTACCTAGTAGAAAGCTGGATACTGCAAAAGTGAAATAGCAGAATACTCTTCTTCTTGCTCTCTATAGTTTCTCTCTCTATAGTGTCTCTTGTGAATCTCAGTGAATTGGTGAGAATGAAAGAAGAATTAAGCTTCTATTTATATGAGAATGGACTAAATAGTAACTAATTCACGAACGGTCCAGATTGATTCACTATTAGAACGGACAGTCCATATTGATTACTATTAAAATCACAACCGACGGTCCAGATTGATTTACTTTTAAAACCACCACTGACGGTCCAGATTGATTTACTTTTAAAACCACAATCGACGGTCCAGATTGATTTACTTTTAAAACCACCACCGACGGTCCAGATTGATTTACTATTAAAACCATCATCGATGGTCCAGATTGATTTACTATTAAAACCACCATCAATGGTCCAGATTGATTTAACTTATTACACTTTCGTACCCCTAAAGTTTTCCAAATTTGCATTATTCCCCCTTAACTTTTATAAATCATTTATCTTCAATAAACACATTCTTAATACAACAATTATTCATCATTAAGATTATAACTCACAATATTTAACAACCAGGTCATTCCCAGGAAAGAGGGGGCTTTCCGATAAGAATTTCTCCTTATTGGTGCGCAATTAGGTGACCAAACCTCTCCTTGACAGAACTTCTAGACATTGTCAATATTACAAATAATAATATGAATAACTTTGTTGTCTCAATTATAAAATATAAAATATTATGCAGATGATAACAATAATTGAATCAAATAACGTGAGATACTATGCAACAATTACTGTAGCAATAATTGAGTATAACTAAGTGACTTCTCACGTAAGCATCAATAATCAATATCGTGTGCTACTATGCAACCACGCGTATTACTGTACTTTTACCACTGGATAGTTCAACAGTTTAATAGTAAAACATTCACCGTTATTTTTATAAAAAGATATTTATGTCATTTTCTAACTACGACAATACTTCCGTTGTGGGTCCACCAATGATTGTGCCGTCGTACGAATATTTCCTGATAAAAACGACTATTCCCCGACCAATCGAATATTCACCGACACAACGAATATTTTATATCAACTTGATTACTTTGCAAAATATTCCAAATATTACCCACAACTATAACATTATGTCATATCCACACCATAATATTCAAAAATATAATTCGAGAAAAATTATTCTTTATTCAAAAAAGTTGGGGTCTTAAAACCTCCCATTTTTATGAAATTTCTTCCTCAAAATTAGGGTACGTACCTGATATGTCGAAGAGGTGAGGATACCTTGATTTCATTTCAGATTCTAACTCCCAGGTCATTTCCTCCACATTGTGGTTTCTCCACAAAACTTTGACTTGAGGTATAACCTTGGAGCGTAGAATATGATCCTTCTTATCCAAGATTTTAACGGCTACCTCTTCATACGTTAAACTTCCGCTATCTCGTCCGATTCTAATTCAATAATTTGGTTCGGGTCTTTCACATATTTACGTAACATAGATATGAGAAAAATGTTATGAACACGAGACATACTTGGCGGTAAGGCGAGTCTATATGCCACAGTTCCTACTCGATCAAGGATTACAAATGGGCCAATGAATCGAGGATTAAGCTTTCCTCTCTTTCCAAATCTCATAACTCCTTTCCATGGAGCAACACGTAACAACACATGATCTGCAATATTGAATTCCACGTCCTTTCGATGAAGATCGGAATAACTCTTTTGTCGATCTTGTGAGGTTTTTATACGTTGTCGGATCTTTTGAATCTTTTCCATAGTCATACGTACCAACAACGTTCCTTCACCCACCTCATCACAGCATACTGGAGAACGACACTTTCTTCCATACAACGCCTCAAATGGAGCCATGCCAATACTTGCTTGATAACTGTTGTTGTAGGAAAACTCCACCAATGGTAAGAACTTGTCCCAACTTCCTTTGAAGTCAAGGGCACAGAGTCTTAATAAATCCTCAAGAGTTTAAATAGTCCTCTTTGATTGTCCGTCCGTTTGAGGATGATACGCCGAACTAAATTATAAATTCGTGCCCATAGCTTTTTGCAAACTAACCCAAAATCTTGAAGTGAATCTTGGGTCTCGATCAGAAACTATAGATACTGGCATACTATGCAATCTTACAATCTCGTTTATGTACATACGAGAAAGACGTTCAAGTGTATAAGTTTCTCGTATCGGTAAGAAATGAGCAGACTTGGTCAATCTATCAATAATGACCCAAATTGCATCTATGCCTTGAGAAACCTTGGGAAGACCAGTAACAAAATCCATGGTAATGTGTTCCCACTTCCATGCTGGAATTTCAAGCTGTTGCAATGGACCTTTTGGCACTTAATGCTCCGCCTTGACTCGTTGACAAGTTAGACACCTTGAGATAAACCCCGCTATCTCTCTCTTTATATTGCTCCACCAAAATGTATGTCGAAGATCATGATACATTTTGGTACTCCTAGGATGGATTGCAAATGGTGTGTTGTACGCCTCCATCATGATCTTATACTTCAAGTCAGAATCGTTAGGAATACAAAGTCTGGAGTTGACTCGAAGTATTCCTTCTTCATCGATTCTTGCTTCCGAAATAGCACCTTCTTGCACTTTCTTCGTCATATGCATTAGCTCCAGGTCTGTAGCTTGAGCAGCTTTAACTTCATCGATTAAATTCGTTCTACTCGTATATTCGCCATCATCACATGGGTCCCTGGAGTCTTTAACTCTATCTCCATCCTTTGTAAGTCATAAAAAATGGGCCTTTGCATTGACAATATTGCACTCGTACCCGCATATGATCTTCTACTCAATGCTTCAGCTACTACGTTCGCTTTTCCAAGATAGTATTAAATGGTATGATCATAATCTTTCAACATCTCAAGCCATCGTCTTTGTCGCATGTTGAGTTCCTTTTGAATGAAGAAATATTTGAGGCTTTTATGATCCGTATAAATCTCCACCTTCTCTCCATACAGGTAATGCCTCCAAATCTTAAGCGCAAAAACGACAGTTGCCAACTCTAGATCATGAGTAGGATAATTTCTCTCATATTCTTTGAGTTATGTCGTGAGGCATAAAGGCTATGACTTTCCCATGTTGCATGAGAACACATCCTAAACCTTTGCCTAAAGCATCAACAGAGATGATAAATCCTCCGAACCAGATGGTATTGTCGTAACAAGTCTTTGAAATGAGTCTCCTCTCGAGTTCTTGAAAACTCTTCTCACATTCTTCGCTCCAACCGAATTTTGTATCTTTTTGAGTCACCGAAAGTTAATGGAGTAGTGATTCGAGAAAACCTTCTACGAATCTCCGATAATAACCAATTTAAACCGAGAAAGCTACGTATTTTTGATCATCGATTTAGGTTGCACCCCACTTTGAATTGCTTCAATCTTTGCTGGGTCAACAGATATTCCATGATTTGTTATCACGTGCCCAAGAAATGCTACTTCCTACAGCCAAAACTCGCACTTCTTCAACTTGGCATAAAGCTTGTTTTCACGAAGCTTTTGGAGTATCAGCCTCAAGTATTGCTCATGATCTTCACGGATTTTGGAATATATGAGGATGTCATCAATAAAGATAACTACAAAATGATCAAAATATTCCTTGAATACTTGGTTCATCATATCCATGAAGATAGCAGGAGCATTAGTCAATCCAAAAGACATGACTAGGAATTCATAATGCCCGTACCGAGTTCTGAAAGTAGTCTTTGGGATGTCATCGGTTTTAATCTTTAACTGATGATATCCGGAATGAAGATCGATCTTTGAAAAGAATTTGGCGCCTTGCAACTGGTCAAACAGGTCATCAATGCGTGGCAACGGGTACCTATTTTTGGTGGTGACATGATTCAACTCCTGATAATCAATGCAAAGTCGCATACTTCCATCTTTCTTCTTTACGAAGAGAACAGGAACACCCCAAGGAGATGTACTAGGACGAATGAAAATGATGTCTAACAATTCCTGCAGTTGAGTCTTTAACTCCTGAAGTTCAACAGGAGTCATTCGAAATGGGGCTTTGGAAATGGGTTTTGTATCAGGTTCAAGGTCGATACAAAATTTAATTTCACGCTCTGGGTGTAGGCCAAGAAGTTCTTCAGGGAATACGTCAGGAAATTTATTAACAATGGAAATATCCTTCAAATCTGATGTATTTTTGTTTAAATCTATGACATGGGCTAAGAAAGTTTGACATCCGTTTTTCAATGAACGAATAGCTTTATGACTTGAGATGACAGTAATTGACTTTAATGGTTTGGTTGCTTGAATTCGCATAATAGGTTGGTTAGGAATATGAAAGCTAACAACCATACGAAAACAATCAATTTTAGCATGATGAGTAGTCAACCAATCAATTCCTAAAATCACATCGAATGCAAGTATTTTTAAAGAAATAAGATCGACAGGTAACGTGCGATTGCCGATTTGAATCAAACAAGACTTATAGACAATGGATGTTATGAAAGTTTCTCCCAGCGGAGTTTCAACAGATAAATCAAAGTCTAATTTCTCCGGAGTCAAATTTAAACGTTGAGCGCAAGTAGGAGAAATAAAGGAATAGGTAGAACCGGTATCAAATAAGGTTTAAACTTCGCAAGAGTTTATGATTAGCTTACCCGTGATCACCTCGTTCGGATTCTCGCTTTTTGGGAGGTTACGACAAACGCTCTCCCTTGAACTACCGGTTTTGTCTTGTCTGGGACGGCCTTTGATGCCTCCATCCTAGCTGGACTTGACTTTGGTGCATGACAAAATCGGGCTAGGTGACCTTTTCTTCCACAATTGTAGCATGCTTTGGACTGGTGCGTACAGTTTGGACTGATATGTCCCTCTCCTCTGCATTTGTAACATACGACCGGTGGTCGTTCTCCTTCCTTAACAATAGGTGCTGGTGCTGACGTCTTTCCATCATTATTGAATCTCCTCTTCTTGAAATTTTCTCTTCTATTATCTTGGCCATGATTACCACAGGAGTGGTTACCATTTCTTACATGTTGATTCCCTCCACGTTTGTTGTCATTGCTTCGATGACTGCTACCACTGGTATTATCGACTTGTTGGCTGCTCTTTCTTGGTTGGGTTGACTCATTATCGCACTCCAATAATTGAGCCCTATTTACAACATCTAAATACAAACACAGTTAATGAGAAATGAGGTATTGACGTATTTCGGGTCTCAAACCTCATAGAAACATTCGCGTCATTCTCTCCTCATTATCAACCAAATGGGATGCAAACCGGGACAACTCAGAAACTTAGCCTCATACTGCGACACGGTCATATTATTTTACTCCAACTTGATAAACTCCACCTCCTTCATGTGACGAATACTTTCGGGAAAGTACTTGTCATTGAACAGCTCTTGGAACTTCTCCCAAGACATCTTGAGTGCGGCAGGATGGGTACGCTTTACTGATTCCCACCAGTAATCTGCTTCTCCTCTCAACATGAAGGTGGCAAAGGGAACCTTTTGCTCCTCGGAGCATCACAAGACATCAAATATCTTGGTGATCTACTTTATCCACGTCTCCGCCTTAAGTGGTTTTGGCTCTCCCCAAAACTCTGATGGTCCCAGCTCCTTGAATTATTTAGCGGTGACCATCTGTGAGTTGCATGTGTGTCCTCCTGCATTTTGAACAGGAGCTGCTCTCGCTTGATGTTGCATGAATTGCATAAAGCCTCTAAATATCCATCGTTCATCATTTGATCGGTGTTGTTGTTTACCTGAGGATTATTGTCTTCCTATTGCACATTATCCTGGGTATTGATCATTGGTTACTCAACGGTCTCATGTGCTTCATTGCTTATCTCGACATTTTCAGATGCCATTTTCAAATACTGCCACAAAACAAGGGTTAATTGACATTCCACATATTATCCCTATACTCTGACCGACCAATTAAATACCAAATAAACTTAGGTGTCATACTAGCGAAGGAATTCCCCGTCTCTCCCCTCCTAGTTCTTGTTTCACATCTCAGCTAGGGATCATATCCCTAAGCTTTGATACCAACTGTGACACCCCCAAAATAGGTATACATCACCCATCATGGGTCGCCAAATACATGGTACAAAATTCAAATACAACTTAATTATACAACTGTCGTGTAACATACGACAAAACATAAGCTGAGAGTTTTAAAACAAATATTGTCTTCTAGACAATATCCACACTTAATGGAGTCCTCATTACAATTATTATCACACTATTTTATAGAATAGTGAGGACTACTAAAACACCATCTCGGGCCATCACTCCGTTCCCCAACTAGTTCCGGCTACGTTCTCATTTCCTAAAGAGAACAATATAAGTAAAAAGGGTGAGCTCAACTAGCCCAGTAAGAAATATTATGACTAAGATAATGCAGAATAAGTTATCATTACCCTTCAACAATGTTAAACTAATAGAATATAATAGACAACAAGTTTAACTGCAGCGGAACAAGCAATCCATTAGAAGAGTCAAGTAGAGCATGATATCTACTATCTTTTATGATTTAAAAAGTTTATCATTAACTTTATTGTTGGGACTCAGCTTAATAAATAGATCACATCATCGAATCATCCCTGCACTACGGGCTAAGGATATTCATTAGTATCACATCCACAAATTATTCTTGCACTACGGGCCAAGAATTATTCGTGTAATCATCAATGGTCATGACTATACCGAATTATCCCTAGTCATAATCATACCAATCAACAGTCCATCTATGCACGCAAGCCAAAGATGACTTTCATCACAATATAAGCATGAGGATAATGACAATGATATAAGAATTCAATTAAAAGAAAGTAAAAGATAAATTTTTAAAGATTTATAATTTAATTTATCCAGAATTCAATAATGTCCAAATTTTCAACATGATGCTGCTTTGTAGAGTACAATTCAAGAATAATATCCATGTATCAAAAATAATTTGGACAGAAAAGAAAAAAAAATTTAGTGATTCGTACCCCGTGAATAGTACCCTGTGAATAGTACTTCGGGAATAGTACCCCATGAATAGTAACCCGACATAAAAAGTACCCCAAATACCCGAGTGAACAATATTTGAGTGAATAGTAATTGGGTGATTAGTAACCCGTTAATAGTAACTCTTCAATAGTATCCCGGCATGAAAAGTGCCCCGAATACCCGAGTGAATAATATTATAGTGAATAGTAATCGGGTGAATAGTAACCCGTGAATAGTAACTCGTGAATAGTACTTCGGTGAAAATATTGATATTTAATAAGAAAGTTCATATCAATATTCCATTAAAATGATACTGGATGAAGCGTAAAACTCGCGGATATTCCACTAATTTCAAGGATTATAGAAGCAATACTTACCATAGTAAGTTTAGATTTAAGAATATGAAAATAATTAACATCTGAAAGCTCGCAGAATGGATTTTCACCGTCATACGAGCACGTAATCGCGTGAGACAAAGTTATTCGACATACTAAAGGATGAATACGAAAAATAGTATTCCTTATGAATACGAAAGAAATAATACCACTTACCTTAGTAGAAAGCTGGATACTGCAAAAGTGAAGTAGCAGAATACTCTTCTTCTTGGTCTCTATAGTTTCTCTCTCTATAGTGTCTCTTGTGAATCTCAGTGAATTGGTATGAATGAAAGAAGAATTAAGCTTCTATTTATAAGAGAATGGACTAAATAGTAACTACCACCGCCGGTCCAGATTGATTTACTTTTAAAACCACCACCGACGTTCCAGATTGATTTACTATTAAAACCACCATCAATGGTCCAGATTGACTTACTATTAAAACCACCATCAATGGTCCAGATTGATTTAACTTATTACACTTTAGTACCCCTAAAGTTTTCCAAGTTTGCATTATTCCCCCTTAACTTTTGTAAATCACTTATCTTCAATAAACACATTCTTAATACAACAATTATTCATCATTAATATTATAACTCACAATATTTATCAACCAGGTCATTCCCAAGAAAGAGGGGGCTTTCCAATAAGGATTTCTCCTTATTGGCGCGCAATTAGATGACCAAACCTCTCCTTGACAGAACTTCTAGACATTGTCAATATTGCAAATAATAATATGAATAACTTTGTTGTCTCAATTATAAAATATAAAATATTATGCAGATGATAACAATAATTGAATCAAATAACGTGAGATACTATGCAACAATTACTGTAGCAATAATTGAGTATAACTGAGTGACTTCTCACGTAAGCATCAATAATCAATATATCGTGCTACTATGCAACCGCGTAGACATCGTACTTTTACTAATTGGATAGTTCAACAGTTTAATAGTAAAACATTCACCGTTATTTTTATAAAAGATATTTATGTCATTTTCTAACTACGACAATACTTCCGTTGTGGGTCCACCAATGATTGTGCTTGCCGCATGCGAATATTTCCTGATAAAAACGACTATTCCCCGACCAATCGAATATTCACCGACACAACGAATATTTTATATCAACTTGATTACTTTGCAAAATATTCCAAATATTACCCACAACTATAACATTATGTCATATCCACACCATAATATTCAAAAATATAATTCGAGAAAAATTATTCTTTATTCAAAAAAGTTGGGGTCTTACACAAGTACTTTAATTTTATTCTGTGAAATTAACAACAAATGCAACTAATTCATTACATAATCCCAAATTTAACAACAAGATAAGATTTGTATAACTTACGTATGCAGCTTCTTTTTTAGGTTGTATCCAATCGTTTGTTTCCTTTTTCTGATGTGTGCTCTTGTAACCTTCAATTGGATCTCCCTAAAAATTAAATTAGAATAATTAATAACGAGAGCATTATTGTATAATTCTTTGTACACGGAACATGAATTAAGGCTTAAGTATCCTAGTTTTTTAGTTTCAAGCATAACTTGTCAGTTTGTAGTAGCAGAAGTTGACACTTTAAGAGTCAGAAGCATATATAATTATAAATGTAAGATTTTAATTCGAAAGTAATTAAAGACCAATTATTTTCTATTTGCTTAAATATAAATCATGATGAAGGCCTAAATAGATGTGTGAAGGATATTTACAAATGAGAAATATCACATTAACTTATACTCTCTTTCTCCATTCCAAATTAAATGTTATGCTTTCATCTTTAGGATGCCCAAAATATATTTTACACAACTGATCATCTATTTTTATCCTTTTGGATTGCCCTATAAAATTAAACCAACACACTGCACGTGGAACCAACTTGTTTATCTGTGCTTTAAATGTTGCCATTCACTGCTCTATGCTCCAAAAAAAGGCCATGCTACACTAATAATGTCTAGCAACTCAACACCTAGTTTCGGAATTAAAATAGAAAACACATTGTGAAATTGAAAATTATCTAAAACTTATACTCGATTCCAATTCCAAGGCTTGGAATTGAATTGCCAAACATAGCTTCAGTTATAATTTCACAACTAATAAAGCACCACAATATCACCCAATGGGGAGAAAAAAAAGGAGGATTTGAATTTCCTTTAGATTTCCAACGAAATAAATGTTGGTCAACATTCCTCACTCCATTTAATGTTTCGCCCATTAAATTTTCCAACTCTCCGCCCATTGATTTTCATGCGAACTTCATTTATTTCTCCTCCTTCAAATTCTGCTAAAAAAAGGCAGCCAAGCTTGAGGGATAACACACCAATTCGGAGAAGCAAAAAATTCGAAAGAGAGTAGTTTTGTGAAGTTTTAGAAAATAGAGAGAGAAAGGTAGTTCAAATAAATAGGAGTTTTATTTGGGTTCCATCACATAGTTATTGTGGTGAAGTAATTTGAGTTTGTACTCAAATTAAGATATCTTTGTATTCTCTCATATTATTCTAGTGAATTGTTCAGAGTTTGTCCCGTGGTTTTTACCTCTTAGTTTAGAGGGTTTTCCACGTAAAATCTTGGTGTCTCGTGGTTGGATATTTTACTCATTATTTCCTACATGTTATTACTTTTGGTAGAACTACAAATTTAATCTGTTTGGCATGTGCTGATATTTTATCCGTCTAATTTATCAAAGACAACAGTATTTGGGAAGTGATTTTTTCCCAACAACTGGTATCAAAGCTAAGGTTATTTGCTCGGTTGTTTTTGATAAATTTTATGGAGGAATCAGTCGGAACCATGATTAAATTGACCTCTTCAAAATTTTTGATTTGGAAGCCCATAATGGAGAATATCCTTTATTGCAAGGATTTTTTTGGTCCGTTGGAGCTCAAGGGAAAGATGCCCGCGGATAAGTCTGAGGCTGATTGGAATAAAATGAATAGGAAGACTATTGGTCACATCCGGCAGTGGATTGATCAAAGTGTTTTCCACCATGTTTCGCAGGAGACGGATACTCACACTTTATGGACAACACTAGAGTCTATGTATACGAGAAGAAGAATGCACAAAATAAAACTTTTGTGATTCGGAAAATTATGAATCTAAAGTACAAGGATGAGAGTAATTTGTCGGAGCATATGAGTGAGTTCCAAGGTTTAGTGAACCAGCTGTCCACCATGAAGTTGAATCTTGATGATGAGATTTAGGCTCTTTTGCTTCTCAGTTCGTTGCCAAACAGCTGGGAGACTTTGGTGGTGTCTCTAAGCAATTCAGCTCCAAAAGGAAAAATGACTATGCAGATGGTCAATGATAGTCTTCATAATGAGGAGACAAGGCGAAAGGAACAAGGCGTAAATTTTGAGACACGTGCTCTTGTCACAGATAACAGGGGCAGAAGCAATTTTAGGGGATCTCACAAAGGAGATACAATGTGACGCCCCCAAAATAGGTATACATCACCCATCTTGGGTCGCCAGATACAAGGTACTGAATACAAATACAAACTAATTATACAACAGTCGTGTAAAATACAACAAAACATAAATTGAGAGTTTTAATAAGAATATTGTCATCTAGACAATATCCACACTCAAAGGAGTCCTCATTACATTTATTGTCACACTATTTAATAGAATAGTGAGGACTACTAATACTATCATCTGGACCGTCACTCCGTTCCCCAACTAGTCCCGGCTACATTCTCATTTTCTGAAGAGAACATTGAAAGAAAGGGGTGAGCTCAACTAGCCCAGTAAGAAATATTATGACTAAAATAATGTAGAATAAATTATCGTTAGTCTTCAACAATGTTAAACTGATAAAATATAACAAACATCAAGTTTAACTGCAGCAAAACAAGAAATCCATTAAAAGAGTCAAGTAGAAAATAAAATCTACTATCTTTTATGATTTAAAATGTTCTCATCAATTTTTATCGTTGAGACTCAGCTTAATAAATAATCCACATCATCCCTGCACTATGGCCAAGGATATTCATTAGTATCACAACCATAAATTATCCATGCACTACGGGCCAAGGATATTCGTGTATTCATCAATGGTCATGATCATGCCAACAACTGTCCATCAATGAACTACGAGCCAATGAGGACTTTAACCACATCATTTGTAACATTACGGTCATGATTATACCGAATAATCCCTGGTCATAATCATACCAAGTCCATCTATGCACTACAGGCCACAGATGACTTTCAATATAATATAAATATGAGGATGATGACAATGATATAAGAATTTAATAACACTAGTTCAAGAATTAATTTATCCAGGAACCAATAATGTCCAAATTGTCAACATGATACTGCTTTGTAGAGTAAAATTCAAGAATGCTCAGAAGAATATTTCCATGAAAAGATACTGGATGAAGCGCAAATATCCAGGATATTCTACTAATTTCATGGAGTATAGAAGCCAAAACTTTAACCAACTGAGTATAATAGAATATATGAAACTATAAATGAATTTTCACCCACCATGTGGTAATACACATAGACAGATCATTTTCACAATTTAATAAGTAATGAATACAAAGGATCATTCACCATGCATGTGGTAATCCACATGCATAAAGTTATTCCAATGTAATAATAAGGAATGGAATAACTGAAGGATTCATCATGCATGTGATAGAGACCGCATGCATAAAAGTTATTCCCAATGTAATAATAAAAATGGAATAACAATAGAATTCACCATGCATGCGATAGATCGCACAAACAAAGTTATTCCAATGTAATAATAAATAACGGAAACCTCATGCGTAAACCCATGTATGTGATATTTCGATGTAATAATAAATAATGGAACTGTGTCACGCGTCAAACGCATGTATGCAGAATATTAAACGTAATAATAAAGAATGGAATAATAGAAGAATTTCACCATGTATGCAAAAGATTGTGATGTAGCAAAAGTTATTCCAACATAATAATAAGGAATGGAATAATGTAAGAATTTCACCATGTATGCAGTATTACATAGACAAAGTTATTCCAACATAATAATAAAGAATGGAATAATGTAAGAATTTCACCAAATATGGGTAGGTACTCATACAATAAGTGTTATTCTAATGGAATAATAAAGAATGGAATAATGTAAGTTCTCTTCATGAATACAAAAGAAATAATACCCCTTACCTTAGAAGAAACCGGATATAGGAGTAGTGAAGTAGCGAGAATAGTTTTCTTCTTTCTCTCTATAGTTTTCTCTCAGAGTTTCAAATTGAATTCGTAAGAAATAATGAAGGAATGAGCTTCTAGTTATAGGAGAATGGACTGAATAATAACTAATTCATGAACGGTCCAGATTGATTTACTTTTAAACGGATGGTCCATATTGATTTACTATGCAGTATTAATAAAATATTCTAATAAAATAAAATCTTTTAAATAAAATATAATATATTCTATTTATAATCTAATAAAACAAATAACTTTATAAAAGTATTCATTTTATATAAAAAGATTTTACTATGCAAAACATTATATGAGGTGCACTATGCAACACTACGCATAATAAAATATAATATATTCTAATTATTATACTAATAAAACAAATAACTTTATAAAAGTATTTCATTTTATATAAAAAGATTTTACTATGCAAAATACTACGCAGTGCACTATACAACACTATGCATAATAAAATATAATATATTCTAATTATTCTCTAAAAAATAAATAACTTTATAAAAGTATTCATTTTTATAAAAAAGCTTTTCTCGCTTTTATTATATTAATAATACTAATAAAACAAAATTTATATATATAATATATATATATATATAAACTTTCGTGACTTCATAAAAAGATACCTCAATATATTTAACAACATTTATCATCATTATTATAATTCACAATATTAATCAACCAGGTCGTTCCCAGGAAAGAGAGGGCTTTCCAATAAGGATTTCTCCCTATTGGCGCGCAATTAGGTGACCAAACCTCTCCTTGATAGAACTTCTAGACATCGTTAATATTGCAAATAATAATATTAATAACTTTGTCGTCTCAATTATTAATTTAATAATATAAAAATTAACGGAAATAATTGAAACAAAAAACGTGAGGTTCTATGCCAAGAATTACTATAGCAATAATTGAACAAAACTGAGTGACTTCTCACGTAAGCATCAATAATCAATATCGTGTGCTACTATGCAACCACGCGTATTACTATACTTTTACTACCGAGTAGTTCAACAGTTTTGATGGTAAAACTTCCGCCGTTATTTTATTAAAAATATTTTTGTCGTTTTCTCAATCTGACAATAATTCTGTTGTGGGGTCCACCAATGATTGTGCCATCTTACGGATATTTCCTGATAAAAAGAATATTTCCCGACCAAACGAATATTATACAACAACTTGCATTCTTTTCAAAATTTATAAATATTACCCACAACTATAACATTATCTCAAATCCACACCATAATTTTGAAAAAAAATATTTTGAGAAATTTAAATCTTTATTCATAAAATTTGGGGTCTCACAATCTCCCCTTCTTATGCAATTTCGCCCTCGAAATTTACGTACGTACCTGGATGCCGAAGAGGTGAGGATATCTTAACTTCATTTCAGATTCTAACTCTTGAGGTATAACCTTTGAGTGTTGAATACGATCCTTCTTATCCAAGATTTTAACACGTATTTCCTCATACGTTAAATCTTCTGTTATCTCATCTAGTTCTAATTCAATAATGTGGTTCGGGTCGTCCACATATTTACGTAACATCGATACGTGAAAAACGTTATGAACACTCAATATACTTGGCGGCAAAACGAGTCTATAGGCCACAGTTCCTACTCGATCGAGGATTTCAAATGGGCCAATAAAATCGAGGGTTGAGATTTCCTCTCTTCAGCAACTCTTGCTGTTAAAATAACGCCCTCTTGAACCTTCTTCTTCGTATTCAGTAGCTCTGGGTCTGTAGCTTGAGTGGCTTTAACTTTATCGATTATACTCGTATATTCACTATCTTCACGTGGGTCTCTAGAGTCTTTAACTCTATCTTCATCATTTATAAGTTATACGAAATGGGTTTTTGTGTTAACAACGTCGCACTCGTAAACGTATACGATCTTCTACTCAACGCTTCAGCTATCACGTTCTCTCTTCCACAATGATATTGAATGGTATAATCATCAGCTCGAGCCAACGTCTTTGGTGCATTATACGTTCGTTTTGGTTGAAGAAATATTTAAGGGTTTTAGAAATGGGGTTTTGTACTGGGGTCAGTACAAAATTAGATTTCACGCTCTGGGGTAGGCCAAGAAGTCTTCAAGAATACGTCAGGAAATTTATTAACGATAGAAATATCATTCAAAATTGTGACCCTCATCCAAGACTTGGATAGCACGTCACATTGATACCTATCAACTTGCCACTGTCATTCACAACGTCGCCTATAGAAAGTCTGGCTTCGATGCATTCCACACAAGGAAGTCAACAACGAAAGGATCGGGGCTCTTTACTTATGGCTTGATATGATAATGATTAACTTTAGTGGTTTGGTTGCTTGAATTCGTATAACGGGTTGGTTAGGAATATAAAAGCTAACAACCTTATAAAAATAATCAATTTTAGCATAATGAGTAGTTAACCAATCGATTCCTCAAATCACATCAAGGGCAAGTATTTTCAAAGAGATAAGATCGACAGGTAACGTGAGGGTATCAATATGAATCAAACAAGATTTATAAACAGTGAATGTAACGAAGGTTTCTCCTAACAGAGTTTTAACAGATAAGTCAAAGTCTAATTTCTCAAGAGCCAAGTTCAAACATTGAACACAACTAGGTGAAATAAAAGAGTGGGTAGAACCGGTATCGAATAAAGTATAGACTTCGCAAGAGTTTATGGTTAACTTACTCGTGCTAACTTCGTTCGAGTTCCTCGACAAATGCTCTCACTTAAACTACTGGCTTTGACTTGTCTGAGACATCCTTTGGCATCACTATCCCAGCTGGACTTGACTTCACTACACGACAAAATCGAGCTAGGTGACCTTCTCTTCTGCAATTGAAACACGCTTTGGATTGCTGCGTACAGTTTGGACGGATGTGTCCCTCCTGTCCGCATTTGAAACATACCACCGGTGGTCGTTCTTCTTCCATTGAAACGGGTGTTGGTGCTGCTGTCTTTCCATCATTATTAAACCTTCTCTTCTTGAAATTTCCACTTTTATTATCTTGGCCATGATTACCACCGAAGTGGTTACCATTCTTGGCATGATAATTTCCCCCACGATGGTCATCATTGTTCCGATGGTCGTTGCCACCGGTACGATTATTATCGTATTGTTGGTTGTTACCTTTTGGTTGTGCTAAATCATTATCGCGCTCCAATAACTGAGCCCTATTCACAACATCTGAATATAAACAAAGTTTATAAGAAATGAGGTATTGACGTATATCGGGTTTCAAACCTCTTAGAAACATTCACGTCATTCGTTCCTCATTATTGACCAAATGGGATGCAAATCGGGATAACTCCGCAAACTTAGCCTCGTACTGCGATACGGTCATATTATTTTGCACCATTGCTTATCTCAACATATTCATATGCCATTTTCAAACACTGTCACAAAACAAGGGTTAATTGACATATCACATATTATCCCTACACTCTGACCAACCAATTAAATACCAAATAAACTTAGGTAGGTCATACTAGCGAAGGAATTCCCCGTCTCTCCCCTCCTAGTTCTTGTCTCACATCTCAATCAGGGATCATATCCCTAAGCTTTGATACCAACTGTGACGCCCCCAAAATAGGTATACATCACCCATCTTGGGTCGCCAGATACAAGGTACTGAATACAAATACAAACTAATTATACAACAGTCGTGTAAAATACGACAAAACATAAATTGAGAGTTTAATAAGAATATTGTCATCTAGACAATATCCACACTCAAAGGAGTCCTCATTACATTTATTGTCACACTATTTAACAGAATAGTGAGGACTACTAATACTATCATCTGGACCGTTACTCCGTTCCCCGACTAGTCCCGAATACGTTCTCATTTCCTGAAGAGAACAGTGAAAGAAAGGGGTGAGCTCAACTAGCCCAGTAAGAAATATTATGACTAAGATAATGCAGAATAAATTATCGTTAGTCTTCAACAATGTTAAATTGATAAAATATAACAAACATCAAGTTTAACTACAGCGGAACAAGCAATCCATTAAAAGAGTCAAGTAGAGAATAAAATCTACTATCTTTTATGATTTAAAATGTTCTCATCAATTTTTATCGCTGAGACTCAGCTTAATAAATAATCCACATCATCCCTGCACTATGGCCAAGGATATTCATTAGTATCACAACCACAAATTATCCATGCACTACGGGCCAAGGATATTCGTGTATTCATCAATGGTCATGATCATGCCAACAACTGTCCATCAATGCACTATGAGCCAATGAGGACTTTAACCACATCATTTGTAACATTACGGTCATGATTATACCGAATAATCCCTGGTCATAATCATACCAAGTCTATCTATGCACTACAGGCCACAAATGACTTTCAACATAATATAAATATGAGGATGGTGACAATGATATAAGAATTTAATAAAACAAGTTCAAGAATTAATTTATCCAAGAACCAATAACATCCAAATTGTCAACACGATACTGCTTTGTAGAGTAAAATTCAAGAATGCTCAGAAGAATATTTTCATAAAAAGATACTGGATGAAGCGCAAATATCTAGGATATTCTACTAATTTCATGGAGTATAGAAGCCAAAACTTTAACCAACTGAGTATAATAGAATATATGAAACTACAAATGAATTTTTGCCCGCCATGTGGTAATCCACGTAGACAGATCATTTCACAATTTAATAAGGAATGAATACAAAGGATCATTCACCATGCATGTTGTGACTCCCCCAAAATAGGTATACATCACCTATTCTGAGTTGCCAAATATATGGTACAGAATACAAATACAATCTTAAATATACAACATCAGCTGTGAATTTTAATACAAATATTATCTTCTAAACAGTATTAAAACTCAAAATAAGTCCTCAATACATTTATTAACACACTATTTCATAGAATAGTGAGAACTACTAATGCTATCGACTGGACCGTCACTCCGTTCCCCGACTAGTCCCGGCTACGTTCTCATTTCCTGAAGAGAACAATGAAAGTAAAAGGGTGAGCTCAACTAGCCCAGTAAGAAATATTATGACTAAGATAATGCAGAATAAATTATCATTAGCCTTCAACAATGTTAAACTAAAGAGTCAAGTAGAGAATAAAATCCACTATCTTTTATGATTTAAAAGGTTTTTCATCACTTTTATCATTTGGGACTTCAAACTTAATAAATAATCACATCATCATCCGCGACTACTGACCAAGGATATTCATTAGTATGACAACCACAAATTATCCATGTACTACAGGCCAAGGATATTCGTGTATTCATCAATGGTAATGATCATACCAACAACTGTCCATTAATGCACTACGGGCCAATGAGAACTTTTACCACATCATTTATAACATTACGATCATGATTATACCGATTAATCCCTAGTCATAATCATACTAAGTCCATCTATGCACTACAGGCCACAAATGACTTTCAACATAATATAAACATGAGGATGATGACAATGATATAAGAATTCAATAAAACAAGTTCAAGAATTAATTTATCCAGGAACTAATAACGTCCAAATTGTCAACATGATACTTCTTTGTAAAGTAAAATTCAAGAATGCTCAGAAGAATATTTCCATGAAAAGATCTTTAGATGAAGCGCAAATATCAAGGATATTCCACTAATTTCATGGAGTATAGAAGTCAAAACTTTAACCAACCGAGTATAATAAAGAATGGAATAACAAAAGAAATCACCGTGCATGCGATAGAGCGCCGCAGCATAAAGTTATTCCAATGTAATAATAAATAATGGAACTGTGTCGTGCGTAAGCGTTAGAGACATGATATTCCAAATGAATAATAAATAAAGGAACTGTGTCAAAGTAAATTGCACCAAGCGGGATGTTCCAACAGAATAATAAATAACGGAACTAGGTCATACGTAAACACACGCATGGATGTTCCAAATGAATAATAAAGAATTGAATAATGGAAGAATTTCACCATGTATGCGATACTCAGATAGATATGTTATTCCAACATAATGATAAAGAATGGAATAATGAGAAGAATTTCAAAAAGAAGTATAGGGTAGATGGCGTATACAAAGTTATTCCAATGTAATAAAAAATGGAATAATCAAGTTCTCTTCATGAATATCTGAAAGAAATAATACCCTTACCTTAGAAACAAATGGATATAGGAGTAGTGAAGTAGTAGAACACTTATCTTCTTTCTCTCTATAGTTTCTCTCTAGAGTTTCAAATTGAATTAAGTAAGAAATAATGAAGGAATGAGCTTTATTTATAGGAGAATGGGTGAATAGTAACTAATTCTCGAACGGTCCAGCATTAATTTACTTTTTAAACAGACTATCCAGATTAGTTTACTATAAAATATTCTAATAAAACAAAATCTTTTAAATAAAATATAATATATTCTATTTATAATCTATTAAATTGAATAATTTTATAAAAGTATTATGTTTTATATAAAAAGATTTTACTATGCAAAACACTATGCAGCACTATACAAATACTACGCATAATAAAATATAATATATTCTATTTATAGTCTAATAAAACGAATAACTTTATAAAAGTATTCATTTTATATATAAAAGATTTTACTATACAATACACTATGCATAATAGAATATAATATATTCTATTTATAGTCTAATAAAACGAATAATTTTATAAAAGTATTTTGTTTTATATATAAAAGCTTTTCTCTTTTATTACATTAATAATACTAATAAAACAAAACTTCATCATCATTATTATAATTCACACTATTAATCGACTGTGTCGTTCCTGAGAAGAGGGGCTTTCCAATAAGGATTTCTCTCTATTGGCGCGCAATTAGGTGACCAAACCTCTCATTGGCAGAACTTCTAGACATCGTTAATATTGAAAATAATAATATTAATAACTTCGTCGTCTCAATTATTGATTTAATAATATATATAAAATATCGACAATAATTGAATCAATTAACGTGAGATACTATGCAGCAATTACTGTAGCAATAATTGAATAAAACTGAGTGACTTCTCACGACAGCATCAATAATCAATACCGTGTGCTACTATGTAACCACGCGTATTCATGTACTTTTAACACCGGGTGTTTCAATTGTTTTAACCGTAAAACTTCCACCTTTATTTTCATAAAAATATTTTTTTCATTTTCTCAATCTGACAATAATTCTGTTGTGGGGTCCACCAATGATTGTCTTGCCGTCATTTAATATTCCCCGTTAAAACGAATATTCCCCACCAATCGAATATTATATAACAACTTGCATTACTTTTTCAAAATTTATAAATATTACCCACAACAATAACATTATATCAAATTCATTCCATAATATTTAAAAATGATATTTATAGAAAAATCATCTTTATTAAAAGTTGGGGTCTTACAACCTCCCTTCTTATGAAATTTAGCCCTCGAAATTAGGGTATGCGATCTGGTATGTCAAAAAGGTAAGGATATCTTGATTTCATTTGATTCTAACTCCTGTGTCATTTTCCTCAACATCGTTGTTTCTCCACAAAACTTTGACTTGAGGTATAACCTGGAGCGTAGAATATGTTCCTTTTTATCCAAGATTTGAACAGAAACCTTCTTAAATACGTTAAATCTTCCATTATTTTGTCCGATTCTAACTCAATAATGTGGTTTGGGTCTTTCACATATTTACGTAACATGGATATATGAATAACGTTATGAACACGAGACATACTTGGCGGTAAAGCGAGTCTATAGGCTACATTCCCTACTCAATTGAGGATTAAAATGGGACAATGAATCGAGGATTAAGCTTTCCTCTCTTTCCGAATCTCGTAACTCCTTTCTATGGAGCAACACGTAACAACACATGATCTCCAATATCGAATTCCACGTCCGTTCAATGAAGATCAGCATAACTCTTTTGTCGGTCTTGTGAGGTTTTTATACGTTGTCGGATCATTTGAATCTTTTTCGTAGTCATACGTACCAACTCCGGTCCCAACAACGTTGCTTCACCCACCTCATCCTAGCATACTTGTAACGACCCCAAAATAGGTCCATTCCATCCAACCCATTCTGAGTCGCTAAATATATGGTACGGAAAATAACTACAACTTTATTATAACAATTGTCGTGCAAAATACAACAACACATATGTTGTGAGTTTGGATACAAATATATACCAACTGTAGCACGTCACAATGACACCTTACATAAAGGTATAGTCAAAAACTATTTTAGAAATTAGAATCTTTGGGAAGTGCTCAAGGAAACCTTCGTATATGGGAGGCCATGCTTTTTAGGTTATGGTAGATATCATATGGCCACGTAATTATCCTTGGTTGACCTAATAGACCCCAAAGAAAAACAAGAAGATTACTATCATATTCTTCCCAATGGTGAGTCTTCTCTTGACATATCATTATCTCCACTGTCTCTAATTGGGTATTATACTCCAAACAAACACCAAGATTATATAGGTAGTGCTTGTAAATATACTCAGCAAGTGGATGAGCACAACCATGTCTTATGATAACACGAGTTTGTATGTCATTAGACATCTTGTATGATAGTGACAAAACACCTTCCAAAGTTGGGTTCGCTTTCACCCTATTTAATTCACCAAAAATAACTATTAAATGATGTATAAAATACAACACACTAAAGTCCTCAATAAAATTATTTTCATACTCTTTAGGGAGAACCTCAACAACTATAGACCACCGTTCTATTCCCTTGTTATCCCCGGCCAACCCAGCCTATACACTTTTATTATTCGAAAGGAATTGTGAAACAAAAGGGTGAGCACAACTAGCTCAATAAAGAATATTATGACTAAAGATAAATAAATTATCAATAGTCTTCATCAAGAATAAATCGTCGGAGATTTAGAACATATGGTAGATGATAAAACTTTTCAACCATAGTTGCAAATGAACGAAGCAATCCATTAAAAGAGTCAAATAGACTATAAAGTCTATTGTCTTCTCCACGTTAAAAGTCCACCAACAATATTTTATCCCTCGTAACATCAATCAATAGTTCCTTTCCACAATCATATGAATAACTCATAATCATAATTGTGATTCTAAATTCCTCTTCTTATCCGGATCTAAGATAATTTTCATCATTCTCTTTACCGAAACATCAAATATCATGGTTATACCAAATCACGCCTGCTCATAATCATACTAATAAATTCATCTTCGCACCACGGGCCAAAGATATTCATCAAACGATTCATCTTTACACTACAAAGCTAAAGATATTCAACAACAAGAGTCATCTTTGCATTACGAGCCAAAGATATTCATCAATAATTCATCTTTGCACTACAAAGCAAAGATATTCAACAACAGTCATCTTTGCATTACGAGCCAAAGATATTCATCAATAATTCATCTTTGCACTTCTGCTAAAAAGATATTCAACAACAGTCATCTTTTGCATTACGAGCAAAAGATATTCATTAATAATTCATCTTTGCACTACAGGCTAAGATATTCATCAACAAGTCATCTTTGCACAACGAGCAAAAGATATTCATATATCAAAGAAATACATAATCATTTCAGAAGTTATATAACAATAATTATAACCATGTTGATCAATTCACCTTTGCACTTAAGCTAAAAATATTCAATTGTAAATTCAATGGTCCCGATCATACCACCAACAATTCAACTTTTGCACCATCGCCAAAGAGAACCTATGGTCACGATCATACCAATAATCTACCCATCTTTACACTCAAGTCAAAGAGAAATATCATCATTAGGGTTATAAGAATGTTATATAAAAATAATATAATCAAAACATGGTTTTAATTTCAAGAGTAAGATTCATAAATCAACGATAATTTGGTCAGAGAAGGAACCAATTTGTCGTGAATAGTACCGTATTCGTACATAGTCCCAAAGATATGCGCAGTAAGAACCTCGACACGAAAAGATAAAGTTTCATAATAAAATTCATATCCATATTTATAACACCTTAATCCAAATGTTATAAATCACTTAGAAATCTCATAATCTAATATTATTAATATTATAATAATATTTTAATCATTTCTTAAACTTATAAATAATTTAATCCAATTATTTACACTTTAATAATTAATGCATTTAATCATCTAAAATGCCAAACTCATAAGATTTCATCATCATTAACCAAAACCTTCATAAAAATCTGCATATATCTCATATATGATTCTTAAGCCAATAAATCATATTTTCCAATTTTCTTACTTCACATAACATATTTAATTCATTTACTCATAACTAGAACATTTTCATGAAAATACCAAATCAGTTCCAAAAATATTTCTTTTCTGGGATTTAGCATAACATAGTCTCATATTGAACATATATTTTCTCTAAATTTTAAAACTCATTTACTATTTTTCATATGGCCAAAACCACCGAATATTTAAACATTTATCATAAATTATAATTTTATCCAAAAATTCTGAAATTTACACGGTATACTGATATTATATAGATGTACTCCCAATAAAAATTTCATCAATTTTGGAGTTAATCACAAGGAGTTATAAATAGTTACTTTTAAAATAGTCTTTTTCTCATAAAATCCATAACTCCTAATCTATACATCCAAAAATCGCCATTTTGGACACAATATATAAAACTCATCAAATTATCATTTCAAATTTTTCCAGAAATTTTGAAGGTTCAGAAAAATTTCGAAACTAAAAAACATAATAACCACTTAAAATCCCTCATTATCCCTTACCTCAAAAAAAAGAGATTGAAATGTCGGATATAATTTGAAACGAACTTGCACCGTATAGCAATACTCAAAGTATACTCAAAATACTCACAAGAATAAACTCGATAATATAGAGAGAAAATTTGTTCGGTGTGATTTTCAATTCTAACCCAAGACCCTATTTATAGGAAATTGTTTAGAACACCAAAGCGAGAAAATTGAATATAATAATAATATTATTATCAAATTTCAAGCCCACCTCTAGACATTTGAAATCAGCTGATTTTGCACATGTTTAATGAGGCCACAAAATATAAAAAACGTTTTATTAATAAAATAAATAAAACTTCCAAAAATCAATTATTTTGAACTTGAACTTCAATAATTCATAATAAATAGCCCTTTTATTAGAAAATTCGAATCTCATGAGTTTTAATAGGAAATTCAATTCTCTACAACTTTTCAGAAGAAAGTTTTCCAAATTCCAAACAGAAATTGACCGAAATCACAAAGCGGACGATTTTATAAATTTATAATCAAATTTCAATCAAGAAATGGGGTCCACCGACGCATAAAACATGTGTTAAACATTTAATGCCACAAAATACTCTTCCTCCTCATATACTCATATATCCCACATTCATTGTAAAATATCACCGTTAATATATTATTAAAATAATATATTTAAATGAATTATTTTATCGAGGAAAAAGATAAAATATTAATTTTCAACAATTGTCATTTTAAAAATTTTCTCCATCTATATCCACATAAAATCAATATTTTCCTCATCATATAAATCAATAATTAATTATTCACAAATAATATTACATAATCACAATATCGACAACCGTGATAGTTCCTGGAAGAGGGCTTTCCAATAAGAATTTCTCCTTACTGGCGCGCAATTAGGTGACCAAACCTCTCCTTAGACAGAACTTTCTAGACATTGCCAATAATGTTATCCAATAATATTATTCAGATAATATGAATTATTGCTTCGATAATGGAAAATACTGTGTCGTGACAATTATTGAAACAACAATAATATAAAATATCAACGTAGCAATTATTGAATCAATAAAATAAAATATTGAACAGTAATTACTGTAACAATTATTGAGTAATGCCTTCTTACAAAAAAAAATTATCATGCTTCATGAATAGTACTCGTGAATAGTAACTCGTGAATAGTAACTCATGAATAGTAACTCGTGAATAGTAACTCATGAATAGTAACTCGTGAATAGTAACTCATGAATAGTAATTATAAAAAATTGAATACTTTTATTTCATAAAATTCGGGGTCTTACAATACTGGAGAAAGACACTTTCTTCCATACAACGCCTCGAATGGAGCCATGCCAATACTTGTTTGATAACTGTTGTTGTAAGAAAACTCCACCAATGATAAGAACTTGTCCCAACTTGCCTTGAAGTCGAGGACACAAAGTCTTAATAAATCTTCAAGAGTTTGAATAGTCCTCTCTGATTGTTCGTCCATCAAAGGATGATATGCCGAACTAAATCGTAAATCCGTGCCCATAGCTTTTTGTAAACTAACCCAAAATCGTGAAGTGAATCTTGGGTCTCGATCAGAAACTATGGATACTAGCATACCATGCTGTCTTACAATCTCGTTTATGTACATACGAGCAAGACGTTCAAGTGTATAAGTTTCTCGTATTGGTAAAAAATGAGCAGACTTGGTCAATCTATCAACAATGACACAAATTACATCTATGCCTTGAGAAACCTTGCGAAGACCAGTAACGAAATCCATGGTAATGTGCTCCCACTTCCATTCTGAAATTTCAAGTGGTTGCAATGGACCTTTTGGTACTTGATGCTCTGGCTTAACTCGTTGACAAGTTAAACACCTTGAGATAAACAGCGCTATCTCTCTCTTCATATTGCCCCACCAAAATGTATGTCAAAGATCATGATACATTTTGGTACTCCTAGGATGGATTGCAAACGGTGTGTTGTGCGCCTCCATCATGATTTTATACTTTAACTCAGGATCATTAGGAACACAAAGTCTGGAGTTGACTCGAAGTATTCCTTCTTCATCGATTCTTGCTTCCGGCATAGCACCTTCTTGTACTTTCCTCCTCATATGCATCAGCTCCAAGTCTGTAGCTTGAGTAGCTTTAACTTTATCGATTAAAGTCGGTTCTACTCGTATATTCGTCATCATCACGTGTTTCCCTGGAGTCTTTATCTCTATCTCCATCCTTTGCAAGTCATACAAAATGGGCCTCTGCATTGACAATATCGCACTCGTACCCGTATATGATCTTCTACTTAATGCGTCAGCTACCACGTTTGTTTTTTCAGGATGGTATTGGATGGTATGATCATAATCTTTCAACAGTTTAAGCCAACGCCACGCCGTCGTGACATGTTGAGTTCCTTTTGAGTGAAGAAATATTTGAGGCTTTTAAGATCCGTAAAGATCTCCACTTTCTCCCCATACAAGTAATGCCTCCAAATTTTAAGTGCGAAAACAACAGTTGCCAACTCTAGATCATGAGTAGGATAATTCCTCTCATATTATTTGAGTTGTCGAGAGGCATAAAGCTATGACTTTCCCATGTTGTATGAGAACACATCCTAACCCTTTGCTCCGAAGCATCATCAGAGATGACAAATCCTCCGAGGCGAGATGGTATTGTCGTAGCAGTCTTTGAAATGAGTCTCCTCTTGAGTTCTTGAAAACTCTTCTCACATTCCTCGTTCCAACCGAATTTTATATCTTTCCGAGTCAACTGAGTTAATGGGGTGGCGATTCGAGAAAACCCTTCTACGAATCTCCGATAATAACCAACTAAGCCGAGAAAGCTACGTACTTCGGTCACTGATTTAGGTTGCTCCCAGCTTTGAATAGCTTCAATCTTTACCAGGTCAACAGATATTCCATGACTTGATACCACGTGCCCAAGGAATTCTACTTTCTTATGCCAGAACTCACATTTCTTCAACTTGGCATAAAGCTTATTTTCACAAAGCTTTTGGAGTATCAACCTCAAGTGTTGCTCATGATCTTCAAGGCTTTTGGAATATATGAGGATGTCATCAATAAAGACAACCACAAAGTGATCCAAATATTCCTTGAATACTCGGTTCATCAGATCCATGAAGACAGCAGGAGCATTAGTCAATCCAAAAGACATGACTAAGAATTCATAATGCCCGTACCGAGTTCTGAAAGTCATTTTTAGAATGTCATCGGTTCTAATCTTCAATTGGTGATATCTGGAACGAAGATCAATCTTTGAAAAGAATTTGGCGCCTTGCAACTGGTCAAACAGGTCATCAATACGTGGCAATGGGTACCTATTTTTGATAGTCACATGATTCAACTCCCGATAATCAATACAAAGTCGTATACTCCCATCTTTCTTCTTCACGAATAGAACAGGAGCACCCCAAGGAGACGTACTAGGACGAATAAAATCGATGTCTCCTGCAGTTGGGTCTTTAACTCCTGAAGTTCAATAGGAGCCATACGATATGGGGCTTTGGAAATAGGTTTTGTACCGGGTTCAAGGTCGATACAAAATTTAATTTCACGCTTTGGGGGTAGGTCAGGAAGTTCTTCAAGGAATACGTCAGGAAATTCATTAACAATAGAAATATCATTCAAAACTGACGTATTTTTGTTTAGATCCGTGACATGAGCTAAGAAAGCTTGACATCCATTTTTTAATAAACAAAAAGCTTTATAGCTTGAGATGACAGTGATTGATTTTAATGGTTTGGTTGCTTGAATTCGCATAATAGGTTGGTTAGGAATATGAAAGCTAACAACCTTACGAAAATAATCAATTTTTGCATGATGAGTAGTTAACCAATCAATCCCTAGAATTATGTCAAATGCAAGTATTTTCTATGAAATAAGATCGACAGGTACTGTGAGGGTACCGATTTGAACCAAACAAGACTTATAAATAGTGGATGTAATGAAGGTTTCTCCCAATGGAGTTTCAACAGATAAGCCAAAGTCTAATTTCTCTGGAGTCAAATTTAAACGTTGAGCACAAGTAGGAGAAATAAAAGAATGGGTAGAACCCAATTATCAAATAAGGTATAAACTTCGCTAGAGTTTATGATAAGCTTACCGTGATGACCTCGTCGGGTTCCTTGCTTTCGGGAGGTCACGACAAACGCTCTCCCTTGCACTCCGGGCTTTGACTTTTCGGGACGCCCTTTGGTGCCTCCATTCTAGCTGAACTTGTCTTTGATGAACGCACAAAATCGGGCTAGGTGACCTTCTCTTCCACAATTATAACATGCTTTGGGACTCAAGATCGCGCTAGGTTTGGATCGATGTGTCCCTCCCCTCCACATTTGAAGCATATGATAGGTGGTCGTTCTCCTTCCTTAACAACGAGTGCTGGTGCTAATGTCTTTCCATTATTGTTGAACCTCCTCTTCTTGAAATGTCCATTCTTATTGTTTTGGCCATGATTACCACCGAAGTGGTTACCATTTCTGGCATGTTGATTCCCTCCACGCTTATTGTCACCGCTTCGATGACTGCTATCATTAGTATTATTATTTTGTCGGCTGCTTTCTTTTAGTTTGGTTGACTCATTATTGCGCTCCAATAACTGAGCCCTATTAACAACATCTGAATACAAACACAGTTTATGAGAGATAAGATATTGACGTATCTCGGGTTTCAAACCTCTTAGAAACATTCGCGTCATTCTCTCCTCATTATCAACCAAATGGGACGCAAACCAGGACAACTTGGTAAACTTGGCTTCGTACTGCGACACGGTCATGTTGTTTTGCTCCAACTTGATGAACTCTACCTCTTTCATGTGATAAATACTTTCAGGAAAGTACTTGTCGTTGAACAGTTCTTGGAACTTCTCCTAAGACATCTTCAGTGCGGCAAATTGAGTACACTTTACAGATTCCCACCAGCAATCTGCCTCTGCCCGCAACATGAAGGTGGCAAAGGGAACCTTTTGCTCCTCGGAGCATCCCACGACATCAAATATCTTGCAGATCTACTTTATCCACGTCTCCGCCTTAAGTGGTTTTGGCTCTCCAAAAAACTCTGGTGGTCCCAGTTCCTTGAACTGCTTACCGGTGACCGTCCGAGAGTTGCCAGTGTTTCCACCTGCATTTTGGACAGGAGCCGCTCTTCCCTGTTGTTACATGAATTGCATAAAGCCTCTGAACATTTCATCGTTCATCATTTGGTCAGTGTTGTTGTTTGCATGAGGATTGTCGCCTTCTTGATGCACATTATCTTGATTATTGATCTGTGGAGACTCAACGGTCTCTTGTGCTCCATTACTATTCTCAACATTCTCGGATGCCATTTTCAAATACTACCACAAAACAAGGGTTAATTAACATATCACATATTATCCCTATACTCTGACCGACCAATTAAATACCAAATAAACTTAGGTAAGTCATACTAGCGAAGGAATTTCCCGTCTCTCCCCTCCTAGTTCTTGTCTCACATATCAGCCAAGGATCATATTCCTAAGCTTTGATACCAACTGTGACGCCCCAAAAATAGGTATACATCACCTATTCTGAGTCACCTAATACATGGTGTAGAATACAAATACAATCTTAAATATACAACATCAGCTGTGAGTTTCAATACAAATATTGTCTTCTAGACAGTATTAAAACTCAAAATAAGTCCTCAATACATTTATTAACACACTATTTCATAGAATAGTGAGAACTACTAATGCTATCGTCTGGACCGTCAATCCGTTCCCCGACTAGTCCATGCTACGTTCTCATTTCCTGAAGAGAACAATGAAAGTAAAAGGGTAAGCTCAACTAGCCCAGTAAGAAATATTATGACTAAGATAATGCAGAATAAATTTTCATTAGCCTTCAACAATGTTAAATTGATAAAATACAATAGACATCAAGTTTAATTGCAGCGAAACAAGCAATCCATTAAAAGAGTCAAGTAGAGAATAAAATCCACTATCTTTTATGATTTAAAAGGTTTTTCATCACTTTTATCGTTTGGGACTCGACTTAATAAATAATCCACATCATCCCCAAGACTACTACCAAGGATATTCATTAGTATCACAACCACAAATTATCCATGCATTACGGGCCAAGGATATTCGTGTATTCATCAATGGTCATGATCATACCAACAATCTGCCCATCAATGCACTACGCGCTAATGAGGACTTTTTACCACATCATTTGTAACATTACGGCCATGATTATACCGATTAATCCCTGGTCATAATCATACCAAGTTCATCTATGCACTACAAGCATGCCATGATGACTTTCAAAATAATATAAACATGAGGATGATGGCAATGATATAAGAATTCAATAAAACAAGTTCAAGAAATAAATAATACCCCTTACCTTAGAACAAACTGGATATAGGAGTAGTGAAGTAAGTTAGTAACACTTTTTTCTTCTTTCTCTCTATAGTTTTCTCTCTAGAGTTTCGGTGAATTGTAAGAAATAATGAAGGAATGAGCTTCTATTTATAGGAGAATGGATCGAATAGTGACTAATTCGTAAACGGTCCAAGTTGATTTACTTTTTAAACAGACCGGTCCGTATTAGTTTACTATAAAATATTCTAATAAAACAAAATCATTTAAATAAAATATAATATATTCTATTTATAATCTAATAAAACGAATAACTTTATAAAAGTATTCATTTTATATAAAAAGATTTTACTATACAAACACTACGCAGCAGTAATTATGCAAAACACTATGCATAATAAAATATAATATATTCTATTTATAGTTTAATAAAACAAATAACTTTATAAAAGTATTCATTTTATATAAAAAGCTTTTACATTTTATTACATTAATAATACTAATAAAAACAAAACTTCATCATCATTATTATAATTCACACTATTAATCGACTAGGTCGATTCGCAGGAAAGAGGGGCTTTCAATAAGGATTTCTCCCTATTGGCGCGCAATTAGGTGACCAAACCTCTCATTGGCAGAACTTTTAGACATCGTTAATATTGCAAATAATAATATTAATAACTTCGTCATCTCAATTATTGATTTAATAATATATAAAATATCGACAATAATTGAATTAATTAACGTGAGATACTATGCAACAATTACTAAAGCAATAATTGAACAAAACTAAGTGACTTCTCACGTAAGCATCAATAATCAATATCGTGTGCTATTATGCAACCACACGTATTCATGTACTTTTAACACCGGGTGTTTCAACAGTTTTAACTGTAAAACTTCCGCCGTTATTTTCATAAAAATATTTTTGTAGTTTTCTCAATCCAATAATAATTTACATTATGGGGTCCACCAATGATTGTGCCGTTGTATTTAATATTCCTCGTTAAAACGAATATTCCCCACCAAACGAATATTATATAACAACTTGCGTACTTTTGCAAAATTTATAAATATTACCCACAACAATAACATTATATCAAATTCATTCCATAATATTTAAAAATGATATTTATAGAAAAATCATCTTTATTAAAAAGTTGGGGTCTTACAACCTCTCCTTCTTATGAAATTTCGCCCTCGAAATTAGGGTACGTACTTGGTATGTCGAAAAGGTAAGGATATCTTGATTTCATTTCAGATTCTAACTCCCAGGTCATTTTCTCAACATCGTGGGTTCTCCACAAAACTTTGACTTGAGGTATAACCTTGGAGCGTAGAATATGTTCCTTTTTTATCCAAGATTTGAACAGGAACCTCTTCATACGTTAAATCTTCCGCTATTTTGTCCGTTTCTAACTCAATAATGTGGTTCGGGTCTTTCACATATTTGCGTAACATGGATATATAAAAAATGTTATGAACACGAGATATACTTGGCGGTAAAGCGAGTCTATAGGCTACAGTCCCTACTCGATCGAGGATTAAAAATAGGCCAATGAATCGAGGATTGAGCTTTCCTCTCTTTCCAAATCTCGTAACTCCTTTCCATGGAGAAATACGTAACAACACATGATCTCTAATATCGAATTCCACGTCCTTTCGATGAAGATCAGCATAACACTTTTGTCGGTCTTGTGAGGTTTTTATACGTTGTTGGATCATTTGAATCTTTTTCGTAGTCATACGTACAAACTCCGGTCCCAACAACGTTGCTTCACCCACCTCATCCCAACATACTGGACAATGACACTTTCTTCCATACAACGCCTCGAGTGGTTTGCAATGGACCTTTTGGTACTTGATGCTCTGCCTTAACTCGTTGACAAGTTAAACACCTTGAGATAAACAGTGCTATCTCTCTCTTTATATTTCCCCACCAAAATGTATGTCGAAGATCATGATACATTTTGGTACTCCCAAGATGGATTGCAAATGGTGTGTTGTGCGCCTCCATCATGATTTTATACTTTAACTCAAGATCATTTGGAACACAAAGTCTGGAGTTGACTCGAAGTATTCCTTCTTCATCGATTCTTGCTTCCAAGATAGCACCTTCTTGTACTTTCTTCCTCATATGCATCACCTCAGTGTCCGTAGCTTGAGCAACTTTAACTTTATCGATTAAAGTCGGTTCTCTACTCAGATATTCGCCATCATCACGTGGGTCCCTGGAGTCTTTATCTCTATCTCCATCCTTTGCAAGTCATACAAAATGGGCCTCTGCGTTGACAATATCGCACTCGTACCCGCATATAATCTTCTACTCAATGTGTCAGCTACCACGTTTGCTTTTCCATGATGGTATGATCATAATCTTTCAACAGTTCAAGCCAACGTCGTTGTCGCATGTTGAGTTCCTTTTGAGTGAAAAAATATTTTAGGCTTTTATGATCCGTAAAGATCTCCACTTTCTCCGCATACAAGTAATGCCTCCAAATTTTAAGTGCGAAAACAACAGCTGCCAACTCTAGATCATGAGTTGGACAATTCCTCTCATATTCTTTGAGTTGGCATAGGCATATGCTATAACATAAGTTCTCTTCATGAATACAAAAGAAATAATACCCCTTACCTTAGAAAAAACTAGATATAGGAGTAGTGAAGTAGCAGAATACTTTTCTTCTTTCTCTCTATAGTTTCTCTCTCTAGAGTTTCAGTGAATTCGTAAGAAATAATGAAGGAATGCGCTTCTATTTATAGGACAATGGACTGAATAGTAACTAATTCATGAACGGTCCAGATTGATTTACTTTTAAACGGACGATCCATATTGATTTACTATGCAATATTAATAAAATATTCTAATAAAACAAAATCTTTTAAGTAAAATATAATATATTCTATTTATAATCTAATAAAACGAATAACTTTATAAAAGTATTCTATTTTATATAAAAAGATTTTACTATAAAAAAACACTATGCAGCACTATGCAACACTACGCATAATAAAATATAATATATTCTAATTATTGTCTAATAAAACAAATAACTTTATAAAAGTATTCTATTTTATATAAAAAGATTTTACTATGCAAAACACTACGCAGCACTATGCAACACTATGCATAATAAAATATAATATATTCTAATTATTGTCTAATAAAACAAATAACTTTATAAAAGTATTCGCTTTTTATATAAAAGTTTTTCTACATTTTTATAATATTAATAATACTAATAAAACAAAATTTATATATATATATAATATATATATATATAAACTTCCGTGACTTCATAAAAAGACACCTCAATATATTTAACATCTATCATCATTATTATAATTCACAATATTAATCAACCAAAGTCGCTCCTAGGAAAGAGGGGCTTTCAATAAGGATTTCTCCTATCGACGCCGCAATTAGGTGACCAAACCTCTCCTCGATGTAACTTCTAGACATCGTTAATATTGCAAATAATAATATTAATAACTTCGTCGTCTCAATTATTGATTTAATAATATAAAAATTATCGACAATAATTGAATCAAATAACGTGAGATACTACGCAAAGAATTACTATAGCAATAATTGAACAAAACCGAAAGTGACTTCTCACGTAAGCATCAATAATCAATATCGTGGTGCTACTATGCAACCACACGTGACATCAGATTTTTTATCAGTAACTAACCCCAAAATAGGTTCATTCCATCCAACCCATTCGAGAGTCGCCAAATATATGGTACGAAAAAACAACTACAACTTTATTACAACAATTGTCGTGCAAAATACAACAACACATATGTTGTGAGTTTGGATACAAATATATACCAATCAGTAGTACGTCACAATGACACCTTACATAAAGGTATAGTCAAAACCTGTTTTTAGAAATTAGAATCTTTGGGAAGTGCTCAAAGAAACCTTCATACATGGGAGGCCATGCTTTTAGGTTATGGTAGATATCATATGGCCACGTAATTATCCTGGTTGACCTAATAGACCCCAAAGAAAAACGAGAAGATTACTATCATATTCTTCCCAATGGTGAGTCTTTTCTTGACATATCATTATCTCCATCGCTCTCTAATTGGGTATTATACTCCAAACAAACACCAAGATTATATAGGTAGTGCTTGTAAATATACTCAAGAAGTGGATGTGCACAACCTTGTCTTATGATAACACGAAGTTTGTATGTCATTAGACATCTTGTATGATAGTGGCAAAACACCCTTCCAAAGTTAAATTCACCTCACCCTCAACATCTATAGACCACCACTCTATTCCTCGCTTATCCCCCGCTCGACCCAAATACACTTTTTTATTACTCAAAGGAATTGTGAAACAAAAGGGTGAGTACAACTAGCTCAAGAAAGAATATTATGACTAAAGATAAATAAATTATCAATAGTCTTCATCAAGAATAAATCGTAGATTTAGAACATATGGTAGATGATAAAACTTTTCAACCATAGTTCAGCGTGAATGAGCAATCCATTAGAAGAGTCAAATAGACCATAAAATCTATTATCTTCTCCATGTTAAAAGTCCACCAACAATGTTTTATCCTCGTAACATCAATCAACAATTCTCGCCCACAATCACGTGTATAACTCATAATCGTAATTGTAGTTCTAAATTCCTTTCCTCATCCAAAACAAAGATAATTTTCATCACTTGTCTTTACCGAAACTTCAAAGATCATGGTTATACCAAATCACAGTTCTGCTCATAATCATACTAATAAATTCATCTTTACACCACGGGCCAAAGATATTCATCAACAGTTCATCTTTACACTACAAAGCTAAAGATATTCAACAACGGGTCATCTTTGCATTACAAGCCAAAGATATTCATCAATAATTCATCTTTTGCACTACAAAGCAAAGATATTCAACAACGGGTCATCTTTGCATTACAAGCCAAAGATATTCATCAATAATTCATCTTTGCACACTACAAAGCAAAGATATTCAACAACAGTCATCTTTGCATTACGAGCAAAAGATATTCATCAATAATTCATCTTCGCACTACAAAGCTAAGATATTCTTCGTAAATCATTCATCTTTGCATTGGTTTTATCCACGCCCAAAAAATACCTCAAAAATAATCATAGTGGTGTAAAATTCAAGAATGATCAAAACATGGATACAATCAAAGCTAGTATCCAGAATAGATATTTTAGATGAAAAGAAAAATTTTCATTTTTTGGTGAATAGTGCCGTATTCGTGAATAGTGCCGTATACGTGAATAGTGCCGTATACGTGAATAGTAACTTCGACACCAAAAGATAGAAATTCCACAAAAAAAAACATCTTCACGCTTCATGAATAGTACTCGTGAATAGTAACTCGTGAATAGTAACTCATGAATAAGAACTCGTGAATAAGAACTCATGAATAGTAACCCGACATGAAAAGTTCCAAATTTGATAAAAGTTTCAACCAATATTTCAAAGATAATGATATTGAAGAAATAATATCATTTGAGAAGAAAATAACATCCCTTACCTCGAAAAGACAAGATTTCTAGTTGAAACACCGGATATAAGGTCAAGAAGGAACTTGCACCGCCTAACAATACTCAAAGTATACTCAAAATACTCACAAGAATACGCTCGATAATATAGAGAGAGAAAGAGAGAAAACTTGTTTCTGGTGTGATTTTCAATTCTAACTTAGCCCTCTATTTATAGGAAAATGTTAGCACGCCGAAGCACTTAACCTGCAACCTGATGGCTTTACTTGCTACTATTCCCACCCACCACATTTGAAAATTCAATTGAGCACATTTCTCACCAACCAAAAGTGGGGCCCACTAATTCTAGAATTTTCCACCAAAATCATTTATAACCTAATTTCGAATCACCACCTCTTAAAATTCATAACAAATTATACGCTCATTTTAACGGCTCAAAATTTGTGAACATATACTCAACTTATATATGTATAACATATCCAAAAATCCCAACGATCCAACTACGATTAAAAATTATAACTCACATAATAAAGTCGTAAGAACATCGATTTGATCTTTTAATACCTCCAATCCGACAAAATATCGATAAAATACCTCAACATTAATTCCTTCATTTATAACCACATAAATAAATCCATCATTTATATCCACATCAAATAAATATTTCATTGTCATATAAATCAATAATTAATTATTCATAAATAATATTATAGAATCACAATAATGACAACCAGCAGGTTCCTCAGAAAGAGGGGCTTTCCAATAAGAATTTCTCCTTCATGGCGCCGCAATTAGGTGACCAAACCTCTCCTCGATGTAACTTTCTAGACATTGCCAATAATGTTATCTAATAATATTATTCAAATAATATGAATTATTGATCCGATAATGGAGATATCGTAAAGTGACAATTATTGAACAACAATAATATAAAATATCAACGCATCAATTATTGAATCAATAAAATAAAATATTGAATAAAGAATTATCGTAACAATTATTGAGTAAAGTGCTTCTTCACGTAAGAATCAATAATTCAAAAATACTTGTAATACCGTGGTGCTATCTTCGTGCAACAACGCGTATTACTTTATTTTACCAACCGGGTATTCCAACAGTGTTAACGGTAACGATTACGTCGTTATTTATAAAAACTTAATTTTGTCGTTTTCTTCATCCGACAGTTATTCTATTATGGGGCCCACAAATAGTTGCGCCATCGTACGAATATTCCCCGACAGAAAGAATATTCCACGACCAAACGAATATTCCCCGACAATAATGAATACTTTATACCCCCTTGCGTATTTTGAAAAAAAATTTCATATATCACCCTTAACTTTAACTTTTATCAATTTAACCATTTACTGAATAGAAAAATTGAATACTTTTATTTCATAAAATTCGGGGTCTTACATTTACTACCAAGTAGTTCAACAGTTTTAACGGTAAAACTTCCGCCGTTATTTTCATAAAAATATTTTTATCGTTTTCTCAATCCGACAATAATTCCGTTGTGGGGTCCACCAATGATTGTGCCGTCGTATGGATATTCCCCGACAAAAAGAATATTTCCCGACCAAACGAATATTATACAACAACTTGCATACTTTTCAAAATTTATAAATATTACCCACAACTATAACCAAATCCACACCATAATTTTGAAAAAATGTTTCGAGAAATTTAAATATTTATTTATAAAATTTGGGGTCTCACATACAAGTCACAGCAAAAGCAAAAATCACATGAGCAAGTCAAAGACCAGACAAGGTGAAACGTATAGATGCTTCCATTGTAATAAGAAAGGTCATTACAAGAGAAATTGCAGAATCTGGTTAGACAAGAAAAAATTGGTGAGCAGGGAAAGGTTGAGGAGAAGAACACTGCAGCCACAGTCACCAAAGATGTTGTGATTCTTTCATTTGGGGAAGAAGAATGCTTGCATGTTGATGATCAGAAAGTTGATTGGGTGGTTGATACTGGTGCCTCATATCATGTTACACCTAAGAGAGAATTTTTCACAACTTACAAAGTTGGAGACTTTGGGTACGTGAGAATGGGAAATACTGACCAGTCCAAGATTATTGGAATTGGTGATGTTTGCATTCAGACAGGTGTTGGTTGCACTGTTACCTTGAGGGATGTTAGACACGTTCTTGATTTACGTCTCAACTTAATTTCTGGCATGGCCATGGAGAGAGAAGGCTATAAGAATCACTTTGGCAGTGAAAAGTGGAAGCTTACCAAGGGCTCTATGGTGATTGCAAGAGGTGTTACTTGTTGTTCGTTGTACAAGACTCATGTGAAGGTGTGTTCTAGTGAGTTGAATGCAGTTAAGGATGACTCTTCGCCAAACTTATGGCATAAGAGGCTTGGCCACATGAGTGAGAAAGGGTTGCAGTTATTAGCAAAAAGGTCACTCATTTCTTTTGCTAAAGGTACTGTTTTAAGCCCTTGTGATTATTATTTTTTTAGGAAACAACATAGAGTTTCTTTTAGTAGTTTAGCTAAAAGAAAACCAGAGCTACTAGAGAGAGTATATTCTGATATATGTGGACCCATTGAGGTTGAGTCTTTGGGTGGAAATAGGTACTTTGTTACCTTTATTGATGATGTTTCGCAAAAAGTGTGGGTATTTTTGTTGAGAACAAAAGACCAGGTATTCCAGCATTTTCAGAGTTTTCATGCTATGGTTGAAAGGGAGACTGAAAAATCATTGAAGTGTCTTCGTAGTGACAACGGAGGGGAATACACTTCAAAGGATTTTGCTGAATATTGTAGTAAACATGGCATTTAAGCATGATTGAGCAGTCGTTCTCGGTACTCCACAAAGATAATGGTGTGGCTGAGAGAATGAACCGCACTATTATTGAGAGAGTGCGATGCATGTTGAGAATGGCTAAACTGCCTAAGTCATTCTGGGGTGAAGCTGTTCGTACTGCTTGTTACCTGATTAATAGATCTCCATCAGCACCGTTGGATTTTCAGATTCCAGAAAAGATTTGGAGTGGTAAAGATTTGCCTTATTCTTATTTGAGGGTATTTGGGTGCAAGGCTTTTGCACATATCCCCAAGGAACAAAGATCGAAACTTGATGACAAGTCTACTCCATGTGTATTTGTTGGCTATGGAGATGCAGAGTTTGGATACTGGTTATGGGATCCAGTGCATAAAAAATTATTCAGGAGCAGAGATGTGGTGTTTCATGAGCACCAAAATTATGAGCATTTTGATAATGCTACACAGCCCAGAGATAATAGAGTTCCAGACCTCAGCAAAGTTCCATCTCCAGTACAGGATGCCACAGTTGGAGAAGGAAGTCAAAATGAAGATCTACACGATGGTGATGGGTCAGATGCAGAGAGTGTTGATCAGGGGGAGCAACTTGATATTGAAGAACCTCAGCTAAGAAGATCCACTAGAGAACATGTGCCATCAGTCAGATATCCTTCATCTGAATATCTTTTAGTTGTTGAGGAGGGGGAGCCAGAGGATTTTCAGGAAGTCAAGACTCAAAAGTAGAAGGGCAATTGGCTGAGAGCTATGCAGGATGAGATGGATTCTTTGCAGAAGAATCACACCTATGAGTTGACTACACTTTCGAAGGGCAGGAAAGCATTGAAGAATAAATGGGTGTTTAAGCTTAAGAAGGATGGTAAAAAACTAGTGAAGTACAAGGCTCGATTAGTCGTCAAGGGTTTTACTCAAAAATAAGGTATTGACTTTGATGAGATTTTTTTTCCAGTTGTGAAAATGACTTCTATTCGAGTGGTACTGGGGTTAGTAGCTAGTATGGATCTTGAGCTTGAGTAGTTGGATGTGAAGACTGCTTTTCTTCATGGTGATTTGAAGGAAGAAATCTACATGGAACAGCCAGAGGGATTTGAAGTTAAAGGGAAAGAACACTTGGTTTGCAAGTTGAAGAAAAGTTTGTACGACCTGAAACAAGCCCCAAGGCAGTGGTACATGAAATTTGATTCATTTATGGTGGATCAAGGTTATAGTTGAACAGTTGCAGATCACTGTGTGTATGTCAAGAGGTTCCCGGATGGTAACTTCGTTATTTTGTTGCTATATGTAGATGATATGTTGATAGTTGGGCAGGATGCTGATATGATTCGTAGGCTCAAGGGTGAGTTGTTCAAATCCTTTGATATGAAGGACTTAGGTCCAGCTAAACAGATTTTGGGTATGAAGATTATTCGTGACAAGAAAGCCAAGAGGTTGTGGTTGTCACAAGAGAAGTATATTGAGCGGGTGCTTGCAAGGTTCAACATGAGTGATGCTAAACCAGTTAACACACCACTGGCTAGTTATATTAAATTGACAAAGTGCATGTGTCCTTCTACCAAGGAAGGGAGAGATGATATGGCAGTAGTTCCGTACTCTTCTGCTGTAGGGAGTCTTATGTATGCAATGGTTTGTACGCGGCCAGATATTGCTCATGCAGTTGGTGTTGTGAGCAGGTATTTGTCAAATCCTGGTAAAGAACATTGGGAAGCAGTTAAGTGGATTCTCAGATACTTGAAAGCTACTTCCAGTTTGTGCTTGGGTTTTGGTAGTACGAGTCCAGTCTTGGAGGGTTTTACAGATGCAGACATGGCAGGTTCTGAAGAGAACAAGTCTACTTCGAGGTATTTGTTTACTTTTACAGGGGGAGCAGTATCATGGCAGTCCAAGTTACAAAAGTGTGTTGCTTTGTCTACAACTGAGTCAGAATACATTGCTACTACTGAAGCAGGCAAAGAGATGTTGTGGTTAAAACGTTTTCTCCAAGAGTTGGGTTTAAAACAAGATGAGTATGTGGTTTATTATGACAGTCAGAGTGCAATTGACTTGGCCAAGAACGCCACGTATCACAATCGGACCAAGCACATTGATGTTCATTATCACTGGCTTTGAGAAGTAATGGAAAAGGAATTGATGAAAGTAAAGAAAGTTTATACCGACGAGAATCCCTCAGACATGTTGACAAAAGTTGTCACTCGTGACAAGCTGGAATTTTGCAAGGAATTGGCCGGGATGGACTCCAAGTGACGGGGTCACAAAGATTACCTCCTCTAATGAGTTCGGAGGGGGAGATTGTTGGTCAACATTCCTCACTCCATTTAATGTTCCGCCTTGAATTTTCCAACTCTCCACCCGTTGATTTTCATGCCAACTTCATTTATTTCTCCTCCTTCAAATTCTGCTATAAAAAGGCAGCCAAGCTTGAGGGATAACACACCAATTCCGAGAAGCAAAACATCCGAAAGAGAGTAGTTTTGTGAAGTTTTAGAAAATAGAGAGAGAAAGGTAGTTCAAATAAATAGGAGTTTTATTTGGATTCCATCACATAGTTATTGTGGTGAAGTAATTTGAGTTTGTACTCAAATTAAGATATCTTTGTATTCTCTCATATTATTCTAGTGAATTGTTCGGAGTTTGTCCCGTGGTTTTTACCTCTTAGCTTTAGAGGGTTTTCCACGTAAAATCTTGGTGTCTCATGGTTGGATATTTTACTCATTATTTCCTGCATGATTATTATTTTTGGTGGAACTACAAATTTAATCTGTTTGGCATGTGCTGATATTTTATCCGACTAATTTATCAAAGACAACGGTATTTGGGAGGTGATTTTTTTCCAACAATAAATTTTTCAAGAATATGTACAATATACTTGAATCCAACATAGAGAGAATGACCTCATATGCGAGGGAAAACTGTACAATGGCTCTCTACAAGGGGATTAGAGAAGAAAAGACTAGTCCTCATCCCCACCACCAAACAATGCCCCAAACCTTTTATCATTTACATCACCACCAGACTGAATTCAAAACCTTCGAATTGTAAAAATTAATCATGTTGTTGGAATGGATAGACAAAGATTTTGTGACAATGAGCTACCTAGAAATTTGATCATCTTCCTTCCTGAAGATCTTCAGAAAATACAGCTGTTCGAGAGATGGTGTCATTATCAAATGTAATTAGCCCAAAGAAAGGACCAAAAGAGAAAATCGAAGATGTCCCATCTGACTCGAAGGTGGTAGATGACTGCCTAAGGGTGGGACAGTTGTTGGAGGTCAATATAGAGTCTTGATACTCCATAATGCGCTGCACCATTTTAAGTGACTGAACTACTTCAATGGGTTTTCTTATTGAATTTGTTCAACGGTTTTCTCATAAGTTCAAAATTCATTAATGATTGCACAATTTATAGTTTAAGAGCAAGTTGCAGGTTGTACCTTTTTAAAAGCAAAATCTCATTTTGGCTTTTATACATAAGGTGCAACAAACACTACAGCACCAACCAACATATTTGAAAATATCTTTATAAGCTGCAACAAACAGGGACAACACTTCATAATACATGATGAATTTCTAAACCTAAACTCCAATTCCTCAATTCTGATAGTGAACAAATTAATATTCAGCTACATATACAAGATCACAATCCTCAACAAATTTAACCAATTTGAAACATATATAAATACATGCCTTCTCAGAATGATGAACAACAAATGGTTTTGACCCTCCACTGTGAATGCCATTATTGCCTCGATTTTTCTTGTTTACTTCTGAGCGATGCTGGAAAGAAATTCATTGAACAAATAATAAAAATCTAATCTTTAAAAAAAATAAAATAATAAGCATATAAAATAAACGATTAAAGTTAGAATAACCATACAATAACTTTTGGCGATGTCCAATAATCAGACATTTACTTGGCAATATCAATGTTGTTTGGAGGATTTTTCCTAGCATCTTTGGTTGATTGAAAAGTTTTGAATAATTTGTAAAGCTTACACCTCTACCCTCTATTCTTATCCTTCATTATTCCAAGTGCAACACGCTTCACATGATGTTTAGAAAGGTCGATATCTAAGCGAGCCTAAAGAAAAAATAATACAGCAAAATTAACCAGTTCATGAGACAAAAATCAGCAAATTTTGCCTATTAAACTCTAATCCATGAATTCAACTGTTACTCGCACCTTTTATCTAACAAATCATGTATCCTAATGAGTGTTATTCTCCATGGATTTATAAACAAGGCATAAAACAAAAACTAATTGCCAAAAAGGACAAATGCAGACTCAACTATGAATAGCAATATTTGGCATAATTTCATATTATGCATCTTACTTCAATCCTTGACAATGATTCTTCAATTACTCCCTCTGTAATATCCTTGAACTTCGTATTCACTAGGAGGTGGTGGCGGACCATCAATCCTATCTTTGACGACAACTTAGCAGATTCTGTAGGATCTATGGGCCTTCCTTTACTAGGTGACACATTGATAGCCAACTTCTTTCCTTTTGCCTTGGTGAGTTTCTCAAGACCAATACCGCGAGTAGGTCCGCGTATTTTCTTTGCTGAAGATGAAGTTATTCAAAATATTAGATGTCAAAAAGTAAAAGGAACAACAAATTAACAAGAAAACAATAATTATTTATATCATATATATATATATACACACACACACAAATGTGTATAACATATGTCTACTAAATAGGTTTACATAAAACTCACATTGTCCAGACCCTTGCTCATCGGACATCGGTGTCGGGCCACATTCTGCTGGTGGGGTAGAGTTTTCACCAACTATAGTGTCATTAGTACGTTGCATCGAGGTAGAAATGGGAGTACGCACTTCATTCGCATGACCATCATTGGCATTCGGTAACCGTGCAATCATTGAACGAAATTTGCTTGTTCGACCCACAGGTGATGGTTGAGCAGATCGAGTTTGTGATCTTGTGATTGGGCTTTTTAGAGGACTTGATGTCAGCATAATTTGTGATTTTGTGATTGGGCTTCTTGAAGGACTTGATGTCAGCATAATTTTTCTTCTTACACGAGGATTTGAACCTTCAGTTAAGTTAAGTTCAACTTCTTCATTATCCTCAAAGACCTCAACATTTTGCAAGGCTAAATATTTTCTTATTTGAGCTGCTCCTTTTCTTTTAAATCCAGGGCTAGACATTTTCAAGTACCAATTATACAAGATGAGTAGCTTCGAGAATCTGGTATGATCACATAATTCTTATTTACTGAAAACGAAAGCCGACAAGCAATTACTAAGTACCTAATAAAGCCCCACGAATTTACTCAAAAGCTTTGCCAAGTGATCATCAAATGCAGATGATTATACATAGTTCAATTAATTTAACAATTAAAATTAACAGATGATGGAAATGAAAGAAGTAACTTTCAGTGGCTAACCCACAGCCGTCCAATTATGGCCGACGGCATTTATTACCAAAATGTCCTTCTACATGTCAAGTTAATGTAGTCAACCCAATGAAGTATAACACAATATGTGAAGGGAAATTTGGTAAGAGTGATAAAATCTCACTTTATTTTCCAACAGCACAAAATGCAAAATCATATCCATAAAATGAGTAGATCTGATCCAAGGCCAAGGACATGGATGGCTAAAAGTGGATATATAGGTGAAATTTCAATGCAATAAATATAAGTATACATAGGTTGTGGAACTCCATCGAAAAGTAAGACTTTGCTTCAAAGAGATGGTAGGAGTCTATCTACAGTTGTATATGTTAAATATATAGAGTGTATTTAAAATCTTGAGAAAAGGAACAAAACCAACATTTACAAAAAATATAAAATAAAAATTTGCCCCCACCAAACAAAATTATACTCCCATTACCTCAAAATGCTTGCTTTCTGTCTACCATTTACCAGGCTTGGTCTTAAAAGAAACCACTAAACTGTATCACTGTTTTTGAAAGCAAAAGAAAAATACAGTACATGTTAATCACTAAATACCAAAATAAAAACAACACATACAAAATACTATTTTAATTATATATAAATAAAAAAATAAAAAACTTAATGAGATCTAAAGAAAAGAAGAAAGCTAACTAAACAAAAGATAAAAGGGGGAAAAGTTCAAGACTTTACCTTTATGTCACAGAAAGATGATACTAATCCTTTTTCAGATCTTCAAATCAATCAGTATATCTAAAAAGAAAAATCCAGAAATACTTCTTATACCAAACAGAATTACGCATGCAAGAAAAAGAAAAACTCAAAAAACTTGTACTCACCAGAGGATCTGACCAAATATAATATATCCGAGCGGTAAACAATTTTGGGAGGGAAATATAATATATTGGAACGAAAATTATAGCGGGAGAAAGTATAATAATATTGTGTCTTAGATTAATTAATATCAGTGTCTCTTAGACTAAATATAAGTAAAAGAAAATTTAACACTTTTTTACATGTTTGTAATATTAGAGATGGAAAATAATTTTTTTCTCTGGACTTGTGATATACACGATATTTATTAAAAATACATAACAATATTGTTAATTTAATAGATAATTATTATTATTATTAGATAATTAGTACTCCTCATCCTATATTAAACGCCTTAATTTGATTTTGCTACGTGAAATTGACCATTTTTAAATTATTTTTTTTTAAAAAAATAAAATATACGTCTATCGATTATGATCGTAATAAATTATAGAGAATTTACTACAACTGTCAAGTTTTGAATTTAAAATTATATATAAATATTTTAATAAATAATTTAAAATTGACAATTTGACCATAAAAGTCAAATTATGGAGTTTATTATGAGTATTATTTAGATGATTAGTATTAGTTATTTAGTATTGGAATGGCTCGTATGAAATTAAGAGGTGGTACAGTGATAATGGAACTTCTACTAATTATTTATACGTCTACTAATTTATAACGAATATGTTTTGCATAAACAATAAGATAGAATAGTAAAACGTCTGCTTCACTTAACATATCACAGCTGCATATAGTTTTTGTATATTTTAAATGATTGAGGATCACATGAAATTTTTACGGTCAAAACTTTAGGATTATGTTTATTTGAAAAAAATATACTTGGGATTTGATTATTTATATTAATTTAACATTACTTAGGACTATTTTATCCCATGATATAAATTATAGTGAATATAAATTATATTATATATAAATGCATTAAATTTTTAACAATAGTAAATTTAATTTTAATAACACTTTTTACGTAACTTACAATATCGATTATTTCTTATAATAATCTATAAAGTAAATATCTTTCCACTACTTTAAAATTTAAAATTTCATACATTGACCATATCATAAAGAAAGAGAAAAATACAAGATGATGGTGGCGCTCTTCTGTAGAATAGAGCACAAATGAAAAAAAAAACATATGTTTTACAGAAAGAGTCAAGTTTGAGTTTATTCTTTAATTTATAATATACTACAATTCAAATTGTATTGTAATTAATATTTTAATACAAATTTTATTCTTAATAATATTTTTTAAGTAATTTAAATTATTAATTGTATTAAATAGAATATTAACTTATAATAATTTAAATCTTAAAATATTGTTAATTGACAATAAACAAAATTATAATAATTATTACTTTTTTATGAACAGACTATAAATGTTAGAATATTACTTTTTTATTCTACAAAAAGAATTATATTTGAGTTTGTTATAATTAATTTATAATATTCTAAAATTTAAAATTATCTTTTAAGTTTTTAAAATAATAATAATTTACATATAATATTCCTTTTAAAAAAAAAAAATGTTATCAAACTCTGTTTTTGGAACAGAGTCCCTAACTTACCATATAGTTGTTTGGTGTTATGCTAATTTGGGTTTCTCATTTCTTAATTAGCCAAAACTCACATATAGCAATTTGGGTTTCTCCTTTCTTACTTAGCCAAAACTCACATATAGGTCGATCCCATCCGTAGCTTTGCTTGCTCCATCACATGCACATGTCCTACTTCTCTCCTCCATCCGCAGCTTCGCTTGCACTCATGTCGATCACATCCGCGTTCTAATGTTATTTTTCTTCTTCTATTCTCTTTTAATTCGGTAAGAAATCAAATCTCAACTCTTAGTTATTATTTGCAGTTTATATTTTGCCAAATTATTTATGGAGTTTTAATTGGGTATCGGGTAGGACTGCATTTGAGTTTATAGTTCCTGTATCTGTTATTATTTTGAGCTTTTTTTTGGTGAATTATTGGATACTAGCTAGATTTTGGATGAATTCCAGTTTCCAGTTTGAGTGTTTGTACGAGATTCAGGGTCCTGGACATGGGTATAATAATGTTCACTAATTCATAATTTTTATTTTTCACTCTTCAATGAATGGATTCCTCTATGGTAGGTAGAGCATAGTTGTATATATTTTGACCGAATTGTAGTATATATTTTTATGTTAATTAATTATAATTAATTTATTGCAACTTGTAATAGGCCTCTAAAATAGAAGAATCCGTACCCCTCTTGTGTTTGTTACCAAATTTGAACTTCTCATTCTCCATCAAGTGGAGTGCTTCTGAGTGAACCCTAGGCCACTCAATTTAGGACTAAAAATTGAGGTTTAAATGGTCATATTAATGTTTTATAACATCATTCAAGCTTATGTAAGTGTGCCTCTTGTCGTGCATGATTGAGTTCCTTGGCAGCCAGAAACGAAAAAGAGTGCCTCCCTGTGAAGCAAAATAGTATTTCTTTTTTTTGGCATGAGAAGTAGTTTTTGCAGTCAGTGGCTCTTTGTATAATTTCTTGTTTACACCTTAAAACCCTGATTTGTTAATGTGTAAGCTCTAGGATGTGGTTAGTATGTGCAGAATAATTCCTAATTAGCAAAGAATTAATAGGCCTTCAATCTCCATTCTGTGCTAGTTCTAAATTATACTTGGTACTTTTCTTTATTTCTTTTTGCACTTGTTTTATAGTGCCCAAATTAGGGGGTATCTTTCTATAACTTAGAGTTTACCATTCTCTTTTAAATTATTTATGACATGCAGATTTGCTGGTTGTGTGTCTCAACTCTTAAGCATGTCGCAAACACATAATGATATCTTATTAAGTTACCTCACTTGCAAATTTGAAAGGCACACGAGGGACAAATCAAGCTCTTATGACCTTATCTTTGACAATTATTATTTAAACTATAAGAGTGACCCAAATGTTTCTCTTTAAACTGTAAGAGTGACCCAAATGTATGACAATGTACTTGTTTAACTAAAAGTTTGATTCGATCTCTCAAAATATAAATGATTTAAATATGACCACTGGTTATTGTTTTATCTGATTTTTATGTCTTGTGTTATTGTTTAAATCGTTGGTTGGGTTGATGTAATTGAGTTGATGAATAAATTTTAGGTTGAACTTAATTTCATGGATAAGAGTTGGACGCATCATGAACGTATATCAGCGACTTATCGCAATGGGGTCAAATGCTTTATTGAGCATGTGCGTGCAACATTTGGCCTAACAGTTGACATTAGATGTCCTTGTATCAAGTGTATGAACCTATACACTAAAACTTAAGAAGAGGTGTCTTCACATTTGTGCATAAATGGGATAATGCTTTCTTATGATAAGTGGATTTACCACGGTGAAAAATGGAGAAGGATATTATAATTATCTTATGCAAGATTGAGAGAATTTATCCACCGAACTTCATTGATATTTGTGTTCACTTGGTTGTTCATCTACCACAAGAAGCAATGTTTACAGGCCCTGTATGCTATTCGTGGATGTATCCAATTGAAAGGTATGTAACTATATATTTCTGGTTATCTATGAACTTTATGGTTGTTTCATACTTAATTTCGTAATTTTTTTTAAAGGTATCTATGCACGTTGAAAAAGTACGTAAAGAACAAAGCACATCCAGAAGGATCAATTGCTGAAGGGTATGTTGCAGATGAATGTTTGACATTTTGTTCCTTGTACTTACCACGAAGTGAGAGCAAGTTCAATAAAAAAGACGGTAATCCTGATGGAAAAGTAGAAAAGATGCTCTTTCTGTCTTTTCTTTTTGAGCATGCTAATTCCAATGAGATTCAAATAGCTCATTGGTATGTCTTGAATAATTGTGAAGACGTGCAACCTTATATTGAGTAAGTTATACATTTTATCATTAAATTATTCAAATAATTATTGCTTCATACTAGTTTTTTGTACTAATATTATTCTTGTAGGGAGTGTGAGGAGGAATTGAAACTAGCTTACCAAAACAACATCGAATTGGAAAAAAGATTTCCACAGTGTTTTAAAAAGAAGGTAAAATACGTTTTCTTCCCCTTTTAAAGTTGTTTGTTGCTATTTGAAAATCAATGATTAATTTAAATTTTTTCCTATAATAGATTCATCATCTTTGGAATACCACATCAAATGTCATTAGTGATCAACTATTTGCATTAGCATGTGGTCCAAATTTACGAGTATGGAAATATAAAGGATGCATTGTAAATGGAGTATGGTTTCTTGTCAAAGATCGTGACAATCATAGGCAAAGCCAAAATAGTGGAATATCATGTGAAGGAGAATACGATGGGAAAAGTATCGACTTTTATGGCTTATTAAATGATATTATCAAAATAGAGTATGGAAAATGGTATAATGTGTTTATATTTTCTTGTGAGTGGTTTGATTTATCTAATCGACGTATGGGTATTAGGAAGGATACACACTTTACAAGTGTAAATGTAAGTAGCACATGGTATAAAAATAACCCTTACATATTAGCTTCTCAAGCAAAACAAGTTTTTTTGTTGATGATTTGAAATTAGGCGGCAACTGGAAAATTGTTCCACCGACACGTATTTGATGTTCCGGAGGATGAAATGGATGAGATTGAAGAATATACCACTGACAATGTTGTTAACCTTGATGATGACTCACCCGATATTGACATTGTTGTTCAAGATCGGGATATAGGGCCAATGAATAGAGATGATGTTGATCCAGAAACAATAAATAACAGTGTCTCAAGACAAAGAACTCAAAAAATTAACATTGAACACTATCTTATTGGATGGAGACATAGATGATGATGTTGATGAGGATGATTTTGAGGAGGATGAATTCGACGAGGGGTGTATTGAGGATGATACACCTGTAGATTATCGTAGCGAAGAAGAACAAACTATGGACGAGGATGAGAAATATGAAGAGAAAGATGATAAGAACTAGCATCAAATAAGGTATGCCTTTCATCTTATCAAAGTTGAAACATTTGAATGATGCTTAATTACTTAGTTTACCTTGATTAATCGTTATATGTATTTTCATCAGCAGCAGAACATATCACATCCAAGTACGTACAAAAGTTTAGTCAAATTGAACAACTCTCTTATTGGTTCTATCCTGTTCAGTCTTGCTCTCAACCATAAACAGGTTTTTTCATTTCACATGGATACATACACATTACTAGCTCACCTTTCATTTTTTTTCTTTCTTAATTGCTTCTGTAGTCCACAAATTTTAATAAAATCATTAAATTGTAATAATTCATTTGTTCAACATTGATACGATGAAAATCACTAATTAAGTCTTAAGTTGTAAGAGAATGAGCTTAATAAACATGCAATGCTATTAGCAGTCACATCCCATTATAGGAAGACATCTGTATGGAGTGACTGTCTTACATTGGAACATAAGTAAATTAACAAGCAAATGACCTTATTCATTGATGTCCTGTTACTTCTCTTTTTATGTCATCTTCTTGAAGCCCTGTCCAATACGCTCTCTCTCTCTCCCCCCTGTATTTGTTACTTGTTCTTAACCTTTACTCTTATTTGGCCTAAGTTTTTCCTGTAACTTTGTTATAACTTTCTTACTTTTGCAAGTTTATAAAATATGCCCAGAACAGTCGAAGATTGGTTGAGGATCATCTATGTGGTTTTTTCATTTTGCACTGCCCTCTGTTTTGGGGCACTCAAAAGTATGTAATAACTTCATTTGCTTGCTAGTTTTGATTTGTTCATGTTTATGAAATTTTGCCATCTTAAAATATGTTTGCCTATGAAATGTTTTTTCAGGTGTACTGGTGGGTCCAGTTGCTGCTCTGATAATGATATTTGGGAATGTTGGGGTAATTTTGGGCCTTTTACATTCACATGTTTCCTAGACAGTTTACACCCTTCTCAAGTAATTACTTTTGAAACTTCCTTTCAATTACCCTTTTCTATTCCTTTACAAAAAGTATGTTTCTTTGTTGTGTATTGTTTGATTTTGGTCAATATTGAACTATGTGGATTTCTCCAACTGCTTACAAAAAAGTAATAATCACAGGACTGAAAGGTTTGATGCATTACTTAAAGTGGCTTTGATGTTAACTTTGCCTGCATTATTTGGTATCTGGGTGGGTCTAAGCATATCTGGTAGTGTTCTTGTGGGGGTGGGTTACAGGTTCTTCACTCCATGGGTTTTAACTTTTGAGGCCTTCAGACATGACTATGATAATGAGTTCAAGAAGTTCTTCCACTGCATTGTGGTAAAACCTTTAATTTGCCTCTTGATTAACCTTACTTTTGGTTCAACTCCTTTTCCATTCCAGCAGATCGCACAAAGAATGTCTATCCTCCTTGTGATACATCAGGTTCAGGTTTAAAATTTCTTAGTTTCTATAGTAATTCTCCCTGTTCAAATGTTTATATTTACAGAGTGTATTACTTCCATCATGTTGTGGGTTCTAATCTGTTTTAGTTGAATAGGCGCTTCCACTGGAGAGGTCAACAATACCACCAAAAATTATTTTCATGGCTCAATTTCGTCCAGAGAAGATGAATATTGCTTATAATATAAACCTTATGTTCACAAGGTAGTATAGTTGTAGTCTCTAAACCTTATGCTACTAAATTCTTGTTTCTCAGGCACACACTCTTCAACTGGAGGCATTTTCACTTGCCATCAAGAATTTAGATGAGGACTTGCCCAAACAAAAACTCCAATTTGTTAGTAGTTGTCGGAATGAGGCAGATGAAACTAGGTTGCAGAATTTGAAAGACCAAGCTATTGAACTTAAGGTTGATGAGCATGTGGAGTTCTTCAAGAATGGTATGTACAGGTTTATGGCAATTCAAATTTATATATCGATTGCTTTTGACGCATACATGTATAGTTTGGGCACTATGCATGATCATGAGTTGTTTGTTCCTTCTTATAGTCCAATGCTTATTGGATGGATGTTCCATAAATCCATATACAATATGTATTCAGGTTATTTTGCCTGTGCGCATTTCATTTCTGGTTAGAGCTGTCTTTTTTATGTTCTGTTAGAGAAATATGGCCTTTGCATAATATCTTGGTATACAAGTTGCTAATCTGACTAATAAATTTGAGGCTTTACATGACTTGTTAGTTAATTTCCTCTACTAGAATAGCAACAATATCCTTCAATTCTGTTGTGATGCTATGACAATGCCAATAGTGAGTAGAAAATCTAGACAACGAGAAAGAGTTTACCTATTCAAATTAGACACTATTATACGAAAAATGCAGGCATGCATATATGCATTCTTTTGCGCGGGTATACCCTTTGTCAATTATTGCTCTACTTTTTGATGGTTATAAACTTTATGCAGATATGCCTTCAAGTGTCATCGGAAATCAGAAGTTGGAAGAGACATTATCTACCCTATAAATGCCATCGCATTTCACTCCATGTGAGTTGGCTAGATAATTTAATTTATTTCATTTTTATGTATTGCCTTTATCATGCACCAAGTTTTGTTGAGCACTAAAGGGGAAAGCTCTCAATTCATTATTCAGCGTACATGTTTAATGTTTTACAAGAAATATACAAAAATAAAGATTATAGATGTCAATCAGGACAATTTTTAGGATCATTTTGTCTCAACTCTCAAGTATTCCATAATTGGTTGGGCTTTGTTTAGTTAGTTTGAAGAATTACTGATTTTCTTGGCCCATGTAACTTTCTAGATCCAATCTGTCCAGGAGCCCTCAATCAGTTGGATAGGTAGCCGAGATTTAAGTTAAAGCACCCAATGATGCAAAAAAATTAACAATTTTAATATCTGCATTGAACTGATGGCATGTGTTATTTGCTTTTTAGTTGCGGGCATGCTTTGACAACTGAAATACTTTTTCTGTAACTGGTGAATGGATGAAATCCTATATTCAATCCGGCAAATATCTCTGAATACTGAAAATGGAAAAAATGATATGGTCCAAAGATGTTCAGTATGCGTGCACTAAAATGGAGCAATCGATATATAAATTTTGCCTTTGTATGAGCAGCTATGGAGGCTTGTGCCATTTCTATCACTTGATTTGGGGTTATAGTCTGTTAGATGTTTTCCTTCATTGAGAATTTATAGTCTGTTACTTTATTTTATTTTTTCATTTGAACCACAGGGATTTGGTGAGACTCTTAGGTGGTGCAGTTGCAGGAATCCATTCCATGATAGATGAGCATTTTGGCATTAGCGTTGTAGAGTACATGGCAGCAGGAGTCATACCAATCGGTATGCACTGTACTTTTGTTTCTATCATATACTACATCTTACATTGAAAAGAGTCATACCAATCGGTATGCACTGTACGAAGTTTGATTGTAAAGATGATGAATGATCATGTATTAGATGATTTTATTTAATTAATAATATTTTAGTTTTTCGGAATTTATGTCATAATTTGTTAGGGTAAAATGCAAAGTAGACCATTGAATCTTAGGGGGTTTTGGGTATTGAGCCATTTTCTTTTGGTCAAAGCAAATTGAGCCTTTTTCTATTAAAAAATTTGGACTTTGAGCCCCAGACGCCACATGTGCGTTGACTTGCGTACGTGGCGCCTACCTGGCAAATCTGACGTGGCAATTTTTGAATTTTATCCCAAAAAATATGTTGCTGCTCAGATTCGAACATGAGACCTCCTGTTTGAAACTTTGGTCCAATGACCACCCGAGCACCACGGGCCTAGCTGCTATTATTTCGTAAGAATTTATCTTTATAACTAAACAATTCATTTCTCCAAATTAAAACAGGTCGTATAATAATAACACATCTGCTAAGTCTTATTAGTATTAGTAAATATCAAATCTGATAAGTTTTATTTCATTATTCTCCGTCGCTTTCTCTAAAACCTTATTAGTTATCATTTAGGGTTCATAGATTGGGAGTTACGGATCTTGTTGGTATTTGCTGGTGATGGTTTTTGAATATGTATCTCGGATTTAAATGGTTGGATCTCAAGCGTCAATGACGCATTTGAGGCTCTCGGATCTAAATTATTGATTTTCTTCGCTTCTATTTTGTTCTTGATCAGATCATGGTGGGACATCATTTCACGAAGCGATTCTTTTGGTAACGAGTAGTGATTTGAGGCCTAGATCTTATTTTGAATCTTCGATGTTTTTGATTTAGTCTGCTGCATGGTTTAGTCGATATAGATCTAGATCTATAAAATCATTACTTTGTCCTTGGATCATATAGATGTTCGGGATTTTGGATCATATAAATGTTGTGGGATTTTTGGTAGAATTTTAGATCATTGCTCGACCGATTATAACTAATGAGATCTTGTAGGAGGTTTTCAAAATAATAATAATAATAATAATAATAATAATAATAATAATAATAATAATAATAATAATAATTAAACTGACGTCTTTGATGACTTTGATGGATTATAATTTGAATAATAATTTGATGTCTTTGTAGGAGTCTTTGATGTCTTTAATAACGTCTTTTATTATTGTTATTATTGTTGTTATTGTTATTATTATTATTATTATTATTATTATTATTATTATTATTATTATTATTATTATTATTATTATTATTATTATTATTGTACGCAGGTCAACGTACATGTGGCGCCTAGGGCTCAAAGTCCAAATTTTTTTAATAGAAAATGGCTCAATTTGCGTTGACTAAAAGAAAATGGCTCAATACCCAAAAACTCCCAAAGTTCAGTGGTCTAGTTTGCATTTTACCCTAATTTGTTATGGGGTTATTGAGACATAATTTTTTTTGTTTATAAAATAATTTTGACATTCGTTACATAACAAAAGAAAAGACAATATTTATATCGTTGCAAATTATAACAAATTTTGTTGCACATGAAAAGTAAACAATAATGTATAGTGTCATTGCTAATTGACAATAACTTTTGTGCTCTCTAAAAACAATCACCTTCGAATAGTATCGTTGTTAATTCATCATAATTATCCATAAAAAAAACCAACGACAACGCAAAATTTTTTTGCAAAATAATATATAACTGGTTTATTTTGTACATTTAGCAACAAACATTGTTACCAAAGAGTACACAATTAGCAACGAAAACCAATTAAGGCAACAATTTCTACATTGTTCAGTAACGGCAAACTTCGTTGGCAAATGTGTATCAAATGCAACAAATTTTATCTTCGTTGGAAAATAAAAAGATTCTTTTCGTTGCCAATTAGGCGTATTTTCCAACGAAAATTATTTTTCAGTAACATTTTCTTAATAAATTTGCTACAAAATATTTCGTTGCTAAATGATTTATGATGTTACACGAAAAACAAAATTTTGTTGTGAAATATATTACTTTTTGTAACGAAACAAAAAAATTGTTGCTAGACAATTAGCAACGCTTATTGATCAACGAAATGTCCAACGAACGAAAAATCATTGCAAATGACAACGCAAAATTTTGTTGCAAATTAATATATAATTGGTTTATTTTGTACATTTAGCAACAAACATCGTGACCAAAAAGTACACAATTAGCAACGAAAACCAATTAAGGCAACAATTTCTATATTGATCAGTAACGGCAAACTTCGTTGGCAAATGTGTATCAAGTGCAACGAATTTTATCTTCTTTGAATAATAAAAAGATTCTTGTCGTTGCCAATTAGGCGTATTTTGCAACGAAAATTATTTTTCAGTAACAATTTCTTAATAAATTTGCTACAAAATGTTTCGTTGCTAAATGATTTATGATTTTACACGAAAACAAAATTTCGTTGCGAAATATATTACTTTCTGTAACGGAAAAAAAATAATTCGTTGCTAGACAATTAGCAACGCTAATTGCGCAACGAAATGTCCAACGAACGAAAAATCGTTGCAAATGGCATTTGGCAACGAAATTTCGTACATTTAGCAATGAAAACTGTGACGCCCCCAAAATAGGTATACATCACCCATCTTGAGTCGCCAAATACATAGTACAAAATTCAAATACAACTTAATAATACAACCGTCGTGTAAGATACGACAAAACATAAACTGAGAGTTTTAATAAGAATATTATTATCTAGACAATATCTACACTCAAAGGAGTCCTCATTACATTTATTGTCACACTATTTAACAGAATAGTGAGGACTACTAATGCTATCATCTGGACCGTCACTCCGTTCCCCGACTCATCCCAGCTATATTCTCATTTCCTGAAGAGAACAGTGAAAGAAAGGGTGAGCTCAACTAGCCAAGTAAGAAATATTATGACTAAGATAATGCAGAATAAATTATCATTAGCCTTCAACAATGTTAAACTGATAAAATACAATAGATATCAAGTTTAACTGCAGCGGAATAAGCAATCCATTAGAAGAGTCAAGTAGAGCACGATATCTACTATCTTCTATGATTTAAAATATTTTCATCAATTTTTATCGCTGAGACTTAGCTTAATAAATAAATCATATCATCGAATCTTCCCTGCACTATGGGCCAAGGATATTCATTAAATCATCAATGTTCATGACTATACCGAATAATCCCTGGTCATAATCATACCAAAAACTGTCCATCAATGCACTACAGGCCACTGAGGACTTTCACCACATCATTCGTCACATTACGATCATGATTATACCGAATAATCCCTGGTCATAATCAAACCAAGTACATCTATGCATGTAAGCCAAAGATGACTTTCATCACAATATAAGCATGAGGATGATGACAATGACATAATAATTCAATAAAATAAGTTCAAGGATAAATTTTAAAGATTTATAATTTAATTTATCCAGAAATCAATAACGTCCAAATTGTCAACATGATACTGCTTTGTGGAGTAAAATTCAAGAATGCTCGTAAGAATATTTCCATGAAAAGATATCTTTGGATGAAGCTTAAATATCCCGGATATTCTACTAATTTCATGGAGTATAGAAGCCAAAACTTTAACCAATTGAGTATAATAGAATATATAAAACTACAAATGGATTTTCGCCCTCCATGTGGTATTCCACATAGAGAGATCATTTCCACAAAATAATAAAGAATGGAATAATAGAAGAATTCACCATGCATGCGATAGAATCGCACGCATAAAAGTTATTCCTAATAGAATAATAAAGAATGGAACCAGTCATGCGTACGAATCCGCATGCATGTGATATTCCAATGTAATAATAAAGAATGGAATAACAATGTAAATCACCAGCATGCGATAAACCACACGCATAAAAGTTATTCCAATGTAATAATAAATAATGGAACCAGTCATGCGAAATCCGCATGCATGTGATATTCCAATGTAATAATAAAGAATGAAATAACAATGTAATTCACTAGGCATGCAATAGATCGCATGCATGTGTTATTCCAATGTAATAATAAATAATGGAACTGTGTCATGCGAAATTCGCATGCATGATATTCCAATGTAATAATAAGGAATGGAATAACAACAGAATTCACCGGGCATGCGATAGACCGCATTGCACAAGTTATTCCAATAGAATAATAAATAATGGAACCGGTCAAATGCATGTAATACGCACGCATGTGATATTCTAACAAAATAATAAAGAATAGAATAACAAAAAGAATTTCACCGTGTATGCAGATTGTGATGTATTAAAAGTTATTCCAACGAGTAATAATAAATAGTGGAACCAGTCATACGTAATACGCGACAAACAAGATATTCCAACAGAATAATAAAGAATGGAATAATAGAAGAATTTCACCATGTATGCGGTACTTCGCATAGACAGGTTATTCCAACATAATAATAAGGAATGGAATAACAGAAAATTTTCACCATGTATGAGGTACTTCGCATAGACAGGTTATTCCAACATAATAATAAGAAATGGAATAACAATAGCTCTCTTCATGAAAATAAAAGAAATAATACCCCTTACAAGTATTGAAAGAAAATAATTCTCTTCATGAATACGAAAGAATAATACCCCTTACCTCAAAAGAAGACTGGATACTGGAATAGTGAGGTAGCAGACTTCTCTTCTTCTTTCTCTCTATAATTTCTCTCTATAATAATTGCTCTATAGCTTTAGTGAATTAGTGAGAAATGAAGGAAGACTGAGTTTCTATTTATAGGAAAATATAGTTTCGATAATTGCACGTTTTGGGGTTCAAAATATTACAGTACAATACCTTCATCTTTTCCTTCATTTTTAATTTAGTCCTGCAAGTATTATCAAACTTGCACCATATCCCCTAATAGTAAATCATTTGAATCAATAGTAAATCATGTGAACAAATAGTTATAGACATGTGAAAATACAAATTACAGTATAGTACCTCCATCTATGTTAGTTCCCAGTGGGCACAATAGATCTAGAAGGGGGGGTTGAATAGATCCTTAGAGTTTCAAAATATTTTTCTGATTTATTTTGTATTGCTAATAAGTTAGCATGTGACAAATATAAGAATCTTTTCAAGCACAGCAGAATAAGCAAAAGATCCCCTTCATTGATATATTCATAATCGTACATACATTGTTCGTAGAGTTAGTTCAGTGGTAAGCAGTTTAATACATACATAGCAGTTATAGCAGTTAATGTACATAATGTAAATGACATAAAGTAAAAGACACAAGGGGTTTTAAGTGGTTCAGAGACTCAAGCTCCTAATCCACTCTTCTGCTTTCAACTAGCAGGATTTTCACTAAGGAAGGACAGCACCCTGAATCACTAAGATTCCTTCAAGGTCAGCATCCTTGGGACTTTAGTTCACTAAGAACTCTTCAAGGCCAGCAGCCTTGGAACTTTTTTAGTTCCCTAGGAACTCTTCAAGCCCAGCAGGCTTGGAACTTCGTTTAGTCCCTCCAGACAAGGACCCTCAGGCCCTGGCTTCTTGTTGTTGTAGTAGTTGTTGTTGGTGGTGGTGTTGAGCTGCTAAGATGTCATTAAGTTTTGAACATCTTTTGTACTTAGCAGCTTGGTGTGGTCTTCTTTGCACTCTTCTTTAAGTCTGGACCACATCTTCTTTGGTGCAACTGATCTTCATTCTTTTCTGCTCATCTTCATCTGGTATCGACTTTCAGATCATCACCATCCTGGCTTCATAAGTCTACGTGCTTTTAGTAGACTTTGTCTGGCACTTAGTAATCCCTGAACCCTTCTTGAATGCTTTGCAGATATGGTTCTGCACTTGTTCAGTTTTAGCTTTCGGTTCATCGTGATTCGTAGAGTGGCTCTGTTGATCTTCTTTGTACTCAGCCATTTTTCTGAATGCTATTTGTTTGGCCTTCTCGGCTCTCAGGTTGGCTGCTATCTTCAGTGGCATTCTCATCTTTGTTGAGTGAAGCTTCTATCAGTTTGATTCATTCTTCAAAGCTGCTTCACTTCCACCTTGATATTCTCACTGTCACTGAGACTTGTTCTATTAATCTTTGGTGGAACTCGTAGAGTCAACAATAGCATTCACCAACTCAATGATTCTGCAACTACACAATTATCAGCAACTCTAGATCTTTGAAGCTCTGTTAATTTATACTACTTTCCAATCTTCCCGTTGAAAAGTAGCCGTTGGAAGCTATTCAAATTGCCTCACAGATCTCGAGTTATTTGGTGCAGACTGTAGATGTGACATGACATCTTTTTCTGACTTCCTGACACTGCAGTCTGCTATTTCACCAACCCTGTCAGATATGTCACTTTGATATCTTGGGCAGGTCGACAACTTTATTTCATCCTTCTGATTTCTCGATCAGAGGTTGTCCTTGCATCGATGCTCTCAATAAGCTCTTGTCCAAATATTACCCTTCAGATTGAACCGTTGCCAATGCTTCGGTCTTCAGCTATTCGAACTCTACGATTCTAATGCATATCTTCATGGATCTGATCGTAGTGTCTTGTTGACTGGTAGAGACAACACTACGATCTTGAAGAGTGTTGATTGGATCTTCAATGTAGAGCACCTCTTTTTCTTCTTGTGCAAAGGCTTCATCAATACATTTGCCTCGATCGTTTCTCAAATCATCGATGGTGGACGCCCCAAAATTAGATATATCGCCACCCATCTTGGGTCGCCACTTACATGGTACATAAATTCAAATACAACTTACTAATATAATCGCTAGGTACAATACGGCATAAACGTGAGTTTGAATACAAATATTGTCTACTAGATATTATACAAACTCAAAAGGAGTCCTCATTACAACTATTATCACACTATTTTCATAGAATAGTGAGGACTACTAATGATCCTCTCGACCATTATGCTCCTCGACTCGTTCCTCGGACCATTATGTTCTTATTTTCAAGAGAACAAAGAAAAAGAAAGAAAGGGTGAGCTCAACTAGCCCAAGAAGAAATATTATGACTAAGATAATGCGTAATAAATTATCATTAGCCTTCAACAATGTTAAACCGATAAAATACAATAGACAAACCAGCTTTAATCTGCAAATGGAATATGCAATCCATTAAAAGAGTCAAGTAGAAAATAAAGTCTACTATCTTTTAGGTTTTAAAAGGTTTTCATCAATTTTTATCACGAGACTCAATTTTTAATAAATAAACCACCACATCTAATCATCCCCGTATTCATGGTCAATGATTTTCATCAAATTATCAATGTTCATGACTATACCGAATCACCCCTCGGTCATAATCATACCAAAAATTATCCATCATCGCATTTACGGGCCACCGAGGACTTTTTGTCACATCATTTATAGCAGTCATGATTATACCGAATGATCCTCGGTCATAATCATACCAAGTTCATCTATGCACGTAAGACATAGATAACTTTCAACATAACATAACATGAGGATGATGAAAATGACATAATAATTCAATAAAACAAGTTCAAGAATTAATTAATCCAAGAACCAATAACGCCCAAGTTGTCAACATGATACTTCTTTTGTAGAGTAAAATTCAAGAATGCTCAGAAGAATATTTCCATGAAAAGATACTGGATGAAACGCAAATATCAAGGATATTCTACTAATTTCATGGAGTATAGAAGTCAAAGTTTTAACCAACTGGGTATAATAAAGAATGGAATAACAAAAGAAATCACCACGCATGCAGATTTCAGAGATGATAAAAGTTATTCCAATGAATAATAATAACGGAACCAAAGTCGTGAAATTCACAACCGATGTGATGATCCAATGTAATAATAAATGTGAATAATAAACAATGGAACCAGTCCGTAAAAAACACACGTACGTGATATTCCAAATGTAATAATAAATGCGAATAATAAACAATGGAACCAAAGTCGGTGTAAAACACACGCATGTGATATTCCAAATGTAATAATAAAGAATGGAATAATGTAAGAAGATCACCAAGTATAGGGGATTCACAGATACAAAAGTTATTCCAATGTAATAAATAAGAATGAAATAATATAAGGATTTCACCAAGTATAGGGTACGCCATGATACAAAGTTATGTATAGGGTATGCCACTTTTACAAAGTTATTCCAATGTAATAATAATGAATGGAATAATGTAAGTTCTCTTCATGAATAAGAAAGAATAATACCCCTTACTAGTACAACAAATAATATCCCTTACCGTAAAAAGACACCGGATATCAAAGTAGTGAAGTACCGTAATACTCTTCTTCTTTCTCTCTATAGATTTTCTCTATAGCTTCTCTCTATAATTTTCTCTCTGTAGTTTTAGTGAATTGTAAGAAAATAATGAAGGAATGAGCTTCTATTTATAGGAAAATAGAATGCATCGTAATTAATCCATGAATCGGTCTAGATTGATTTACTTTAATCGACGGTCCATATTTAAAGCAAAATCTTTTAAATAAAATATCATATATTCTATTTATATAAAACATTTTACTATGCAAACACTATGCAACACTATGCAAAACACTATGCAACACTATGCATAATAAAATATAATATATTCTATTTATGTAATAACTTTAATAAAGTATTCGCTTTTATATAAAAGATATTTCGCTTTTATTACGTTAATAATACTTAATAAAACAAAACGTCATTATCGCTATAATAATTCATATTATTAATCGGACAATAATGGAATCAAACCGAGTGACTTCTCACATAAGCATCAATAATCAATACCGTGTGCTACTATGCAACCACACGACATCGTATTTTTTACTAATGAGTAGTTCAACAAAGATCAACCCAGTAAAACTTCCGCCGTTATTTCAATAAAATATTTTTGTCGCTTTCAATCCGATAATAATTACATTGCTAGGGTCCACCAATGATTGAGTAGTTGACGAATAATATTCCCTCGCTAAACCTAATATTCCCCCACCAATCGAATATAATATAACCACTCAGATACTTTGCAAAATTTATAAATACTACCCACAACTATAATATTATCTCAAATTCACACCATAATATTAAAAATTATTTCGACAAAATTTAAATCTTTATTGATAAAAACTGGGTCTCACAATCTCCCTCCTTATGGAATTTTGCCCTCGAAATTAGGGTACGCACTGTATGATAAGAGGTGAGGATACCTTGAATACCTTTATCGTTGAAAACATTAAATTCATCTTTACAATCCGCCAAAGATATTCATTAACAATTCATCTTTGCACTACAAAGCAAAGATATAAAATCAGAAACCAATAAATGAGAGACGCCATTAATAGTATCACGACCACGAATTATCCATGCACCATCGCCAAGGATATTCGTGTTTTCAATTACGGCCATGATTATACCGAATAATCCGTGGTCATAATCATACCAAGTCTATCAATGCACTACTACTAAAGATGACTTTTACCACATCCATGAATTAATATTTCATTCACGAGACTCAACTCAATAATTAATTCATATCATCGAATCTTCCCCGCACTACGTGCCAAGGATATTCATTAGTATCACGACCATTTAATTATCCATGCACTACGTACCAAAGATAATCGTGTATTCATTAGTATCACGACCACAAATTATCCATGCACTACGCCAAAGATAATCGTATTCATTAGTATCACGACCACAAATTATCCATGACACTACTAAAGATAATCGTGTATTCATTAGTATCACCACCACAAATTATCCATGCACTACTACCAAAGATAATTGTGTATTCATTAGTATCACGACCACAAATTATCCATGCACTACTACCAAAGATAATCGTAGTATTCATTAGTATCACGACCACAAATTATCCATGCACTACGGCCAAAGATAATTGTGTATTCATTAAGTATCACGACCACAAATTATCCATGCACTACTACCAAAGATAATCGTCGGTATTCATTAGTATCACGACCACAAATTATCCATGCACTACTACCAAAGATAATCGTATTCATTAGTATCACGACCACAAATTATCCATGCACTACTACCAAAGATAATCGTATTCATTAGTATCACGACCACAAATTATCCATGCACTACTACCAAAGATAATCGTGGTATTCATTAAGTATCACGACCACAAATTATCCATGCACTACTACCAAAGATAATCGTATTCATTAGTATCACGACCACAAATTATCCATGCACCACGTGCCAAAGATAATTGTGTATTCATTAAGATCACGACCATTAAATTATCCATGCACTACTACCCAAAGATAATCGTGTATTCATTAGTATCACGACCACAATTATCCATGCACCACGTGCCAAAGATAATCGTGTTTTCAATTACGGTTATGATTATACCGAACAATCCTCGGTCATAATCATACCAAGTCCATCTATGCACTACTGCCACACATATGACTTTCAACATAATATAAGTATGAGGATAATGATATAAAGAATCAATCAAATGAGATAAAGGATAAATATTAAACATTTATAATATAATTTATCCAGATTCAAGAATATCCCCATGTTATCAATCACTTAATAATCTCATAATCTAATATCATTAATATTATAACAATACTTTTAAATTTATAAACAATTTATCTCAATTGTTTACGCTTTACCATATAATGCATTTAATCATTCAAAACTGCCATACTCATAAGATATCATCACCAATTATCAAATCCCTCATAAAAAATATGCATATACTCTATATAGGATTCTCTAACCATAAAATCCTATTTTCAACTTTGTTACTTCACATAACATATTTAACTCATATGTTGGTAACTAAACTATTTTCATGAAAAATACCAAATCAGTCCCAAAAATATTTCTTTTCTGGGATTTAGCATAATATAGTCCCATAATGAAAATATATTTTTTCTGAATTTTTAAAATTCATTTACTATTTTTCAAAAATCAATTTCTAATTAATTCCTTAAGAAATTAGCTACCTCAAGTTTAACTCCAAAATTCCCAAATATTGGCAGGACCTTACACATGTTAACGTGAGCTTCCAGCTTTAAATTTCATGGTCATCTGAGTTATAGAACTCAAGGTTATAGCATTTTTTCATCGGAAAAACCTAAATATTTAAATAGTCATAACTTGCTTATTTTAAGTCAGAATGAGCTCATTTTTGGACAGAAGGTACTTTATACCATATACCTTCATGTTCCAAAAGGCCAGAATTTTTCTCATAATTTAAGTGGCCGAAACAGCCTCTCTAAAATCATGGCATAGTTTTTTTTCATTTTTTACAGCTTTGCACTCCTTTGTTAAAATCAGTCCACACAAAAATCTACAACACCTTTTCCAGTAATTCCACTTGGATTAGTTAGGTAACTCATAGATCTAACTCTAGAACTTGACCACACTCAAAAATTCAAAATATAATAGGAGATATGGTCAATTGAATTTCATGTTACGCTTTTCACCAAAATCGATTTTCAACTCTTTATGATTTCTAAGAAACTTTCATGTTTTCACATACTAACCAACATAACTCATCATAAAACTTACTAATACTTCATATACCCATGATTTTCATTAGTCCAATGCTTTTATTATAACTTTCATAATAAACCACGTAACCTGCTCATTTTAGTCAAGAAATATTTGAGGGTTTAAGAAATGGGTTTTCAGATCGGGGTCAATACAAAATTCGATTTCACGCCTAGGGTAGGCTAGGAATTCTTCAAGAATACGCCAAGAAATTTATTAATAATAGAAATATCATTCAAAATCTGTGGACTCTCATCCAAGACTTGATAAGACGTCACATCGATACCAACTGTGACTTCTATCCCTTAACCTAGATAAGCACCTCACAATGATACCTATAAACTTGCCATCTTCATTCACGATGTTGCCTATGTAAAGTCCGCTTCGGTGCATTCCACATAAGGAAGTCAACAACGAAAGGTTCGGGGCTCTTTACTTATGGCTTGATATGACAATAATCGACTTTTAGTAGTTTGGTTACTTGAATTCGCACAACAAGTTGGTTATGAATATAAAAGCTAACAACCCATTTAAAAGCATGATGAGTAGTTAACCAATTGATTCCTAAAATCACATCAAAGGCAAATATTTTCAAAAAGATAAGATCGACAGTAACGTGAAAATGTTTATTTGAATCAAACAAGATTTAAAAATATTAAGCAGAATGAAGGCTCCTACTAACGTAAGTTTCAACCAATAAGTCAAAGTTTAACTTCTTCTGAGTCAAATTTAAACGCGTTGAACACAACTAGGTGAAATAAAAGAGTGGGTAGAACCGGTATCTAACACGGTATAGATAGACTTCGCAATTTATAATTAACTAACCGGTGCTAACTTCGTCGGGTTTACTCGCTTTTGAGAAGTCATGAAAATGCACTTCCTAAAACCAACGACTTTGTTTTGTCCATATCCACCTTTGGTGCCACCGTCCCAAACTAGACTTGACTTTGGTGCACAACAAAATCGAGCTAAATGACCTTCTCTTCTTGCAATTTCCACTTCTATTATCTTTTTGCCTTGATTACCAATCAAGTGGTTACCATTGTTAGCATGATAATTTCCCCACGATGGTTATCATTGTTCGATAGTCGTTGCCACCAAAGATGATTATTATCGTGTTGTTGGTCGTTACCTTTTGTTTCGAAATGAATCAACACTCTCATGTGCTTCATTGCTTATCTCAAAGATTTTCGATGTCATTCTCAAACACCGTCACAAAACAAGGGTTAATTAACATATCACCTATTATCCCTATACTCGATCGACCAATTAAATACCAAATAAATTTAGGTAGGTCATACTAGCGAAGGAATTTCCGCCTCCCTCCTAGTTCTTATCTCACATCTCGGCCCATTGATCATATCCCTAAGCTCGATACCAACCGCGACGCCCCTAAAATTAGATATACGCCACCCATCTTGGGTCGCCACTTACATGGTACATAAATTCAAATACAACTTACTAATATAACTGCGTAGGTATAATACGACATAAACCGTGAGTTTGAATACAAATATTGTCTACTAGATATTATACAAACTCAAAAGGAGTCCTCATTACAACTATTATCACACTATTTCATAGAATAGTGAGGACTACTAATGCTATCCTCCGACCATTACTCCGCTCTCTCGACTCGTCCCAGCCTATGTTCTCATTTCCTCAAGAGAAAGTGAAAGAAAGGGTGAGCTCAACTAGCCCAAGAAGAAATATTATGACTAAGATAATGCGTAATAAATTATCATTAGCCTTCAACAATGTTAAACCGATAAAATACAATAGACAACCGGTTTAATCTGTAGCAATGAATATGCAATCCATTAAAAGAGTCAAGTAGAAAATAAAGTCTACTATCTTTTAGGTTTTAAAAGGTTTTCATCAATTTTCATCGCCGAGACTCAAATTTTAATAAATAAACCACCACATCTAATCATCCTCGCATTCACTGGCCAATGATTTTCATCAAATTATCAATGTTCATGACTATACCGAATCACCCCCGGTCATAATCATACCAAAATTATCCATCATCGCATTACGGGGCCAATCGAGGACTTTTGTCACATCATTTATAGCAAGTCATGATTATACCGAATGATCCCTGGTCATAATCATACCAAGTTCATCTATGCACGTAAGACATAGATAACTTTCAACATAACATAACATGAGGATGATGAAAATGACATAATAATTCAATAAAACAAGTTCAAGAATTAATTAATCCAAGAACCAATAACGCCCAAGTTGTCAACACGATACTTCTTTCAGAGAGTAAAATTCAAGAATGCTCGTAAGAATATTTCCATGAAAGAGATATGGATGAAACGCAAATATCAAGGATATTCTACTAATTTCATGGAGTATAGAAGTCAAAGTTTTAACCAACTGGGTATAATAAAGAATGGAATAACAAAAGAAATCACCACGCATGCAGATTCAAGCAGATAAAAGTTATTCCAATGTAATAATAATAATCTAACCAGTCGTGAAATTCACACAAGCGATGTGATGATCCCAATGTAATAATAAATGTGAATAATAAACAATGGAACTGTGTCAGGTGTAAAACACATGCATGTGATATTCCAATAAAATAATAAATGCGAATAATAAACAATGGAACCTGTGTCCTGTAAAACACACGCATGTGATATTCCATCGTAATAATAAAGAATGGAATAATGTAAGAAGATCACCAAATATAGGGGTTTCGCAGATACAAAGTTATTCCAATGTAATAAATAAGAATGGAATAATATAAGGATTTCACCAAGTATAGGGTATGCTGGCAGATACAAAGTTATGTATAGGGTATGCCACTTTTTACAAAGTTATTCCAATGTAATAATAATGAATGGAATAATGTAAGTTCTCTTCATGAATAAGAAAGAATAATACCCCTTACGGGTACAACAAATAATATCCCTTACCCGTAAAAGACACCGGATATCAAAGTAGTGAAGTACCGTATACTCTTCTTCTTTCTCTCTATAGATTTTCTCTATAGCTTCTCTCTATAATTTCTCTCTGAGTTTCAAATTGAATTCGTAAGAAAATAATGAAGGAATGAGCTTCTATTTATAGGAAAATAGAATGCATCGTAATTAATCCATGAACGGCCTAGATTGATTTACTTTTAACTGACATCCATATTTAAAGCAAAATCTTTTAAATAAAATATCATATATTCTATTTATATAAAAACATTTTACTATGCAAACACTATGCAACACTATGCAAAACACTATGCAACACTATGCATAATAAAATATAATATATTCTATTTATGTAATAACTTTAATAAAGTATTCATTTTTATATAAAAGATGTTTCGCTTTTATTACGCTAATAATACTAATAAAACAAAACGTCATTATCGCTATAATAATTCATATTATTAATCGACAATAATGGAATCAAACCGAGTGACTTCTCACATAAGCATCAATAATCAATACCAAGTGCTACTATGCACTACCTACGACAAAAGACTTTTACTACCGAGTAGTTCAACAAGATCGCAGAAACTTTTATTTCAATAAAATAGTTCTGACAAAATACATTAAGATCCACCAATGATTGAGTAGTTGTATGCGAATATTCTTCGCTAAACCGAATATTCCCTAACCAATCAATATAATATAATTTTTGCATACTTTGCAAAATTTATAAATACTACCCACAACTATAATATTATCTCAAATTCACACCATAATATTAAAAATTATTTTGACAAAATTTAAATCTTTATTGATAAAATCTGGGGTCTCGGACTTAATGATCGCCCTTCCGAATAACAAGACACTTGATTTTTGGGCGTGTCCATTTTCGCTTTCTCCTTGTGATCTCGCTCACTTAATCAATGGACTTACCCAATAATCACCCCTTGTTATTGAGAGGTCGAATATAGTATATCATCGGTTTCTTCTTTGTCCGGCAAACACTATGATCCCGGTTACTTCCAAGATCGTTGTCATCTTTATAAATCGTGATTTATCGACTTTTCACAACTATATGAATCTTTTGATCTCTGTGGAAATCATCTCACCATCAATATTAATCTTCGTTTATGCCATTAAAATTTAAATCTTTATCGAGGCTTCATTCCTTTGGATATTCCAGGAGTGTCATTCGTTGAGAATCGTATTTGCTCTACGATTACGCCTTGACATCATTGTGAGCACATTTGTTGAGGTCTTAGTTCGCATCTTGGCGGTGCGGAACACTACGACTTTGAGAGAGATCTTGATCACTCTATGATTTACTGTCGTTGTGCTTGTTGTCTTTATCCGATCTTGCTTTCGACTATGATCTACGCCTCTGGTATGATTAGTAGACTCTACGACTCGAGTGTAGTCTACGATTTTGACTTAGCTCTAGCAGATATTCTGGCCACACTTTGAGATCGTGTCGCCTCTCTACGATTTGAACACGACTTCCTCGCCTTTTAGATCACGACTCGAGGAAGTTCTCCTCGACACACTACGATCCTTCCTCGTCTCTCCCGAAGTCTACGAACTCTCGAGATCTACTATCTTGCAGACTACGATTACGACTCGATAGTTCTCCTCTCGAAGTTTTCCTCGACTTTAACTCGAGCGGACTATGATTTTTGATATAGCTCTCGAGTTTTCCTCGACGCATCGCACAAGTTCATCTATTACATCATAAGATCAACCTAACATGTATTTCTATATTTATAGTCCTTGTACATCATTTCTTTTTAAGGACTTTACACAGCTGTTTTGCTTATGTAGGATCAACCTAACACATTTGATCAATTCATCCTAAGTCCTTGTACATATGTTTCTATTATCTACCAAAGGACTTTACAGTTGTTCTTAATGCAAGTATACTTGCATATTCATTCATATATATATCATAATCAAATCATATATAAATAGGAATATCATTCACATGTTTATTCCTGACAATCTCCCCTTATTTGATTATGACAAAAACAATAAGTGCATATGCATGTTATGAATGAATCTTATATCTGTTGAGCAAATCAGATTTCTAAAACAGATAATCATGAATATCATTTATAATGATGTGGAATTTAATACACTGACATTTTACATCCTGGATCCAGAACATACCTAACTAGTTAGAGATTTACCTCTTTGGTTCCATGTATGCTTCCAGGATGTCTTTTGGTTAACAATTCATCTGTTTGATTCCTTTGCTCCCCCTGGGATGTGGAGCTATTCAATTCTTCTACTTTTGGTTCTGGCTCTGGCTCTGGCTCCCCTCAGCCTTAGGCTCCCCCTCACCTGATGAACCACCTCTTTTTTCTGCTTTCTTCTTCTTTATCTTCTTAACTTGTTTGCTACTGCTCTCCTTGCTCTTTCTAGAGTGCCTCTTTTTTTCCCCTTTCTATGCCTCTTTTTCCCCCCTTTTGTCATTAATCATTTGAGAGAGCTGCTCCATGTTGGACATAAGCTGTTCCATCATGTAGGAGGAATTTCCAACTTCATGCTTGATTTCTTGTTGACTCAGCTCCAGTTGCATAGAGAAGGTCTGAGTCAGGTGGTCAATCTTGTCAGAGAGGACTTTGAGTTTCTCTTCATTTTCCTTTTGCGCTTGTAGAGCTTCAGCCTTTTGACTATTTAGAGCCTTGAGATAGATGTGATCTCTTTCGCTTACTTTGAGGGATACATCAGCCATTATTGTTTGGAGTTTCTCTTGAATGGAGTTACCTTCTAAGGTTGTCAGCTTCTTTGACTCTTCAGTGAATAGAGATATTCTCTCAATCAGTTCATCAGAATTCTTCGTCAGCTCATTTTCCACAGATATTTGATCATTTACTTGTGCAATCCTTGGTTGAGTATCAGATTGAACTCTACGATCTGCTTCCTTGGACAGATTGTCGAAGGTGTTGAAAATCTGAAGAATCATTGAGTACCAATCGATATTGGAAGATGAAGGGATGTTGGACAACAGTGCTTGAGCAGATGAAGGCTTCTCATTTTGAGCTTGAATACCATCAGTGCTAGAGTGAGTAGACTCTATGATTATCTCCTAGGTTATAAATCTTCTACCTTCAGAGTCTATTCTACGATCATAGGGAATATAATGATTTTTAGCATGTCGATAGACTTTGTAATGAGGCTCGTCGTTGATCATCATTGTTGCAAACTGCTTAACTCTGGGGAAGTTTTATGATACCAGTTCCAAATTTGGGAAATGAGAGTAGCACCAGCTAAAGTAACTTCCATCTCTCTCTTAGTGTGTGCCTTTAACCATGGCATCCATGGAAAGAACCATCTTATCAGAAGGTCTTCAGAGTCATACAGTATTTTTGTACGGTCTAATTCCATGTTTTTCTAGTTGTGGAGTACTTCATCTGTGGTCATTCTGACAACTCGAAGTTGTTGACTTCCTTGATTTATCCATCTTGTTGGTGGTTCTGCTGGTGGCTCATCAAAAACTTCCACTACAATTCTTCTGCTAATTTTGGCTGGAGAGAGAACAGGATAGTATTCTAGTTCCTCAGATTCGTGATTTGCAGAGTTGGAATCTTTCTCTATCTCTTCCCTTTCTGAGCTTAAACTTTGTTGCTTCCTTTCATCAGAATTATCAATAGATTCTTCTTGCTGACTTCCATTTTTAGAGTCTTCTTCAGCAATGTCTTCCTTGGAATCATCTCCTTCAAAGTTGGTCCTGTCATCAGTATTTTCTTCCCCTGATGCGGATTCACCATCACTTAGTTCAATTATTTCAGTAGATTGATCATTTCTCTTTTTTGAGGCAAATTGAGCTATCAATCTGTGACTTCTTCTTCTTCTTGGTAGTTCAGTTGTGGGTGAATCAGATACTCCTTCTTCTTCTTCTTTAGACTCTGAGTTCTTTGAGTCAGCATACAAACTTTCTTGAGGTTCATCATTAGCAGGTGTTGATGTTTCTTTCTCAACCTCATCATTATTTGATCCATCATGAGAACATGTTGGAGCATTTGCATCTGGACATTCAGATGGGTCATCTTGCTGCTTTTCTTCATCTTCAAAGTGAGTACTTTAAGAATTGGCCGTAGGACTTACGCATTCTTCTTTATCAGCAGAGTTTACATCTTCTTTTATAAACCCAGCTCCACCTTCATCATTGAATCTGTTCTTTGGATCCTCAGTCTTGAAATCATCAGTTCCCCTCTCTTCCTTTGACTCTACATCCTCTTCTTTGTCAGATGTGCTTCCTTGGGGAACTGGAATTTATCTGTTTATTACTTTAGCTTTCTTTTTAAATGGCTCTTGAAGCAGCCTGCTGCTTCTTCGCTTTGTGGTTTCAGCAGTTGAGGCTTTTTCTTCTACATCCTTGTCTTTGGTGGATAGACTTCTTCGAGAGGCTTCAGTTTTCCCCATGCTCTTGGGTTTCTTCTTAGCTGGTGAGGTCGCTGTTGGTATAGAATTATCTGATTCAGAGCTTTCTGACTCTTTTGCTTTCCTCTTCTTTGTAGGGGCTTTGCTACAGCTCCCAGTTGTCAACCTCCTATTTTCCTTTGGGTTTTTCTTCCAGTTTACGAAAAGCTGTGGAGACATTATCTTGTGAACATTAAGAATTTCGCCATCATCATCCTTAATTTTATTCTTCAACTTTTTCTTCAAGATGATGCTTAAGAATCTCCCATGAAAAACCTTTGTGAGTGGTTTTCGCCATTACTTTTCTTTTCTTCCTTATCCACCATTTAGACATACGATCGAAAGGTGATGTACTCCAAAGTTGATGTGTTCCTTCAGACTATGGCAAGTACATGATCTTCATTTGTTGGTCAATCACGATGATCGTGTAAAAAGTGTCTTTACATAAGATATATTTCCCCACTATTTCAGCAAGAAACTCGAATTCTTCAGGAAACTCCTTTTTCTTCATATCCTTGAAAGTAGGGTTTCTTCTATACAACATAATCTTCTTAGCTTTTTCTGTGTCGATCTCTTCCAGGCTTTTCAGATTTCGGTCAAGAAGACCTAAGCATAGATTGATGTTAGAAGCGTTTAGTTTCAGACTCTGACCTTTAACCTTGGTGGAGAGGATTCCAGAATTTATAGTTTCATTTGAATGGAACTCCTTGACCATGTCACTATATACTCGTGTGTTTTCTTCAAGACATTCTAAGAACCCGGCCTTCTTTACAAGTTTAAGAATATCCCTGAACTTCTTTTTGGATTTTTCAAACGTCTTGGTTCCTAGCTGAATGCCAGTGATAACTCGCCAATATGCCATTTGAATGATTTGATGAATGAAGATATTAATTCAGGGAGATTTATGGAGTATGGCTAATTTTTGGTTTGGGCTCTGGAAGTTTTAGTGGTTTGGCTTCGAAGAGAATTCTAGGGTTTGAAAAAGAGAGGGAGAGAGAGGTTCAATGAGTTCTGGTAACTATTTGTAGATTTTTAATTTGTCTTTATAACAGTTCCTTCTCACACTGCATATATTATGACGTGTCAACTAGCCATTGGTTGCACGACGCCCAGTAATGAGCTGTAACTCCCCAATAACTTTTCAGTTAGATGTCTCTTGTAGAAGAGTAGATGTTTGATTAACGTGGATTGACCTTTGACCTTTTGAGTTCGTAAAGTAGCATAATAGAACAGCTATTGACTCTACGTTTTCCTTTGTTGGCTCTACGATCAATTCTCTGAAGGATGTTACAGTGGATGGTTTTGACATTACTTCTTATTTTGAACCTCCATGGCTCATCCACTGTTGTGCTTTATGAAGCCTTGGGTATTTTCCTTTAGTAGTACCTCTTTTCAACCAGCCTTCGAACTTATATCCTCATAATTTGAATGGTTGAGGAATTTTCCTGTTTTTCAACTCCTTGTAGGTTAGGAGTAGCCTCTTTATAGGACTGCGATCGTTGAGTCTGCTTTTACGATTGCTAAGATTGTACTACCATCGTGGAGTTCTCTTCAACCTCTACTCTACGATCATTGACTGACTTGATCCTTGAGATGAACTTGATTAAGCAATTCTTATGGGATAAGGTAGCTCAGGAAGGGCCAACCTCTTAGGGTGAGCTAAGGGTCAGGTTTGTCCCTAAGGCGCTTTCCAGATGAAATACTTTAGAAGTGATTTGCACTGATATCTCATTTGACCTTTTCTGTTGGTGAGGTTTTTTATCAAATTCTGACAATTTCATTTGCTGTAATCGTGGTGTCCTTCTGCTATTTCACTACGATCAGATGTAGGTTCTCCATGATTTTGAGTTGGGTGGCTGAAAGGTTATCAGTAGTAAGTTTTGAAATGTTTTTACTGACTATGGATCTTTATTTGGTTCATCAGCCACAAAGTTTTGAGACTCTGTAGCTGGTACACAGCTTCATAGTATATCTCAGTATTGTTGTTTCTTAACAGATCACTGCTCCCCATGGTTGATGTTGTCTTTTTAGTGAGGCGTGATTCCCCTGCATATCTCCTTCTGACTGAAGTCATTAAATCTTCAGGGTTGATCATTCTACGATCTTTTGATAGCACTACGAACGTAGTCTTCCTTATCAGCTTGTGCTCGTGGAGTTCTGCTCCCGGACTAAGTTTCTAATGTTTGATGCTCGATAGTCCTTTGATGTGAGCTTCCTTAAGAACAAGTTTTGCTTGCTGGAGCATCTAAGACCCGTTTTTCATCTCTTGTTGAGTGGCATGCTTTCATATGAAGGTTTGCAGCCATTTGAGCTTTATTTAGATTAGCTCAGCAGGTCTTCAAGGACAGGCTTTGACATGTAGGAGTTTTGTCAAAATTAATTCTGAACAGTCCTAAGTCTTCTGCTGGATGACTCTTCTTGACTGAAGTCTTTTGCTTTAGCATTCCTTAGTGTGGTCAGATAGACCAAGTGCTTGCAGGTTATTCATTTCTGATTTTTGGTACCCATGGTCAAATGGGTCCTACTAGGTTAGTTTACCAAACCCCTGTTCCTCATATTTGAGTAATCATCATGTTGACCACCATCAGTCGTATTCATGCATATACTTCATTTAGATAATATATTTTGAGATGCATGGTGGTGAATATGAGAGAAATCTGTTATTTTAATAAAACACTATTTTCCTTGATGGTTTTATCAAATGCTAAGTTATGATCACAGAGTTTAAATGTTCACAGAGTGAGAATCAGCTCTACGATTTATTAACATCAGGTTGATTCATGGAGGTGATCAATTTCTATGAATCTTCAAGATTCTCTTGTAGATCTGATCATACTCTGTGTGTCATTAAACACTTAGACCATAGGATGTACAAAGCACATTAACTCATCAGCAAAGATTTCTTCACATTCAATCGACCTATGAGGCTCTTAAAACCAATTTTCAGTCTCTTTCAAGTTATCATCTTCAACCTAAAACTTGGATGGAGAGAAAGTTTATAGACATTTGAGTTTCCATTATCAGTGTACTTTCTCTCTTCACCTTTTTAGATAGATTATGAATACTTGAAGGAGAACTGTTATAGTTCATAAGTAAGGTGCAAATATGATGTTCATATCTATGTTACTGAGGAACCATACCTTTTTACTGTTGATTTCTTAACAGTCATTTATCTTAGATATACTGAGTTTAGGCATTGATGTGCATGTTTTCTCATTTTTTCCGATGACCAGTTTTAGCTTGGTTGATCTTCAATCCTTTCGGTTGTGGTCTTGAAGACACAAGCTAAGATAGTGTCAGCATCTCTAATTCTTTGACATCCTCGAGTTCATAAGATCTACATCCAGCTGTAGTTTGACCAAACATGTTATTGAGAAGTTCTTCTTTCTTCTCTAGACAAGAATTACTTAACATGTATGGCCTTTTCATCTTTTCAGGCTGGTGGATGTTTGAATCTTTTCTGTTGATATCTCTTGAGCTTTCTAACCTGGTCTTCAGACAACAAGATTGACATCGAGCAGGAGATTGGTCTTGTTGACATGATAATCAAAGACATGGACCAACTGAAAGCAGCTTTCTGTGTGTATATGCACATTTACTTGCACACAATATTTCCAACGTGTGAGCTCATCTGCATATAACAAGTGACTTACTACTAAACTAAGTTTAGAACAATGTTTGTGCTTAGGATCAGACTCAAAGCGATTAGCTTTTGAATGTAGCATGAGAACACCGCCTCGATACCAATTGTTAGTTCGATGGGCAAGCACAATAGATCTGAAGGGGGGGTTGAATAGATCCTTAGAGTTTTAAAATACTTTTCTGAATTATTTTGTATTGCTAATAAGTTAGCATGTGACAAACATAAGAATCTTTTCAAGCACAGCAGAATAAGTAAAAGATCCCCTTCATTGATATATTCATAATCATACATACATTGTTCGTAGAGTTAGTTCAGTGGTAGGCAGTTTAAAACATATATAGCAGTTATAGCAGTTAATGTACAAAATGTAAATGACATAAAGTAAAAGACACAAGGGGTTTTAAGTGGTTCAGAGACTCAAGCTCCTAATCCACTCTTCTGCTTTCAACTAGCAGATTTCCACCAAGGAAGGGCAAGACCGAATCACTAAGATTCTTTCAAGGTCGTTGACCTTGGGACTTGATTCACTAAGAACTCTTCAAGGCCAAAGAACCTTGGAACTTCTCTAGTTCCCTAGGAACTCTTCAAGCCCAGCAGGCTTAGAACTTCATTTAGTCCCTCCGGACAAGGACCCCTCAGGCCCTGGCTTCTTGTTGTTATAGTTGTTGTTGTTGGTGGTGGTGTTGAGCTGCTAAGATGTCATTAAGCTTTGAACATCTTTTGTACTTAGCAGCTTGGTGTGGTCTTCTTTGCACTCTTCTTTAAGTCTGGACCACATCTTCTTTGGTGCAACTGATCTTCATTCTTTTCTGTTCATCTTCATCTGGTATCAGCTTTGCACCATCACCATCTGGGCTTGCTAAGTCTCTGTGCTTTTAGTAGACTTTGTCTGGCACTTAGTAATCCCTAAACCCTTCTTGAATGCTTTGCAGATATGGTTCTGCACTTGTTCAGTTTTAGCTTTCGGTTCATGGTGATTCGTAGAGTGGCTCTCTTGATCTTCTTTTCAGACTCACCACTTTTCCAATGTTATCTCTGTTTGGCCTCTCGGCCTCTCTTGGCTTCCATCTTCAGTGGCATTCTCATCTTTGTTGAGTGAAGCTTCTATATGTTTGATTCCTTCTTCAAAGCTGCTTCACTTCCTCCTTGATAGTCTCATTGTCACTGAGACTTGTTCTATTGATCTTTGGTGGAACTCGTAGAGTCAACAATAGCATTCACCAACTCAACGATTCTGCAACTACACAATTATCAGCAACTCTAGATCTTTGAAAAGTAGCCGTTGGAAGCTATTCAAATTGCCTCGTAGATCTCGAGTTATTTGGTGCAGACTGTAGATGTGACATGACATCTTTTTCTGACTTCCTGACACTGCAGTCTGCTGTTTCACCAACCCTGTCAAATATGTCACTTTGATATCTTGGGTAGGTCGACAACTTTATTTCATCCTTTTGATTTCTCGATCAGAGGTTGTCCTTGCATCGATGCTCTCAATAAGCTCTTGTCCGAATATTACCCTTCAGATTGAATCGTTGTCAATGCTTCAGTCTTCAGCTATTCGAACTCTACTATTCTGATGCATATCTTCATGGACCTGATTGTAGTGTCTTGTTGACTGGTAAAGACAACACTACGATCTTGAAGAGTGTTGATTGGATCATCAATGTAGAGCACCTCTTCCTTCTCTTGTGCAGTGCTTCATCACTTCTGTTCGCCTCGACTGTTCTCAAATACTGATGGCTTAACTTCTTACTCTGGCCCCTTCTGAATAACAAGACACTTCAAATTTGTGTCGTGTCCAGCTCGCTTTCTCCTTGTGATCTCCCGTTCACTTATCATCAACGGACTGACCCAATGCTTAATCACTTTAGCCTTGTTATTCAGAGGCTGACCAGTATCTTTGAGTATACTTCATCAGTTTCTTCTTTGTCTGGCAAACACTACGATCCTGGTTACTTCTATGATCGTTGTCATCTTTCTTCTTGACAGCCACTACATTTACTGACTTTTCTTGGTCAGTTACAGAAGTCATCTTCTGATCTCCTTGTGGATGACTTCATCTCGAATGGCTTCACAACTCAATCTTGATGTTGATTGAGTTGGTGCTTAGATCTTTTGTTAGCTTGCATGTCATTCGTTGAGTGTTCTCTAGTTTCCTTAAGGTGGGACATATCTATGCAGTGCCAACCAGAGGCTTCATTCCTTTGGATATTCTGGGAGTGCTCATTCGTTGAGAATCGTATTTGCTCTACGATTCTGCCTTGACATTCTGAGCACATTTGTTGAGGTCTTAGTTCTGCATTCTACGATTCAGCTTTGGCAGTGCAGACACTATGACTCTGAGATCAGATCTTGACACTCTACAATTTCTGTCGTTGTGCTTGTTGTCTTTATCTGATCTTGCTCGACTATGATCTCTGCCTCTGGTATGATTAGTAGACTCTACGACTCTGAGTGTAGTCTACGATTCTTGACTTAGCTCTGGCAGATACTCGGCTAGCTCGTAGGCAGGCTGTCTCTGCGATTCTGAACATGACTTCCTTAGCAGACTACGGCTCTGAGGAAGTTCTCCTTGACACACTACGATCCTTCCTCGTCTCTCCTGGAAGTCTACGAACTCCGAGATCTACTATCTTGCAGACTACGATTCTGCCTCGATAGCTCTCGAGTTTTCCTTGACTCTTCTGGCAGACTACGATTTCAGTCGTGCGTGCTTTCGACGATCGACAAAACCTATCTATTACATCATAAGATCAACCTAACATGTTTGATCTTTCTATATTTATAATCCTTGTACATCATTTCTTTTTAAGGACTTTACACAGCTGTTTTGCTTATGTAGGATCAACCTAACACATTTGATCAATTCATCCTAAGTCCTTGTACATATGTTTCTATTATCTATCAAAGGACTTTACAGCTGTTCTTAATGCAAGTATACTTGCATATTCATTCATATATATATCATAATCAAATCATATATAAATAGGAATATCATTCACATGTTTATTCCTGACAATCTATACCTCCATTTTTAACTTAGTCATACAAGTATTATCAATCTTGCACCAACTCCCCTAATAGTACATGAATGTGAATCAATAGTACACACATGTGAACAAATAGTTATAATCATGTGAATTAATAGCAATTAATTCCTCATTTATCCAATTAATTACCCGATAACTTCCAGACATCAATTATTATCGGAATAAATGTCAATTTTCACTAACACTAATAATTCCAACACAATGGAACTATCAATTTCATCTTTAATCAACACGAACTTATTCATCATTAATATTATAACTCATAATATTTAACAACCAGGTCGTTTCCAGGAAAGAGGGGGCTTTTTCGATAATGATTTCTCCTTATTGGCGCACAATTAGATGACCAAGCCTCTCCTTGACAGAACTTCTAGACATTGTCAATATTGCAAATAATAATATGAATAACTTTGCCGTCTCAATTATTGATTTAATAATATAACATATTATCTGGATGATCTTGTGACAATAATCGAATCAATAATATGAGAGATATGATCACGACAATTCTTGTAGAAATAATTGAGTATAATTGGTGACTTCTCACGTAAGCATCAATAATCAATCTTGTGTGCCTTTATATGACAACCACGTATTCATATTTGTACTTTTACTTCTCGGGTAGTTCAGCAGTTTTAACGGTAACACTTTCGACGTTATTTTTAATAAAAGATAATTCTATTGTTTTTTACTACGACAATACTTTCGTTGTAGGGTCCACTGATGATTGTCATAAATCGAATATTCTGTTAAAAGCGAATATTCCCAAGCCAATCGAATATTATATAACCACTTGTTTACTTTTGCAAAATTTGTAAATATTACCCATAACTATAACATTATATCAAATCCACACCATAATATTCAAAAAAAAATATTTTGAGAAATTTAAATCTTTATTCATAAAAACTGGGTCTCACAATCTCCCTTGTAAAATCCCAAATTTTACTTAATAAAGATTTAAATTTCTCAATTTTTTTTTTTTATATATGTCATGGATTTAATATAATGTTATAGTTCATGGGTAATATTTATAAATTTTGCAAAGTATATAAGTTGTTATATTATATTCGATTGGTCGTGAATATTCTTTGTGTTGGGAATATTCGACGACGACAAGACAATCATGGTGGACCCCTACACAACTAAAATTATCATTTGATTGAGAAAATGACAAAATGTTTTTATGAAAATAGCAGGCGGAAGTTTTATCGTTATATCTTATTGAAACACTTCTTGTAAAAGTCTGATGTCGCGTGGTCGATAAGAACATCGCCAGATTGATTATTGATGCTTACGTGATAAGTCACTCAGTTTGGTTTTATTGATATTATTAATGTAATAAAACAGAAAAGCTTTTTATATAAAACAAAAAACTTTTATAAAGTTATTCGTTTTATTAGATTATAAATAGAATATATTATATTTTATTTAAAAGATTTTGCTTTAAATCTGGGCCGTCCGATTAAAAGTAAATCAATCTGGACCGTTCATGAATTAGTTACTATGCAGTCCATTCTTCTATAAATAGAATCTCATTCCTTCATTATTTCTTACGAATTCACTGAAACTCTAGAGAGAGAAACTATAGAGAGAAAGAAGAAAAGTATTCTGTTACTTCACTACTTCTATATCCAATTTCTTCTATAAGGTAAGGGGTATTATTTTTTTCATATTCATGAAGAGAACTTCTGTTATTCCATTCTTTATTGTTCTGTTGGAATAACCTGTATACGCGGGCTACCCTATACTTGGTGAAATTCTTCTGTTATTCCATTCTTTACTATTATGTTGGAATAACCCGTCTATGCAAAGTACCGCATACATGGTGAAATTCTTCTGTTATTCCATTCTTTATTATTCATTGGAATATCGTATGCATGCGTTTTTATGGGACTGGTTCTGCTCTTTATTATTCATTGGAATATCACGTCTGCATGCGTTTCACGTGGGACTAGGTTCCGTTATTTATTATTCATTGGAATAACCGATCATCTGCAAGCACCGCATGTACGGTGATTTGTTGTTATTCCATTCTTTATTATTCTATTGGAACATCTCAGGTGCGAATTTACTTTGACTGGTTCCGTTATTTATTATTCTGTTGGAATAACTTTATATGCGACGTCATCGCATGCATGGTGATTTTGTTGTTATTCCATTCTTTATTATTCTCGTTGGAATATCACCGTCGGCGTGTACATACGCTGACCTAGTTCCGTTATTTATTATTATGTTGGAATAACCTGTCTATGCGAAGTACCGCATGCATGGTGATTTCTTTTGTTATTCCATTCATTATTATACTCAGTTGATTAAAGTTTTGACTTCTATACTCCATGAAATTAGTGGAATATCTTTGATATTTGCGCTTCATCCAGTATCTTTTCATGGAAATATTCTTCTGAGCATTCTTGAATTTTACTCTACAAAGAAGTATCATGTTGACAATTTGGATGTTATTAATTAGTTCCTTAATAATTTAATTCTTGAACTTGTTTTATTGAATTCTTATATCATTGTTATCATCCTCATGTTTATATTTTGTTGAAAGTCATCTGTGGCCTGTAGTGCATAGATGGACTTGGTATAATTATGACTAGGGATTATTCGGTATAATCATGACCGTAATGTTACAAATGATGTGCAAAAATTCCTCATTGGCTTGTAGTGCATTGATGGATAGTTTTTGGTATGATTATGGCTATGGATTCTCTTCGACCAAGGGAGCAAAGATGAATTGTTTTATGGCATGATCAGAACCGTTGATGAAAACACGATTATCTTTGGCCCGTAGTGCATGGATAGTTCGTGGTCGTGATACTAAATAATATCCTTGACCTGTAGTGCAGAGATGATTTGATGATGTGGATTATTTATTAAGCTGAGTCTCAGCGATAAAAGTGATGAAAAACTTTTTAAATCATAAAAGATAGTAGATTTTATTCTCTACTTGACTCTTTTAATGGATTGCTTTTTCCGCTGCAGTTAAACTTGATGTCTATTATATTTTATCAGTTTAACATTGTTGAAGACTAATGATAATTAATTTTGCATTATCTTAGTCATAATATTTCTTACTGGGCTAGTTGAGCTCACCCTTTCCTTCACTGTTCTCTTCAGGAAATGAGAATATAGTTGGGACGAGTCGGGGAACGGTTTGACAGTCCAGATGATAGCATTAGTAGTCCTCACTATTCTGTTAAATAGTGTGACAATAAATGTAATGAAGACTTATTCTGAGAGTGGATATTGTCTAGAAGACAATATTTATATTAAAACTCACAGCTCTCTTGTTGTATATTAAAGATTGTATTTGTATTCTGCACCATGTATCTGGCGACTCAAGATGGGTGATGTATACCTATTTTTGGAGGCGTCACAGTTGGTATCAAAGCTTAGGGATATGATCCCTGGCTGAGATGTGAGACAAGAACTAGGAGGGGAGAGACGGGGAATTCCTTCACTAGTATGACCTACCTAAGTTTATTTGGTATTTAATTGGTCGGTTAGAGTATAGGGATAATATGTGATATGTTAATTAACCCTTGTTTTGTGGCAGTATTTAAAATGACATCCTAGAATGTTGAGAACATCAATGGAGCACAGGAGACCGTTAAGTCTCCACAGATCAATAATCAGGATAATGTGCATCAGGAAGGCGACAATCCTCAGGCAAACAACAACACTGATCAAATGATGAATGACGGTACGTTTAGGAGCTTTTTAGAATTCATGCAAAATCAGGCGAGAGCGGCTCCTGTCCAAAATGCAGGTAGAAACACTTTTGCAACTCTCCTTGACGGTCCATCGCTAAGCGATTCAAGGAACCTGGGACCACCGGAGTTTTTTGGAGAGCCAAAACCACTTAAAGCGAGACGTGGATAAAGCAGATTTACAAGATATTTGATGTCTTGGGATGCTCTGAGGAGCAAAAAGTTCCCTTTGCCACCTTCATTTTACGTGCGAGGCGACATGGTGGGAATCGTAAAGCGTACTCAACTCCGCATGATCAAGATGACTTGGGAGAAGTTCCAAGAATTGTTCAACGATAAGTACTTTCCGAAAGTATTCGTCACATGAAAGAGGTAGAGTTCATCAAGTTGGAGCAAAATAACATGTTCAGGTCGCAAAGACGAAGGAAGTTAAGTTCGTCGAGTTGTCCCGGTTTGCGTCCCATTTGGTTGATAATGAGGAGAGAATGACGCAAATGTTTCTAAGAGGTTTGAAACCCGAGATACGCCAATATCTTATCTCTCATAAACTGTGTTTGTATTCAGATGTTGTTAATAAGGCTCAGTTATTGAAGCGCGATAATGAGTTAACCCAACCAAAAGAGAGCAGCCGGCAAAATAATAATATCAGTGACAGCAGTCATCAAAGCGGTGACAATAAGCGTGGAGGGAATTAGCATGCCAGAAATGGTAACCACTTCGGTGGTAATCATGGCCAAAACAATAAGAATGGACATTTCAAGAAGAGGAGATTCAACAATGATGGAAAGACGTCAAGACCAAAGACCCGTTGTTAAGGAAGGAGAAACGACCACCTATTATATGTTTCAAATGCGGAGGGAGGACACATCGGTCAAAGCGCGCTTACGCCAGTCAAAGCATGTTATAATTGTGGAAGAAAAGGTCACCTAGCCCGATTTTGTCGTTCACCGAAGACAAGTCCAGCTGGGACGGTGGCACCAAATGCGGATACGGACAAAACAAAGTCGGTGGTTTCAGGAAGAGCGTTTTTCGTGATTTCTCAAAAAGCGAGTAACCCGAACGAAGTTAGCACGGGTTAGTTAATTATAAATTCTTGCGATGTCTATACCTTATTAGATACCGGTTCTACCCATTATTTTATTTCTCTTACTTGCGTTCAATGTTTAAATTTGACCCCAGAGAAGTTAGACTTTGACTTATTGGTTAAAACTTCATTAGTAGAAACCTTCGTTACCTCCACTGTTTATAAATCTTGTTGATTCAAATCGACACTTTCACGTTACCTGTCGATCTTATCTCTTTGAAAATACTTGCCTTTGATGTGATTTTAGAAATCGATTGGTTAACTACTCATCATGCTTTCCGTAAGGTTGTTAGCTTTCATATTCTAAACCAACCTGTTATGCGAATTCAAGCAACCAAACCACTAAAGTCAATCATTGTCATATCAAGCCATAAGTAAAGAGTCACGGTCCTTTCATTGTTGACTTCCTTGCGTGGAATGCACCGAAGCCAAACTTTCTGTAGGGAACGTTGTGAATAACGATGGCAAGTTGATAGGTATCAATGTGACGTGTTATCCAAGTCTTGGATGAGAGTCACAGTTGTGAATGATATTTCTATTATTAATAAATTTCTTGACGTATTTCTAAAGACTTCTTGGCCTACCCAGAGCGTGAAATTGAATTTTGTACTGACCCCAGTACAAAATCCCATTTCTAAAACCCTTAAATATTTCTTCAACTAAAACGAACGTAACATGCGCCAAAGACGTTGACTCGAGCTATTGAAGATTACGATCGTACCATTCAATTCCATCGTGGGAGTAGAAGATCGTATGCGTTTATGAGTGTGAATATACGAACCTAAGTGAAGATAACGAATATACGAGTAGAATCGACTTTAATCGATAAAGTTAAAGCCGCTCAAGCTAAATACTCAGAGCTGATGAATGTGAAAAAGAAGGTTCAAGAGGGCGTTATTCTAGAAGCAAGAATCGATGAAGAGAAGAAATCTCAACCCTCGATTTTATTGACTCATTTGAAATCCTTAATCGAGTAGGAACTGTGGCCTATAGACTCGTTGTACCGCCAAGTATGTCGCGTGTTCATAACATTTTTCACATATCGTTGTTATGTAAATATGTGGATGACCCGAACCAAATTATTGATTTAGAATCGGACGAGATAGCAGATAATTTAACGTATGAAGATGTACCTGTTAAAATCCTGGAATGTATTCAACACTCAAAGGTTATACCTCAAGAGTTAGAATCGGACGAAGTGTCCTCGTTTGTTCGACATACCAGGTACGCATGTAAATTTCGAGGATGAAATTTCATAAGGAGGGGAGATTGTAAAATCCCAAATTTTACGAATAAAGATTTAAATTTCTCAATTTTTTTTTATATTATGGTGTGGATTTAATATAATGTTATAGTTGTGGGTAATATTTATAAATTTTGCAAAGTATGCAAGTTGTTATGTTATATTCGATTGGTCGGGGAATATTCTTTGTGTCGAAGAATATTCGACGACCAAGACAATCATAAGTGGACCCCTAACGGAATTATCATTCGGATTGAGAAAATGACAAAAATATTTTACGAAAATAACGATGAAGTTTTCACTGATTAATCTTGTTGAAACACTTAGTGTTAAAAAAATAAGAATGTCTGGCGTGGTTCCATAGTAACACACGGTATTGATTATTGATGCTTACGTGATAAGTCACTCAGTTTGGTTTTATTGATATTATTAATGTAGCTTTTTATATAAAACAGAATACTTTTATAAAGTTATTCATTTTATTATATTATAAATAGAATATATTATATTTTATTTAAAAGATTTTGCTTTAAATCTGGACCGTCCGATTAAAAGTAAATCAATCTGGATCGTTCATGAATTAGCTACTATGCAGTCCATTCTTCTATAAATAGAAGCTCATTCCTTCATTATTTCTTACGAATTCACTGAAACTCTAGAGAGAGAAACTATAGAGAGAAAGAAGAAAAGTATTCTGCTATTTCACTACTTCTATATCCAGTTTCTTCTATAAGGTAAGGGGTATTATTTTTTTTATATTCATGAAGAGAACTTTTGTTATTCCATTCTTTATTGTTCTGTTGGAATAACCTGTATACGCGAGCTACCCTATACTTGGTGAAATTCTTCTGTTATTCCATTCTTTAATATTATGTTAGAATAACCTGTCTATGCAAAGTACTGCATACATGGTGAAATTCTTCTGTTATTCCATTCTTTATTATTACATTTGGAATATCATCGTATCAGACGCTTTTACGGACCGATTCCGTCTTTTTATTACATTGGAATATCATGTCATGCGCATTTTTCTTGGGACTGGTTCCGTTATTTATTATTTACATTGGAATAATCTGCATACATCAAGTACCGCATGTATGGTGATTTCGCTTTTATTACATTCTTTATTATTCATTTGGAACATCCATCGGGCAATTTTCGCACCGACCGGTTCCGTTATTTATTATTCATTGGAATAACTTTGTATATGCGACGCATCGCATGCATGGTGATTTGTTGTTATTCCATTCTTTATTATTCTTTGGAATATCCACAGCCGGTTCAGATACGCTCGACTTTGGTTTTGTTATTTATTATTACATTGGAATAACTCGCCTCATCGCCAAGTACCGCATGCATGGTGATTTCTTTTGTTATTCCATTCTTTATTATTTTGTTGGAACATCCCGTCGGCATGTAATTTCGCCTCTTTGATTCGTTCCGTTATTTATTATTCTGTTGAATAACTTGCATCATGCGATGTACCGCATGCATGGTGATTTCATTGTTATTCCATTCTTTATTATTCTGTTGAATATCTTGTGGGTGATTATTACGCTGACCGGTTCCGATTATTTATTATTCTGTTGTAATAACCTGCATACATGCAAAGTACCGCATGCATGGTGATTTCTTTTGTTATTCCATTCTTTATTATACTCGGTTGATTAAAGTTTTGACTTTATACTCCATGAAATTAGTGGAATATCCTTGATATTTCAAGGCTTCATCCAAAGATCTTTTCATGGAAATATTCTTATGAGCATTCTTGAATTTTACTCTACAAAGAAGTATCATGTTGACAATTTGTGTGACGCCCCCAAAATAGGTATACATCACCCATTCGAGTTGTCAATACATGGTATGTAAAACAACTACAACTTTATTATTACAACAAGAAAGCTGTGAGTTTAAATACAAATATTATCTTCTAGACAATATTTATACTCAAATAAATCCTCATCACATTTATTGATACATTATTTTACAAAATGGTGAGGACTACTAAACAATCCTTTCTAAAACCTTCATTCCATACCCAGACTCGTACTCTTTATATTCTCGCCTCCACGAGAAGAATGGAACAAAAAGGAAAAGGGTGAGCTCAACTAGCTCAAGAAGAATATTATGACTAAGATAATATACAACAAATTATCGTTAGTCTTCAACAGGAAAAATTTAATAGAATACAATAGACAACAAGTTTCGAGATCAATATTCGCAAGTGTGAAATAATAATTCATAGAAGAGTTACGTAGAGAATGAAATCTACTATAATCTATGAATTTAACGATCCATCATCAATATTTTATCCTGTAACATCAATCAATATTCATCTCAAATCAAATATTCATCTTTGCACTACAAGCCAAAGATATTCATCAATCGGTCATGTTCATCTCAACACTGCTCATCTTTGCACTAAAGGCCAAAGATATTCATCGATCGGCCATATTCATTTAAACACTGCTCATCTTTGACCGCAGCCAAAGATATTCTTCAGAAATCATTCATCTTTGCACTACTGAAGCCAAAGATATTCAATAATATCATCATTTAAGACCGAGGATGATGAAAAATATTTTTAAAGAACGAATCCGATTGAAACAAAATGACAAGGATTAAGGATTAATGATTCGTACTTTGTTTTATCCATGTCCAACAATACCTCAAAATAATCATAGTGGTGTAAAATTCAAGAATGATCAAAACATGGATACAATCAAAGCTAGTATCCGAATAGATATTTTGGAATAAAAGAAGAAATTTTATTTTAAATTGAATAGTTAGATACGTGAATAGTGTCAGATATCGTGAATAAAGTCCAGATATCGTGAATAAGTAACTCAGACACCAAAAGATAGAAATTCCATAAAAAACATTTTCACGCTTCATGAATAGTACTTTGAATAGTAACTCGTGAATAGTAACTCATGAATAGTAACTCGTGAATAGTAACTTGACATGAAAAAGTTCCAAATTTGATAAAAACTTCAGATCAACATTTCAAAGATAATGATATTGAAGAAATAATATCATTAAAAAAAAATATCCCTTACCTCAAAGAATCAAGATTACTTCGGAAGGAAAGGTCGGAAGTGATCTTTGAATGAAACTTAGACCGATCAAGAACTCTCAAAGTATCTAAATACTCACAAAATACGCTCAATAATATAGAGAGAGAAGAGAGAAAACTTTGTTTCGGTGTGATTTTCAATTCTAACTTAGCCCTCTATTTATAGGAAAATGTTAGCCTACCAAGCGGACTTGACTGCTACTGATGGCTTTACTCGCTACTATTGCCACCACCACATTTGAAATAAAATTCAGCACATTTCTTCACCAACCACAAGTGGGGCCCACTCAATTCTAGAATTTTCCACCAAAATCAATTATAAACCTAATTTCGAATCGGACACCTCTTAAAATTCATAACAAATCATTCGTGAATTTTAACGGTTCAAAATTTGTGAACATATACTCAACTTATGTATGTATAACATACCAAAAAAATTACCACAATCCAGCGGTCGGATTAAAAATTATAACCCCCATGAATATATCTCAAAAACCCCGATTTAATTTTTAATACCTCCAATCAGATAAAAATCTCGATAAAACACCTCAACATTAATTTCTTCATTTATAACCACATAAATAAATCCATCATTTATATCCACATAAAATAAATATTTCTTTATCATATGAATCAATAATTAATTATTCACAAATAATATTACAGAATCACAATTATGACAACCAGTAGCTCCTCGAGAAAGAGGGGCTTTAGATAAGGATTTCTCTTCATCTTGCGCCGCAATTAGGTGACCAAACCTCTCCTCGATGAACTTTCTAGACATTGCCAATAATGCTATCTAATAATATTATTCAAATAATATGAATTATTGATCCGATAATGGAGATAATGTGCAAGTGACAATTATTGAACAATGAATAATATAAAATATCAACGCAAAGAATTATTGAATCAATAAAATAAAATATTGAAGAATTCATCGTGAAAATTATTGAGTAGTGCCTTCTCACGTAAGGATCAATAATTCAACAATTGCATGCGTAATAGGTGGTAGCATACCGCAAATGCCACGCCAGACATCGTATTTTAACCACGGGTATTCCAATGAAGATAATTGTAAATAACCACGCCTGTTATTTTTAACCAACTTATATTTGTCGTTTTCTTCATCCAATCGCTTTCCAGTTATGGGGCCCACATACGGTCATGCTACCGCCGCATTTAATATTCTGACAAGCGATTTAATATTCCACGACCAAACGAATATTCCCGACAAAAATGAATATTTTATAACCACTTGCTTATTTTGAAATATTTGCGTATTTAACCCTTAACTATCCACATTAATCAAATCAACCCTTACTATTTCAAAATAATAAATAAAGGAAATTCATTTTTATTTAAAAAAATTTCGGGGTCTTACAATTTGGACGTTATTAGTTCCTGAATAATTTAATTTTTGAACTTGTTTTATTGAATTCTTATATCATTGTCATCATCCTCATGTTTATATTTGTTGAAAGTCATCTATGGCCTGTAGTGCATAGATGGACTTGGTATGATTATGACAAGGGATTATTCGGTATAATTATGACCGTAATGTTACAAATGATGTGGAAAAAGTTGTGACGCCCCCAAAATAGGTCCATTCCATCCAACCCATTCTGAGTCGCCAAATATATGGTACAGAAATAACTACAACTTTATTATTACAACATATAAACTGTGAGTTTAAATACAGATATTGCCATCTAGACAATATCCACACGCAAATAAAACCCCATCATAATTATTGATACATTATTTTACAAAAATGGTGAAGACTACTAAACAACTCTCTCTAGAACCTTCATTCCATACCCTGACTAGTACTCGCTACATTCTCGCCTCCTGAGAAGAAAAATGGAACAACAAGGAAAAGGGTTGTGACGCCCCCAAAATAGGTCCATTCCATCCAACCCATTTTGAGTCGCCAAATACATGGTACAGAAATAACTACAACTTTATTATTACAACATATAAACTTTGAGTTTAAATACAGATATTGCCATCTAGATAATATCCACACGCAAATAAATCCTCATCATAATTATTGATACATTATTTTACAAAAATGGTGAGGACTACTAAACGACTCTCTCTAGAACCTTCATTCCATACCCCGACTAGTACTCGCTACATTCTCGCCTCCTGAGAAGAAAAATGGAACAACAAGGAAAAAGGTGAGCTCAACTAGCCCAGTAAAGAATATTATGACTAAGATAATATACAACAAATTATCGTTAGTCTTCAACAGGGAAAAATCTAATAGAATACAATAGACAACAAATTTTAAATCAATATTCGCAATGAAATAATAATTCATTAGAAGAGTTAAGTAGAGAATGCAAACTACTATCTTCTATATATGAATTTAAAAGTTCATCGTCGATATTTTATCCTCGTAACATCAATCAATATACATCCGAATCAAATATTCATCTTTGCACTACATGTGCCAAAGATATTCATCGAAGAAGTCATGTTCATCTAAACACTGTTCATCTTTTTGCACTACGACCAAAGATATTCTTGAAATCATTCATCTTTGCACTACGGCCAAAGATATTCAATAATATCATCATTTAAGATGAAGATGATGAAAAATATTTTAAAGAAACGAATCCGGTGAAACAAAATGACAAGGATTAAGGATTAAGGATTAGTACTTTTGTTTTATCCACGTCCAAAATACCTCAAAATAATCATAGGGGGTGTAAAATTCAAGAATGATCAAAACATGGATACAATCAAAGCTAGTATCCGTAATAGATATTTTAGACGTAAAGAAAAATTTTCATTTTTTGATTGAATAGTACAGTATTCGTGAATAGTCAGATATCGTGAATAGTGCCGAGTATCGTGAATAGTAACTCTCGACACCAAAAGATAGAAATTCTACAAAAAAACATCTTCACGCTTCATGAATAGTACTCGTGAATAAGAACTTCGTGAATAAGTAACTCATGAATAGTAACTCGTGAATAGTAACTCATGAATAGTAACTCGACATAAAAAAGTTTCAAATTTGATAAAAGTTCCAACCAATATTTAGCATAATGATATTGAAGAAATAATATCATTTGAGAAGAAAATAACATCCCTTACCTCGAAAGACAGTACTTCTAGTTGAAACACCGGATATAGGCTATGACTTGAACTTGCACCGTATATCAACACTCATAGTATACTCACAAGAATACGCTCAAAATATCGAGAGAGAAATAGAGAGAAAACTTCAGTTTCTGGTATGATTTTCAATTCTAACCTAAGCACCCTATTTATAGGAAAATGCTTAGAACACCAAAGTAGAAAATTGAATATAATAATATTATTTATAAACAAAATTCCTTAGCCCACCTTTGAAATCTGATTTCAGCCATAGCACATGTTAAATGAGGTTCACAAACTCACCAAAAACGTTTTTCTCAAAATAATTAATTAAAACTCCCAAAAATCAATTATTTCGGAACTCCGAAACTTCAATAAATCATAATAAATAGCCCTTTTATCAAAAAATTCGAATCTCGCGTGTTTTTATAGGAAATTCAATTCTCTACAACTTTACAGAAGAAAGTTTTTCCAAATTCCAAACAGAAATTAACCGAAATCCACAAACGGACGATTTTACAGGCTATAATCAAATTTCAGTCAAGAAATGGGGTCCACCGACACACAAAACATGTGTTAATCATTTAATGCCACAAAAATACTCTTCCTCCTCATATACTCATATATCCCACATTCATTATAAAAATATCACCGTTAATATATTATTAAAATAATATATTTAAATGAATTATTTTATCAGAAAATGATAAAATATTAATTTTCAACAATTGTCATTTTAAAATTTTTCTCCATCTATATCCACATAAAATCAATATTTTCCTCATCATATAAATCAATAATTAATTATTCACAAATAATATTACAGAATCACGATCTTCGCAACTGGTAGTTCCAGTGAAAGAGGGCTTTCAATAAGGATCTCTCTCTTCTTGGTAGCGCAATTAGGTGACCAAACCTCTCCTTAGATGTAACTTTCTAGACATTGCCAATAATGTTTTCTAATAATATTATTCAGGATAATATGAATTATTGTCGATAATGGAAAATCTTTGTGTAATGACAATTTATTGAAACAACAAGAATATAAAATATTAATGCAAAGAATTATTGAATCAATAAAATAAAATATTTGAAGTAAATTATCGTAACAATTATTGAGTAGTGCCTTCTTACGTAAGAATCAATAATTGGTGCAATCGTATAATATCGCTCAACAACGCCAGACGTATTCGTGTTTTAACCACCGGGTATTCCAACAAGATTAACTTGGTGACAACTACTGTAGTTATTTATAACCAATTTATTCTTGTCGTTTTCTTCATCCAATCGCTTTCATTTGTGGGGCCCACACAAGAAATTTACTGGTCGTCATCGAATATTCCCGACAAGTCATTTAATATTCCATGACCAAACGAATATTCCCAAACAACAATGAATATTTTATCACCACTTGCTTATTTAAAATATTTGCGCATTTTACCCATAACTAACCACATTAATCAAATCCACCCTTACTATTTCAAAATAATAAATAAAGAAAATTCCTTTTATTTAAAAATTTGGGGTCTTACAACCTCCCTCCTTATGAAATTTCGTCCTCAAAATTGACGACGTGCACTGGTGTTTCAAAAGGTAAAGATACCTCGCTTTCATTTTCGCTTCCAACTCCCGTGTCATTTCCTCAATAGCATGGTTTCTCCACAAAACTTTAACTTGTGGTATAATCTCGAGACATAGGACATGTTCTTTCCTATCCAAGATCTTGACAGTACCTCTTCATACGTTAAGTCTTGGCTATCTCGTCTGGGTTCTAACTCAATGACATGGTTCGGTCGTCCACATATTTACGTAACATCGATACGTGAAAAGCGTTATGAAACGCGTCATACTTGGCGATAAAACGAGTCTATAGGCCACAGTTCCTATTCGATCGAGAATTTCAAATGGATTAATAAATCGAAGGTTTGAGCTTTCCTCACCTCACCGATTCTCGCTTTTGAAATAACAACTTCGCACCTCCTTCTTCAAATTCATCACTCCGTGTGTAGCTTGAGCACTTTAACTTTATCGATTAAAGTCGATTATACTCGTATATCATCACGCATCAGATATCATCACGTGGGTAACTAGAGTTTTCATCTCCATCTCTATTATTTGTAAATTATACGAAATGAGTCTTTGACAATATCGTACTTTCGTACTTGTATACGATCTTCTACTCAACACGTCAGCTACCACGTTCGCTTTTCCAGGATAGCATGGTCGAACATGTCTTTGAAATGAGTCTCCTCTTGAGTTCTTCAAAGCTCTTCCCACATTCCTTGCTCCATTCGAATTTTGTATCTCTACTGAGTCAATTTGCGTTAATGGAATAGCGATTCAAGAATATCCTTTAACGAATCTCCGATAATAACCAACTAAGCCTCAGAAAGCTACGTATTTCGATTACCGACTTAGGTTGTTCTCAAGCGTGACTTATATCCCAACCTTGGATAAGACGTCACAATGACACCTATCGCTTTACTATCGCATTTAATATGACGCCCCTACGGAGAGTCTCGCTTAGGTGAATTCCACAAAGGAAGTCACAAGATAAAGGCTCAGTACCAAATTCTATAGTTGAATTTTTTAACTCTCAAGTTCAATAGAGCCATTCGATATGAGATTTTAGAAATGAGTTTTGTCACGGGTTCAAAGTCGATACAAAATTTAATATCGATCTTTGGGAGTAAGCCAAGAAATTCTTCAGAAACACGTCGGAAATTTACTAACAATGTAAATATCATTCAAATCGATTTATTTTTGTTCAAGTCCATGACATGGCTAAGAAAGCTTGACATCCGTTTTTCAATAAACGAATGGCTTTATGGCTTAATATGAAAGAGTTTGACTTCAATGGTTTGGTTGCTTGAATTGAATAACAAGTTGGTTAGGAATATGAAAACTAACAACCTTACGTAAAGTAATCAATTTCGGCGTGATGAGTAGTTAACCTTAAAATCACATCAAAAGCAAATATCTCTATAGAAATAAGGTTAACGGTGTAATGTGATAGTGCCAAACTGAATCAAGCAAGATTTTTAAACAACGGATGTAATGAAAGTTTCTCCTAATCTGAGTCTCCATAAATAGGTCAAAGTCTAATTTCTCCGTAGTCAAGTTCAAACGTTGAGCGCAAGCAAGAGAGATAAAAGAATGGGTAGAACAGGGGTATCTAGTAAGGTATAAACTTCATAAGAATTTATAATTAACTAACCGTGCTAACTTCGTTCGGGTTCCTCGATTTTGACCGGCCACGACAAATGCTCTTCCAAGAACCGATTGACTTTGACTTTCTCGGGACATCCTTTTGAGTCACTATTTCATTGGACTGGTTTCGATATCGTATAATCTCAAGCGATATGTCCTTCTTTTCCACAATTATAGCATACCTTAAAGCTGCTAGGGGGGCCAATGATATGTCCCTCTTTCCCAAGATTTGTAACATACGACCGATGGTCTTTCTCCTCCCTGGAACCGATTTATCTTTGGCGTTGAACTCTTCACATGATCGTTGTTGAATCTCCTCTATTTAAAAATCTCCCGATTCGCTTCTTCTATTTTCATGGCCACGATTACCACCGTGAGTGGTAACCGCCTTTGTCCGTATTCTTCTTTCTCCGTGGTTATCGTTTATTCGATGACCGCTATCTTGATATGATCTCGGTTATGGTCCCTCGGTTGAACGTATCGTTATCTCGCTCTAACAACCGAGCCTCATTGACAACATCTGAATAGAGAGAAAATTTATGAGAAATGAGATAATCGACGATGCCGGGTTTCAAACCTCTCGTAAACATCGCGTCATATGTTCCTCATTCTCCACCAAATGAGGTGCAAACTCGATAACTCGCGAACTTCGCCTCGTCTTCGGGACACCGTCATGTTATTCGCTTCTAGTCTAATAAACTCCACTTCCTTCATACGACGAATACTTTCGTGGAAGTACTTGTCATTGAACTGCTTCAAACGTCTCCCATGACATCGCCGAGTGCAGGCATTGGATGGGTACGCTTCCACGATTCCCACCAGTAATCTTCCTCGTTCTGGAACATAAAAGTAGCGAATGGAACTTTCTGTTCCTCCGTGCATCCTAAGACATCGAATATCTTGGTAATTTGCTTGACCCATGTTTCCGCCTTTAATCGGATCCGCTTTTCCCCAATTCGGTGGTCCCAACTCTTTGAATCGCTTGCATTTGTGTGGACAACCGTGAATTGCTATCATTTCCTCCTCAGTATTTTGAACACGAGTCTCCCTAAATCGATTTTGCATGAAGCGCAAAAAGCTTCTAAACATCCTCGTTCATCATCTCGCTCGGTGGTGTTGTTCATAGGAGGAACATTGCCGACTGCTTACGTTCTCCTCGTTGGTAAGTACAGGCATCTCCACGGTCTCATTTACTCCACTGTTAATATTCTTAGTCGACATTCTCAAATACAGTCATAAAATAAAGGTTTATTAAGGAAATCAATATATCACATAATATCCTTATATACTGACCAACTAACAAATAAGCTTAGGTAGGACACACTAGCGAAGGATTTACTCTGCCTCCCTCCTAGTTCTATTCCCCGATCTCCGCCAGAGATCATATCCCTAAGCTCGATACCAACCTGTGACGCCCAAAAAATAGGTCCATTCCATCCAACCCATTCGAGTCGCCAAATACATGGTACGAAATAACTACAACTTTATTATTACAACATATAAGCTGTGAGTTTAAATACGAGATATTGCCATCTAGACAATATCCACACGCAAATAAATCCCCATCATAATTATTGATACATTATTTTACAAAATGGTGAGGACTACTAAACAACTCTCTCTAGAACCTTCATTCCATACCCCACTAGTACTCCCTACATTCTCGCCTCCCGAGAAGAAAAATGGAACAACAAGGAAATGGGTGAGCTCAACTAGCCCAAAGAAGAATATTATGACTAAGATAATATACAACAAATTATCGTTAGTCTCCAACAGGAAAAATCTAATAGAATACAATAGACAACAAATTTTAAATCAATATTCAGCATTGAAATAATAATTCATTAGAAGAGTTAAGTAGAGAATGTAAACTACTATCTTCTATATATGAATTTAAAAGTTCATCGTCGATATTTTATCCCGTAACATCAATCAATATATATCTCGAATCAAATATTCATCTTTGCACTCTGAGCCAAAGATATTCATCGATCGGTCATGTTCATCTCAACATCATTCATCTTTCCACTACGGGCCAAAGATATTCATCGACCGGTCATGTTCATCTCAACACTGCTCATCTTTGCACTATGGGCCAAAGATATTCATCAAGAAATCATTCATCTTTGCACTACAGCCAAAGATATTGATTAATATCATCATTTAAGATCGAGGATGATGAAAAATATTTTTAAAGAAACGAATCCAGTGAAACAAAATGACAAGGATTACGGATTAAGGATTCGTACTTTGTTTTATCCATGTCCAACAATACCTCAAAAATAATCATAGTGGTGTAAAATTCAAGAATGATCAAAACATGGATACAATCAAAGCTAGTATCCGTAATAGATATTTTAGATTTAAAAGAAAAATTTTCATTTTAGGTGAATAGTGTCGTAATCGTGAATAGTGTCAGATATCGTGAATAAGGTCGTATACATGAATAGTAACTCAGACACACAAAAGATAGAAATTCCACAAAAATATATTCACGCTTCATGAATAGTACTCATGAATAGTAACTCATGAATAAGAACTCGTGAATAAGTAACTCATGAATAGTAACCCCGAGCATGGAAAAGTTCCAAATTTGATAAAAGTTTCAACCAATATTTCAAAGATAATGATATTGAAGAAATAATATCATTTGAGAAGAAAATAACATCCCTTACCTCGAAAGAGACAGTCTTTTAGTTCAAACACAGGATATAAAGCTATGACTTGAACTTGCACCATATAGAAATACTCAAAGTATACTCAAAATACTCACAAGAATATACTCGATAATATAGAGAGAAAACTTTAGTTTCGGTGTGATTTTCAATTCTAACCTAAGCACCCTATTTATAGAAATCGCTTAGAACACCAAAGTAGAAAATTGAATATAATAATATTATATATAAACAAAATCCATACGCCCACATCTTGAATCTGAATTCAGCCACCATGCACATGTTAAATATGCCCACAACATATAAAAAACGTTTTTATTAATAAAAATAAATAAAACTTCCAAAAATCAATTATTTCGGATCTTCAGAACTTCAATAATTCATAATAAATAGCCATTTTATCGGAAAATTGAATCTCATGATTTTTATAGGAAATTCAATTCTACAACTTTGCAAAAGAAAGTTTTTCCAAATTCCAAATGTAAATTGGACGAAATTCACATACGGACAATTTTACGTGCTATAATCAAATTTCAAATCAAGAAATGGGTTCCACCGACATGTTTAACATGTTTTAAACATTTATTGCAACAAAAATAATCTTCCTCCTCAGATACTCATATATCCCACATTCGTTGTAAAATATCACCGTTAATATATTATTAAAATAATATATTTAAATGAATTATTTTATCGAAAAAGATAAAATATTAATTTTCAACAATTGTCATTTTAAAATTTTCTCCATCTATATCCGCATAAAATCAATATTTTTCTCATCATATGAATCAATAATTAATTATTCACAAATAATATTACAGAATCACAATATTGACAAACGTGCGGTTCACAGGAAAGAGGGGCTTTCAATAAGAATTTCTCCTCTTCTTGGCCTTGCAATTAGGTGACCAAACCTCTCCTTAGATGTAACTTTCTAGACATTGCCAATAATGTTATCCAATAATATTATTCAGATAATATGAATTATTGCTTCGATAATAAAAAAACGTGTAATGACAATTATTGAAACAACAAAGAATATAAAATATCAACGCAACAATTATTGAATCAATAAAATAAAATCTCGAAGCAGTAATTCTTTGTAACAATTATTGAGTAGTGCCTTCTTACATAAGAATCAAGAATTGGTGCAATACCGTGTCTTCTTGTTCAACAACGGCAGATTAATGTGTTTTAACCAACGGGTATTCCAACAAAGATTACCAGTAATAACTACGCCAAGTTATTTATAAACAACTTATATTTGTCGTTTTCTTCATCCAATCGCTTTCAAGTTATGGGGCCCTAAAAAGATCTACTTGCAGTGTATTTAATATTCCCAAAAGATTTAATATTCCACGACCAAACGAATATTCCCCGATAATAATGAATATTTTATAACCACTTGCTTATTCGGAAATATTGCGATTTTACCCATAACTATCCACATTAATCAAATCGACCTTACTATTTCAAAATAATAAATAGAGGAAAATAAATTTCATTTATTAATAATTTGGGGTCTTACAAAAGTCCTCATTGGTCCGTAGTGCATTGATGGACAGTTTTTGGTATGATTATGGCTATGGATTCTCTTCGGCCAAGGGAGCAAAGATGAATTATTTTATGGCATGATCAGGATAGTTGATGAAAACACGATTATCTTTGGCCCGTAGTGCATGGATAGTTCATGGTCGTGATACTAAATAATATCCTTGGCACCGTAGTGCGCAGAGATGATTTGATGATGTGGATTATTTATTGTCGAGTCTCAAATGATAAAAGTGATGAAAACTTTTTAAATCATAAAAGATAGTAGATTTTATTCTCTACTTGACTCTTTTAATGGATTGATTGTTCATTTATGAGTTAAACTTGATGTCTATTATATTTTATCGGTTTAACATTGTTGAAGACTAATGATAATTTATTCTGCATTATCTTAGTCATAATATTTCTTACTGGGCTAGTTAAGCTCACCCTTTCCTTCAATGTTTTCTTCAGAAAATGAGAATATAGCTGGGACGAGTCGGGGAACGGTTTGACAGTCCAGATGATAGCATTAGTAGTCCTCACTATTCTATTAAATAGTGTGAAAATAAATGTAATGAGGACTTATTCTGAGAGTGGATATTGTTTAGAAGACAATATTTGTATTAAAACTCACAGCTCTCTTGTTGTATATTAAAGATTGTATTTGTATTCTGTATCATGTATCTGGCGACTCAAGATGGGTGATGTATACCTATTTTTGGGGGCGTCACACCCCTACTTATGAAATTTCTCCCTTAAAATTTACGTACGTACCTAGTATTCTGAAGAGGTGTGGATACTTGAATACCTTATCGTCGAAAAAATTACACGTTGCATACGTGCATGGCCGATGTCCTCCGATTGCCTCTGAATGCACATCAGTCCCTAAAATAGCCATTTTAGGTATTGATACTGACCTCAAATCTCAAAATATAAAGAATTAAAGTTTTAGGTCTACTCGTTATCTTTCTGAATCATCCTGAATCACCTCAATCGGAGTTTGTATGAAAAAGTTATGCCTAATTTACTAAAGGACATCCGGACAGATTTTGGCTTAACACTTGACCAGCGCCTAGGCGCCCAAATTTGGCCTTGGGCAAGCGCCTAGGCGCCCAAGAACAGATTCTAAGCGTCGAGCCTAGTGCCTAGGCGTTCGACCTTTGGCACTTAACTCCAATTTTCCAGATTTTGCAACTTTTGACACACATACTTCAAATCTTCATAACTTCTTCATCCGTTATCGGAATTAGTCCGTTTTCGAGGCTATGGAAAGCTTGTAACATGTTCTATAAAACCCCCATGATTTCATAATTTTTTAGATTCATTAATTATTCCAAAATTTGGCTCCAAAGTCCCCCAAGACTAAGTTTTTACTAACAACGATACGTGAAAAACGTTATGAACATGCGACATACTTGGCGGTAAAACGAGTTTATAGGCCACAGTTCCTACTCGATCGAGAATTTCAAATGGGCCGATTAAATCGAGGGTTGAGATAACGCCTTCTTGAACCTTCTTCTTCACATTCATCAGATTCTGGTGTGTAGCTTAAGCGGCTTTAACTTTATCGATTAAATTCGATTCTACTCGTATATTCATTATCCTCATGTGGATCCCTAGAGTCTTTAACTCTATCTTCATCATTTGTAAGTTATACGAAATGTGTTTTTGTGTTAACAACATCGCACACGTAAACCCATACGATCTTCTACACAACGCGTCAGCTGCCACGTTCTCTCTTCCACAATGATATTAAATGGTATGATCGTAATCTTCAACAGCTCGAGCCAACATCTTTTGCACAATATACGTTCATTTTGGTTGAAGAAATATTTAAGGGTTTTGTATTGGGGTCAATACAAAATTCAATTTCACGCTCTAGGGGTAGGCTAAGAAGTCTTCAGGAATACGTCAGGAAATTTATTAATAATAGAAATATCATTCAAAACTGTGACTCTCATCCAAGACTTGGATAGTACGTCACATTGATACCTATCAACTTGTCATCGTCATTCACGACATCGCCTACAGAAAGTTTGGCTTCGGTGCATTCCACACAAGGAAGTCAACAACGAAAGGATCGGGGCTATTTACTTATGGCTTGATATGACAATGATTGACTTTAGTGGTTTGGTTGCTTGAATTCGCATAACAGGTTGGTTTGGAATATGAAAGCTAACAATCTTACAAAAAGCATGATGAGTAGTTAACCAGTCGATTCCTAAAATCATATCAAGGGCAAGTATTTTTAAAGAGATAAGATCGACAGGTAAGGTAAAAGTGTCGATTTGAATCAAACAAGTTTTATAAACTGTGGAGGTAACAAAGGTTTCTACTAACGAAGTTTCAAACAATAAGTCAAAGTCTAACTTCTCTGGGGTCAAATTTAAACGTTGAGCGCAAGCAAGAGAGATAAAAGAATGGGTAGAACCGGTATCTAATAAGGTATAGACTTCGCAAGAATTTATAATTAACTAACCTGTGCTAACTTCGTTCGGGTTACTAGCTGTTTGAGAAGTCACGAAAAACGCTCTTCTTGAAACCACCGACTTTGTTTTGTCCGTATTCACCTTTGATGCCTCCGTCCCAGCTAGACTTGATTTCACTACAGGACAAAATCGAGCTATGTGACTGTCTTTTCCATAACTAAAACATACCTTGGAAGGCTGTGGATAGTTTGGTCTTATGTATCCCTCCTCTCTGCATCTATAGCATCTAACTGGCAGTCGTTCTCCTCCCCTAGAATTTATTACTGGTGTTGGTGTTGGTGCTGTTGCCGACGTCTTCCCTTCATCGTTAAATCTTCTCTTCTTGAATTTTCCACTTCTATTATCTTGGCTATGATTACCACCAAAGTGGTTACCATTCTTGGCATGATAATTTCCCCCACGATGGTTATCATTGTTCCGATGGTCGTTGCCACCGGTACGATTATTATCGTGTTGTTGGTCGTTGCCTTTTGGTTGTGCTGACTCATTATCGCGCTCCAATAACTGAGCCCTATTCACAACATCTGAATACAAACATAATTTGTGAGAAATGAGGTATTGACGTATTTCGGGTTTCAAACCTCTTAGAAATATTCGCGTTATTCGCTCCTTATTACCGACCAAATGGGATGCAAACCGGGATAACTCCACCTCCTTCTGAAAGTAGTATGCACACAAGCCAATCATGTTTGATGATAAAACATATACTTTGTAACAATCTTATTCATTTATTAATAAAAAGTATTAATTTATTAAAGGCATTTAATTATCTACATGATGTTGTTTTATAATATGTGATAAACCCATAGTTTTAAGTAATGCTTTTAGAATAATGATGATGATTATTCTAATGAGATCTAAATTTTTAGAAAGCTTAAAACTAAAATACTTCCCAATCGTTGGATTACTAAATTGGGGATTAGTGAATCCGGATAGATTGGTATATACGTTGCTTGCTCATTGGATGAGGATGATTGATTTCATGATCATTTGTGTGGAGACACTAAAGCAAGTATGTAGGTGCTTATTAGAGAATAAGTTCACTGAACGTGGCTCGCTAAGGAATACCTAATGGAGTTTTACTTGCCTGTCAATAAGAATTCCTGTAGTGATAGTAGTACAAGTGATCCTTGGACTTGAGATCATCATAGTATCTTATGTATGATGAGTTATACTTTGACTTATTCCTTAAGACCCTTAGGGTATATAAAAGGGTATGCTTGGGTATAATAAGTTATACATGGAGATAATGTATGATCAATAAAGAATCTACCACTTCTAGTAAAAGAAGAGAAATATCCTATGTGATTCGATAAATGACAACCTAGTAGTCTTTGGCCAAGGCAGAATGAAATTAAAGAATGAAATTAGAAAGGAGTTTCTAATTTGCATTATTTGGAGTTGTGCATTTAAGAATCGAAATACATATAATTAAATAAAATAAAACTTGACAGTAATTCCATGTCTTATATTTAATTGGGACATTGTATGGTGGAAGGATTGAATTGTACGGTAACTATTTACTCAAAGGTTCTTTTATGATTAATGTTGAAATCTATATTATCTGGAAAGGCGTTGATCTCTAGGGAGGCTTATCCCGATTGTAGAATAAATATTATTTATTTAAATAAATTATTAGTTTAATTTATTTATTTAAATAAGATTAGAATTGTTCTAATTGATTTATTCACAACCGGTTTAATATGGAGAATCTAAAGGGTCACACCATAAAAGGAAGAATAATTATTTAAGAAGTTAATGGCATAGTCGTAATAATAAGTTAAGTATATTTAATTTAATCTATGGTGATAGAATAAATTAAATAGCTTAATATTTATTATTTAATATTTTGGAAATATTAAATATAAATTAATAAGAGGGGTCTTATTATTATTATTTAATTCCTAAAAGAGTTTGGGAATTAATTAATAAAAGTACTCTCAAATATCCTAATAGGATTAGGAGGCAAATTAATTAAAAGAGTTTAATTAATTATCCCTAATAAGATTAGGGAGCTTAATTAATTAAAAGAATTTAACTAATTAAATAAAACTCAATTCCTTAATTGTTAAGGATGGTTGCCTACATCTATAAATAATGGAGTCTTATTATGGGTGAGGTGGTTGACACTTTCACAACACGTGAATACGTGATTTCAATTGTTGGGAGAGTACGTTCTTTTCTATAAAGATAGAAAACTAGGGTTTTGCCAAATACCCATCTTCTTGAATCCTTCTTCTTCCTTGGTGGATCACCTCTAGAGGCCAAACACTTGGGTGGCTAACGTTGATCAAAGGAAGGAACCAAACCCGGTGGATTCAAGTTGAACGCGAAAAGGATTGAACGTGAACTTGTACCTGAGGAAGCTAGAATCTTCAAGGGTATGATTCTTGTTCTTTCTTTTTCGTTTAATTAATAATTATGCATACAGGGTGATTCGGGTATATGGTTTGTAAAATTTTTCAACTCTAATTTTCCACGTTTCCGCTTATTTTGTGCAATTTTATTGCGTTCATGAATATTACAAACCTAACAGTGGTATCAAAGCCAAACCTTTATGCAAATTATTAATTGTTTAATTTGATATGTATATTGATATGTGTTTAGAACAATTTAATTGGGCATAATTTTATTGTATAAAATTTATTTTTAAAAAAAACGTAATAAATTTCGGAAGTATATTTGGAAATTCATTAATTTCATTGAAATTTCCGAAAGTCTGCACATGCTTTAAAAATTCCGTGAGCCGAGCGAATCATGGTATGGTTAATGTGAGTCTTTTCAGGTAATATGATTCTCAGATTATATCATATATATTCCAAACAAATCAGGATATTCAAAAAGTATACTTTGAATGCCATATATTGTTATCATATGTAATCAGTGCTTACTTTGATTTGCATGTAACTTACCATGATTCACGTGGATCATTGGTCCGATTATGGTTAACAGGATTTGGTACACGATTAATATTATATATTTATATAATATTCTTAATTATTTTATAATTAAAATAAAAAGTTTATTTTAATTTTAAAATAAAAGGTTTATTTTAATATTAAAATAAAAGAGTTTATTTTAATTTTAAAATTAGAATTTCATGCTAACTAATTAGAGTTGGAATTGAATTCCATGATAACTACTTAAAGTTGAAATTGGATTCCATATTTTCTTAAATAAAGGAGTTTATTTAGATATGAAATAAGATTTCATATTATTCAAAATAAAAAAGTTTATTTGTGAATAGGAAAGTGAATCCATCTTTCCTTAAATAAAGGAGTTTATTTAGATATGAAATAAGATTTCATATTATTCAAAATAAAAGAATTTATTTGTGAATAAGAAAGATAATCACATTACCTTTAATAAAAGTTGTTTTTTTACATGGAATTGGATTCCATAATTAATTAAAATAAAGGAGTTTATTTTGATTAAAGATTTTGATTAAAATAAAATAGTTTATTTTATTCAAAATAGGATAAATTAAAATAAAAGAGTTTTATTTTGATTTAAATTTGGATTAAAATAAAGGAGTTTATTTTGATTCAAAATTAGATTTTATACTAACTAAATTTGCCCATTAAATGATATCAATATATATATTGAATGTTTATTATTCATGAGATGAATGTTATTTATTGATGCATATAGTGACGTGTATGATAATAAATGAGATTGACTATGGACTATTGACCAATGTCATTGGATTTTATTTTAGTTGGATGCTTAAATGTATGAGTTTTATTAAATGGGGTCTGCGTACCTCGTCTTCTCTATTTTTTTCTTAATGTAAATTCTAACTCCCTCCTATGTACTTCCCCTTGACTGCTGATCAAGGTTTCTATTTATTTTAAAATAGTTTTGTAATAGGAATAGTTAGAATTAATTTTGAATAATTGGAGATCAAGGAGCAAGGAGCGCTTGAAGACCCGTTTGTAATGGAGCCCGGGTTTAGATGTAATAGTTATATTTAAATATTAATTCTTGCACCCCTAGAGTTTGACCTTTTGGTTCACTTGGTGGCTCTAGTGAACCAAACTAGAATAAAAGTCCATAATCAATCCGAGTAGAATATAGTATTCTATATGTGCATGCTTATACTATATATATTATATATTATGCAAACATGCTTCGCATGTTAATTAATATGACGCGTATTATATATATATATATATATGTGTGTGTGTGTGTGTGTGTGTGTGTGTGTGTGCATGCGCGCTAAACAAGATGAGACAATTTAATAATAAACCCCTCAAATATTTTATATTAAGTCCTAAGCGTTCAAAGATATTTGAAATATCGAACGTCGCCTTCTAGCATGATAAAATTAATAGAGTATTAAATATTTAATATGAGTTTGCTGTGTCACCACAAGGCAAGTATTAAGTATTTAAGATGTTAATTTATCACATTTGATGCTTATAAAGAAAATTGAACGATATTGTTTTGTTGTGTCACCACAAGGATAATATTTTTCTTTTTTGAATATATGGAGTGCTAGGTTGGACTTAACTTGGATAATTTTGATTCGGATGTGCCACCACTTGATCAAAATAATCTAAGAGGCAAAATACAAGGAGTTCAGATAGTTGATGTAAATCGATAAGAGTTGTCTACCAATTTATTTATATATAGTTTGTTGTGTCACCACAAGGCTATATACATTTGAAATGCGATCCTTATTCTCACTAGCAAATCTTTAATTAGATTTTACCGAACTATATAAGTGAGGGTAATATAGTTTGAAGAAAATAGTGGGAGATACCAATTTAAAACAAGACCTAATTTATTTTGGTAATTAATAAAAGAATGTATGCTAAAATGTTGTTAATTACAAATTCATTTATAGAATTTTACAATGTCTAAATTACTATCACTGCGAAGCATATTAGATGTTATTTAAACTGACCGGATTAAACGGATTGGTTAAAGAAATTGAGAATAGTTCTCACGGCTAAAAAGTTATCTTATGTCCTTAATACGCCTATCCTTGCAATGGTTGCAGACAATGCCTCTGGGGAAAGATTGCTACTTTTAGAAAGTGGCAAGATGATGCACAGTTGGCTCAATGCATCATGCTCGCATCCATGAGTAACGAGCTCAAAGCCACGAGATGAAACTATGGATGCTCTTACTATATTCCTGCACATCAAGTAGTTGATGGTGAGGAAAGTAGGACTGATAGATATCAGATATCTAAGGAGTTCTTCCGATCTAGAATAACTGATGACACTACAGTACAGACACAAGTTCTTAAGATGATCAATTTGATTGAACAGATAGGATAACTGGGTTTGTAATGGTTGGAGAGTTGAGCCAAGATTTGATCTTGCACTCACTCCCTGACTCCTTTCACAATTTTTGTGAATTTTTCATATGAACAAGCTAGATATCAGCCTCGCTGATTTGCTTAACATGTTGAAAAATGTTGAGAGTCACTTTCCAACCAAGAAAAACCAAGTCTTACTGGTAGGGGTCAAAGGATCTTCTGAAAAGAAGAACGATTCAAAGAAGGTAAATAGAAAGGCAAAAACAAAGGACAATAAGAACAAAACTGATATAGATAGCAAAGGAGTTTGCTTCCACTGCAATAAGCCTGGACATTGGAAAGAAACTGCGAGAGGCATCTTGCAAAGGCTAACCAAAGAAGATTAGTGAAGTTTCGGTTACAAATACAATTTTGTTCATGATTTAAAATAAATTTTTCTTTAAGTCAAGTTTCTACTTGGGTATTGGATACCGACTTTGGTTATCATAAATATAGATTTATGAAGGGACCAAGCAGAAGTAGTAAGCTAAACAAAGATAAGTAATCCTACGCGTGGAAATGAAGCAAAGGTTGCTGCATCAGCCATAGGAACTTATAGTTTAGCATTGCCTACGGGCAAATCAATTAAGTCAATAAGTTGTTATTGTATTTCAGTTCTCGTTAAAAACATTATTTTCATTTTGTTGTTGGACAATGAAATCTTTGGTATTATATTTAAGAACAATTGTTGTTCTATTTATAATAATAATGTTTTCTATAGAACTGGAATATTACTTAATGGATTTTGTATACTTGACTTACGTGAAAATAATTTTGCAAATTAAACAAACTAGTATAAGAAAAGGAGATGATCATTCAAAGAGTTGAATGTGTGTATTTGCAGAAATACAAGTGTGAATTATTTGAAATGTTCAAAGAATTCAGAAGTGAAACAAATTGGCAAAGTATTAAGATTTTTTGATCGGATCAAGGAAGGAATATTTGTGCAATAAGTTTCTAGATCATCTCAAATGGTTTTCTCATAATGGACGCCTCCTGATACGCAATAATTGATTGATATATCTGAAAGGAAAAATCGTACCTTGTTGGACATGGTGCGGCCCATAATGATTTTACCAACATTCCAGTATCCTTCTGGGATAATGTCCTAGAAATGACTGCATATCTACAAAAAAAGTAACCTCAAAATTCAGCCCCAAGACTCCATAAAATTTATGGACAGGGAGGATTCCTAATCTTAAGTATGTTAAGATAAGGGGTTGTCCAACTTATGTGAAAAGGTTTCAAAGGATAAGCTTGGGACAATATTTGACAAGTACAAATTTGTGGGACATCCTAAAGTAAGTTTAGGGTATATGTTCTATAATCCTACTTAGCAAAAGGTGTTTATTGCGAAACACACTGCCTTCTAAGATAAAGGTGTTTATCATTGAAGGGGCTAGTGGGAGGATAATAGAATCTTGAAGTGTTCAAGAACCAAAAAACACTATAAGTCAAATAAGAGGAACTTGTAGATAGACCTATTGTACCACAACCGAATCGTAAATCTAGAATAGTACCGAAGATACCTAGGAGGTATGGATTCATCATGGATGATGATGATGAGGTACGCATCATAGAAGATGATGATCCAGTTACATACGATGAGGTAAGAGTTGTAGACACTCAGAGAAATGGATTGAAACAAGCTTCTCAAATGTGGAACATTCGTTTTGATGAGACAATCAAAAGAGTTTGATTTTATCAAAAACAAGAATGAACCTAGTGTGTACAAAAGGGTCAGTGGGAGCGTCGTGAAATTTCTAGTATTATATGTTGATATATTACGAATAAGGAATGACATATCAATGCTACAATCAGTAAAGATAAAGTTGTCTAAACATTCCTCCATGAATGATTTGGGAAGAGTATCTAAATTGGGGATGCAAATCTATATAGATAGATTTAAAAGAATGCTCGACTTAAACCTAATGAACGTATATTCATTTGATGCTAAAGTTGTTTAGCATGGAAAACTCCAAGAGTTGTCTCATGTTGATGAGCCATGGAGTGTATCTCTCTTAATAGTCCCCCACAAACTCATGAAAAGAGAGATCGCATGAGTGACAATCATGTATACAATGAAATATATGAGACCTGATGATGATCAGTCATATTCTGGAGAAGTTCACTATGAGTCAGTGAAAAACATCTTAAAGTACTTAACCGGCACTAAGGATGCGATTAAAATTCATGGTGGGTCTAAATTAAAACTAGAGGGCTTAACAGACTCAAGTTTTTTTTAGACAGACCAAGACGACAGAAAATCCACTTTAAGGTAAATTGTTACCTTGAACGTTGGTGCAGTGAATTGGAAAGGTTCCAAACAGCAAAAAGCTATTGGTTTAGTGATAAAGACAAAGTATATAACTATAAATGAAGCTACAAGTTGATTGTTTGGATGAAAAGTTCATTACAGAACTAGGAATAGTTCCTGAGTCTCATCTTGGATCTAAACATGTGTTGTGACACTTTAATTTGATTATAAGAATCATTGAAAGATGGGAAATCACTATAGAGATAGTGGACTCTCAAGAATAACATTACATATCCATTAACTAAAGCTTATCCAACAGCAGGATAATCGTCACTTAGAGAAGAAGGGTATGAGATACCATGGCGATTGGCTTTAGTGCAAGTGGGAGATTGAAAGTAGTATGCACACAAGCCAATCATGTTTGATGATAAAACATATACTTTGTAACAATCTTATTCATTTATTAATAAAAAGTATTAATTTATTAAAGGCTTTTAATTATCTACATGATGCTGTTTTATAATATGTGATAAACCCATAGTTTTAAGCAATGCTTTTAGAATAATGATGATGATCATTCTAATGAGACCTAAATTCTTAGAAAGCTTAAAACTAAAATAGTTCCCAATCGTTGGATTACTAAATTGGGGATTAGTGAATCCGGATAGATTGGTACATACGTTGCTTGCTTTCGTTGGATGAGGATGATTGATCTCATAATCATTTGTGTGGAGACACTAAAAGCAAGTATGTAGGTGCTTATTAGAGAATAAGTTCATCGAGCATTGGCTCGCTAAGGAATACCTAATGGAGTTTTACTTGCTGTCAATAGGAATTCTTGTAGTGATAGTAAAGTACAAGTGATCCTTGGACTTGAGATCATCATAGTATCTTGTGTATGATGAGTTATACTTTGACTTATTCCTTAAGACCCTTAGGGTATATCAAAGGGTATGCTTGGGTATAATAAGTTATACATGGAGATAATGTATAATCAATAAAGAATCTACCACTTCTAGTAAAAGAAGAGAATGTCCTATATGATTCGATAAATGACAACCCCAAGAGTCCTTGGTTAAGGAGAATGAAATTAGAAAGGAGTTTCTAATTTGCATTATTTCGAGTTGTGCATTTAAGAATCGTAAATACATATAATTAAATAAAATAAGACTTGACAAGGTAATTCCATATCTTATATTTAATTGGGACATTGTATGGTGGAAGGATTGAATTATACGGTAACTATTTACTCAAAGATTCTTTTATGATTAATGTTGAAATCTATATTATCCGGAAAGTCGTTGATCTGGGGAGGCTTATCCCTATTGTAGAATAAATATTATTTATTTAAATAAATTATTAGTTTAATTTATTTATTTAAATAAGATTAGAATTGTTCTAATTGATTTATTCATAACCAGGTTTAATATGGAGAACCCAAAGGGTCACACCATAAAAGGAAGAATAATTATTTAAGAAGTTAATGGCATAATCGTAATAATAAATTACGTATATTTAATTTAATCTATGGTGATAGAATAAATTAAATAGCTTAATATTTATTATTTAATATTTTTGAAATATTAAATATAAATTAATAAGAGGGTCTTATTATTATTATTACTATTATTATTATTTAATTCCTAAAAAGAGTTTGGGAATTAATTAATAAAAGTACTCTCAAATATCCTAATAGGATTAGGAGGCAAATTAATTCAAAGAATTTAATTAATTAAATAAAACCCAATTCCTTAATTGTTAAGGAGGGTTGCCTACATCTATAAATAAGAGGAGTCTTATTATGGGTGAGGTGGTTGACACTTTCACAACACGTGAATACGTGATTCCAATTATTGGGAGAGTACGTTCTTTTCTATAGAGATAGAAAACTAGGGTTTTGCCAAATACCCATCTTCTTGAATCCTTCTTCTTCCTTGGTGGATCACCTCGAGAGGCCAAACACTTGGGTTACTAACGTTAATCAAAGGAAGGATCCAAACCCGGTGGATTCAAGTTGAACGCGAAAAGGATTGGAGGTGAACTTGTACCTGAGGAAGCTCGAATTTTCAAGGGTATGATTTTTGTTCTTTCTTTTTTATTTAATTAATAATTATGCATAAAGGGTGATTCGGGTATATGGTTTGTAAAATTTTTCAACTCTAATTTTCCACGTTTCCGCTTATTTTGTGCAATTTGATTGCGTTCATGAATATTACAAACCTAACACCTTCATGTGACGAATACTTTCGGGAAAGTACTTGTCGTTGAACAGTTCTTGGAATTTCTCCCAAGACATCTTGAGTGCGTCAGGCTGGGTATGTTTTACAGATTCCCACCAGTAATCTGCCTCTTCACGCAACATAAAGGTGGCAAAGGGAACCTTTTGCTCCTCGGAGCATCCCAAGACATCAAATATCTTGGTGATCTGCTTTAACCACGTCTCCGCTTTAAGTGGTTCTGGCTTTCCCAAAAACTCCGGTGGTCCTAGCTCCTTGAACTACTTAGCGGTGACCAACTGTGGGTTGTCATTATTTCCACCTATATTTTGAACAGGAGTCTCTCTTACCTGATGCTGCATGAATTGCATAAAGCCTCTGAACATCCCATCGTTCATCATTTGATCGGTGTTGTTATTTACTTGAGGATTACTGTCTTCCTGTTGCACATTATCCTGGGTATTGATCGTTGGTGACTCAACGGTCTCATGTGCTTCATTGCTTATCTCAATATTTTCGGATGCCATTTTCAAACACTGTCACAAAACAACGGTTAATTGACATGTAACATATTATCCCTATACTCTGACCGACCAATTAAATACCAAATAAACTTAGGTAGGTCATACTAGCGAAGGAATTCCCTGTCTCTCCCCTCCTAGTTCTTATCTCACATCTCAACCAGGGATCATATCCCAAAACTTTGATACCAACTGTGACGCCCCCAAAATAGGTATACATCACTCATTTTGAGTCGCCAAATACATGATACAAAATTCAAATACAACTTAATAATACAACTGTCGTGTAAAATACGACAAAACATAAACTGAGAGTTTTAATAAGAATATTGTCATCTAGACAATATCCACACTGAAAGGAGTCCTCATTACATTTATTGTCGGACTATTTAATGTAATAGTGAGGACTACTAATGCTATCATCTGGACCGTCACTCGTTCCCCGACTCATCCCAACTATATTCTCATTTCCTCAAGAGAACAGTGAAAGAAAAGGTGAGCTCAACTAGCCCGGTAAGAAATATTATGACTAAGATAATACGCAGAATAAATTATCATTAGCCTTCAACAATGTTAAACTGATAAAATACAATAGACATCAAGTTTAAGCTGCAATGAATAAGCAATCCATTAGAAGAGTCGAAAGAGAGCACGATATCTACTATCTTCTATGATTTAAAATGTTTTCATCAATTTTATCGCTGAGACTTAGCTTAATAAATAAATCATATCATCGAATCTTCCCTGCACTATGGGCCAAGGATATTCATTAAATCATCAATGGTCATGACTATATCGAATAATCCCTAGTCATAATCATACCAAAAACTATCCATCAATGCACTACAGGCCACTGAGGACTTTCACCACATCATTCGTCACATTACGGGCCATGATTATACGAATAATCCTCAGTCATAATCATACCAAGTCCATCTATGCACATAAGCCAAAGATGACTTTCATCACAATATAAGCATGAGGATGATGACAATGACATAATAATTCAATAAAACAAGTTCAAGGATAAATTTTAAAGATTTATAATTTAATTTATCCGTAAATCAATAACGCCCAAATTGTGAACATGATCTCGCTTTGTGGAGTAAAATTCAAGAATGCTTAGAAGAATATTTCCATGAAAAGATCTTTGGATGAAACGCAAATATCCGAGGATATTCTACTAATTTCATGGAGTATAGAAGCCAAAACTTTAACCAACTTAGTATAATAGAATATATGAAAGCGTAAATGGATTTTAGCCCGCCATGCAATAATCCACGTGATGCGAGATCATTTCCACGGAATAATAAAGAATGGAATAATAGAAGAATTCACCGTAAATGCGATAGAGCCGCGCGACGATGAGTTATTCCCAACGAGAATAATAAAGAATGGAACCGTGTCATGCGAAATCCGCATGCATGCAGGATATTCCAATGTAATAATAAAGAATGGAATAACAACAGAAATCACCGAGCATGCGATAAGCCGCATTGAAAAGTTATTCCAGCAGAATAATAAATAATGGAACTAGGTCGTAAAAAAATTCGCATACGGATGATATTCCAAAGAATAATAAAGAATGGAATAACAACGAAATTCACTGCATGCGATAGATAGCGTAGGCGAGTTATTCCAACGAGAATAATAAATAATGGAACCATTAAATATGCGAAATTCACATGATGAGGATATTCCAATGAATAATAAAGAATGGAATAACAACAGAATTCACCGGGCACGCGATGAGCCAAGCATGCATGCATTATTCCAGCAGAATAATAAATAATGGAACTGTGTCATGCGTAATACGCATGCATGGATATTCCAATGAATAATAAAGAATGGAATAATGGAAGAATTTCACTAAGTATGCGGTACTTACATGTAGGGCAAGTTATTCCAGCGAGAATAATAAATAGTGGAACGTGTCAATGCGTGTAATACGCATGTATGGGATATTCAACGAGAATAATAAAGAATGGAATAACATAAGAATTTCACCATGTATGCGGTACTTCACATAGACAGGTTATTTCAACATAATAATAAGGAATGGAATAATAGAAGAATTTCACCATGTATGTGGTACTTCGCATAGACAGGTTATTCCAACATAATAATAAGGCATGGAATAACAATAGCTCTCTTCATGAAAATGAAAGAAATAATACCCCTTACAAGTATTGAAAGAAAATAATTCTCTTCATGAATACGAAAGAATAATACCCCTTACCTCAAAAGAAGACTGGATACTGGAATGGTGAGGTAGCAAACTTCTCTTCTTTTTTCTCTCTATAATTTCTCTCTATAATAATTGCTCTATAGCTTTAGTGAATTGGTGAGAAATGATGGAAGAATGAGTTTCTATTTATAGGAAAATATAGTTTCGATAATTGCACGTTTTGGGGCTCGAAATATTACAGTACAATACCTTCATCTTTTCCTTCATTTTTAATTTAGTCCTGCAAGTATTATCAAACTTGCACCATCTCCCCTAATAGTAAATCATGTGAATCAATAGTAAATCATGTGAACAAATAGTTCTAGATATGTGAAAATACGAATTACAATATAGTACCTCCATCTATACCTCCATTTTTAACTTAGTCATGCAAGTATTATCAATCTTGCACCAACTCCCCTAATAGTACATGAATGTGAATCAATAGTACACACATGTGAACAAATAGTTATAATCATGCATGTGAATTAATAGAAATTAATTTCTCATTTATCCGATTAATTACCCGATAACTTCCAAACATCAATTATTATCGGAATAAATGTCGATTTTCACTAACACTAATAATTCCAACACAATGGAACTATCAATTTCATCTTTAATCAACACAAACTTATTCATCATTAATATTATAACTCACAATATTTAAAAACCAGGTCGTTCCCAGGAAAGTGGGGGCTTTTCGATAAAGATTTCTCCTTATTGGCGCGCAATTAGATGAACAAACCTCTCATTGACAGAACTTCTTGACATTGTCAATATTGCAAATAATAATATAAACAACTTTGTCGTCTCAATTATTGATTTAATAATATAACATATTATACAGATGATACTGTGATAATAATCGAATCAATAATATGAGAGATATGATGCAGCAATTACTGTAGCAATAATTGAGTATAACTGAGTGACTTCTCACGTAAGCATCAATAATCAATGCAGTGTGCTACTATGCAACCACGCGTATTACTGTACTTTTACTACTGAGTAGTTCAATCGTTTTAACGGTAACACTTTCGCCGTTATTTTTAATAAAAGATAATTCTGTCATTTTCTTACTACGACAATACTTCCGTTGTGGGGTCCACCAATGATTGTGCCGTCGTACGAATATTCTCTGTTAAAACGAATATTCCCCGACCAATCAAATATTATATAACCACTTACTTACTTTGCAAAATTTGTAAATATTACCCACAACTATAACATTATATCAAATCCACACCATAATATTAAAAAAAATATTTTGAGAAATTTAAATCTTTATTCATAAAATCTGGGGTCTCACAAAAACTGTTTGTTGCAAAATCACCATTTTTTTGTAGTGGTTACTTAACTTGAAACTTTGTTCAATAACTTAATGGCACTCCTTCGGGATGTTCTCATCTGTTATGATGGAACAGTGAGAAATGTCCGCAGTAATTCAATTAACTTTATTACTCGAGTATCGGACACAAATAGGAACTACGACCCATATTTTTTTTGCTGTCGAGGAACCAGTTGGAGTACTATTAGTTGCAATTGCTATGTCGAACCCTGCATACAAGGAATTCCTTCACTCTTCTCCTAGTAGTCATTACTCTTGGGCGAGAAATATATATATTATTTCTTGAAAATGAAAAATCTTTATCAGAGATGCAATTGCTTGCAGTTGAAGTTTAATAAAAATTATTTTATTTAATTTAATAAATTTGTTTTATTTCATTTATTTATTAATTTATTAATTTATTTTATTTTTAATTTTTTTATTAAAATTAATTTAATTATTTTATTTTATTTTATTAAATTTATTTTTTATTATATTTTATTTTAGTAAATTTAATTTAATCTATTTATTAAATTATATTTATTTCATTTATTAAATTTTATTTTATTCTAAATTATATATTATTATATTAAATATAAAATTTTTAATTTATTTATTTTTTTAATTAAGTTAATTAAATTAATTGATATTTGAAGTATAAATTATTTGATTTGATTTGATTATTTTGAAACTAATTAAGTAAATGATACTTAATTAGTGAATTTTAGTATTAGAAAATTAAGTAATATATATAAATAATTAGTAGAGCCCACAAATTTTGCATATCAAGAATTCTGACAGAATTTTCATCGGAAATATCAAGCACCGCACTATTTACTATTATAAAATACACTACTGTAATTGAAGAAATATACTGTAATTGCATAAAGAAAAACAGAATCAAATAATAAAATGGATGATATACACTTACAGAAGCTGCAATATTGCACAAAATTAGAGCAATTTCATAGAAAAATTATAAACCCTCAGACCCAACAATTTCAGAACAATAAATTATAAACCAAAATCAGAACAATAAATTATAAACCAAAATCTCCCAATATTAGAGCAATTTCATAGAAAAATTAAACCCTCAGACCCAAATTGACCAATTACATAACCAAATTAACCATTTTCAGACTATAAATTGAAGTCATTCTAGTAATTAATTTATAATTAGTAATACGTACCTTGAATAGACAGTGGAATGGAATGGTCGGAGGTCATTAATTCTTTTCTGATTGGGACTTAGATGGCAATGACAACGGACGGGTGGTGGTGGTGTGACGGAGGCAAAGGTGGGGGACCGGGGAGTGGGTGGGGGGATACAAGGGAAAGTGCACGCGGAGACGGGAGGTGGGTAGACCTGGGAGGTGGGGTACAAGTGCAAGGCGGTGGGGGATGGGGAGGGGTTGGGAGTGAGGGGTACTAGGGGGTGGGGGACTGTATGCTAGAGAGATAGAGAGATCAGAGAGTGAGAGAGATAATATATACATGAAAATGAGATCGGCGCTGGAGAAGATGAACCGTATAGCTTTTAAGATTTATTTCCGACGGTATTTCCTTCGGCGTTAATTCTCTCGGAAATAACTTAATACCGACGACTATTCCCTCAGAAATAACTCTAGTTCTGTCCAGGTTATATTTCGCGTTGGCGGGAATATTAGCGCCACTGATGGAGTTCTACTTCCGACGAAATTCGGTCGAAAATAAACTATTGTCGAGGAAAGTAAGATCGACAGATTATTGTCTCGGAAATAACATAAACTCGACGAAATAAAGTCCGTCGGAAATATCCTTTTTCCTTGTAGTGTTAAAATAAAAAATCTTTAGACATGCCGCATGGGACGACACATGTATTGAGAATTTTATTACAAATTATTGAAATAATATTATTGAGAATTTTATTATTATTGAAAATTTTAGACATGTCGCATGGGACACCACATGTATTGAGCAGATTTGGAGTCCAAATTCGTAAACTATATAAATTGGCATGTGTTGATTAATATAGGTAAAAATTAATTAAACTAATTTCAACTCATATTTGTAATTCATAATATGAGTTTAAAACTATACCAACTCATGACACAAAAAATAATTAATCAACCCAATTATACCCAAATAGTTTTGGTTAACTAGATGATTCTCAACCAGATTGTCGGTATATATATATATATATATATATATATATATATATATGGGGAAAATGGGTATGCACAGCTGTGCAAATTTTTTGTTTACACAGTCGGCCAAAAACGACGTCGTTTTGGCTGGAAAAAAAATAGTGCTTCTTCCGTATAAGGCTTCTCTCTCACGTCCTTTTTTCCCCCAAAACATAACTCCCGTTCGAGACTAAAACAAAGAAGCTGTAGAGGAAATCAAACGCCTAGTTCATCAGTTCGATCTCGACCTCTTCGATCTCGACTTCCTTGACGTATCTCATCTCCGATACGGTAAGGATTTCTAGATTTTAGTAGAGTGATTTTTAGGTTTTATGTGAATGGATTTCTAGGTTTAATTATAGTGATTTCTAGGATTTCTAGATTTCAAAGATAGTAGATTAGCATCTTGATTTCTAGATTTGGTATACCTCCTTAATTTTAATTTATCTAAATGGGTTTCCTCCCACAGAAGAGAAAGTATTCGAGGTAACAGGGGATGGAATTTAACTGTTGAATATAGCCATAGTAAACAAAAAATACACCATAATTCATTGTTGGAATCCCATGGTTAAATCATCTTCATATGGAAAATACTACCTCCGTGTTCCACAAAATTGATATTTTTCCATTAAACTAGATATATCTTAGCTTAACTAAATCTTAAATTCAAATTTTTGAATATGACACTGTTGAATTTTGTTCGTCCAACATCCCAGGAAAAGAGCCCCACTTAAAATGCAGTGCACTATACATTTACGTAAGCAACGATCGATATTAAAATTGTTTTCAATGTATCTTGATATTCATAGTGGACTTTTATTCAAAGATGTCCCAAGATTTGAGAGCGGCAGATTATACTTCTTAAATTCATAATTATAATAGTAGGGGAAAAAGAGAGAGAAGAAGAGGAAAATTTACATAGCTCATCTACTTCAAATTTCATCAAACATTAGTCACATGACACTGCAATAACTTAGTTATGTAGCTCTGGAAGGTTAATCTTCTCTTTTTGCCCATACTTTAGACATTAATCACATCACAGTGATAGACTTCTAAAAGTTCAGTTGTAGTCAACATCATTGGCTCTCTATTAACACTAACTTTATCCAAGTTTTTCTATGCTACATCTAACACTTTCGTAATTACATTGATTGGCAACTTATTCAACTTTTAAGAGGCTATTCATGGGAAATTACCACAGATAAAATGTTGAGGTCTCCTAGCATTATTCCAACATAAAAACACATACAAACTTGGGGTTTAATAATTAATAATCTAACATGGACTTATAACAGACTTAGTTAGGTTGGGGAATTTTCATCTCTTGGAAAATGTTGCTCAGTTTGAATATTATAGTGCACAAAAGGCATATAGCATCAGCATCAACATTGATTATGTGAGATAGATTAAGGATATATTTTCGTATAGTATAGTAATTTCTAGGTTTTATGTGACCCCTTTAAGTTAGTACTTATAATGGAATTAGAATCTCAGTTTACCCCCCTCCCCTGTGTCATTAAAAACATAATTCATGTTTACCCAATTTCTATCGTTGGTCTAATAAACAATGAAAAAATTTTGTTTATTACTGCCATTGTCACCTCCCTAGCTATATTGATAACTTCTTGGACTGATTTGAATCCTGGTCGTCGATTCTATGGATGCCAAACTGTAAAAGTAAGTAATTTTACTTCAATTTCCTTTGCTTTGATATGAAGTTTGTTTTGAAAAAAATTTCTTTCTTGACAACCACATGGTTGTGGGTATTTCATGTGGTATGATCCTCCGATGCAGCCAAGAACCATTCAAGTGATACTTTGTCTGTTGAGGAGGTTGAGGATTCTTGAAAATGAAGCTCAAAGTTTTCAACGCAAAAAGAGGATTTACTTGATAGGAAAAATTTGAAATTACAATTTGGGAGATGGAGCAGTTAGGATGAAACAGTGTTTAAAGGTCACTGGTGTAAAAGATTCATGTGTTTTTAACTGCAACTGGAAATCTATTTATTGACATATTTTAAGATTTCAGATGTGTTTGGTTAATACTTTTTTTTGGAAAGTTGGCTGCTTGGTTTTTTTGGTGCGACTCATTTTAGTTTTATTTAGACCAAGCTATGTTAGTTTGGTGGCATAGAGAAACTTTCATTTTCTTTGTTGAATATTTCAGTTTATAATCAAGTTGTAAGGTTTAGGTTTTGGAGGTTTTTGATTCACAGAATTCCTGTATGGTTTGTTAATTCTACACTTTGTATGGTTGTTCCCCGAGTAATGGATAATATGTTTCAGAAATTTCTACTGGTTTTTTCCATTCTATTGGTTAAAGCAGCACAAAGGAAGAATGCACGTTGGCTTTGTACACTTTGTATGGTTGTTCCCTGAGTGATGCATGTTGGCTTTGTACACTTTGTGAATGTAAAGTTTATAAATTTAATTTAATTCTTATGATTGTTTTTATTATTTTCTCAATATTTCCTCATGTCTTATTAAGTGAATGAATCATTGTCAACAAGGATTCTTGATACTAAATTTTGAATTTTGTATATGGTGGCGGGTAGGTGTTCTATTGGGGGATGATAATTGAACATAGAACAGCTCAAACTCTATCAAACAAGTTTCAATGCATAAACAAAACTGAAGGGAAAAGAAGAAAAAGATTTATTATCTTCTTTATAAAACATGAACTAGAATTAAAATTGAATACGAGAGTTTTGTTCTGACTAACTACTAAATTCTACATGCAACATAAATTACATTTTATTACATCTTATTTCAGGAAGCGGTTTGATACAATTCATACTCAAGAGAAACAATAAAAGTGACCTAATGAAGCTTGGTGTTACTATTCATCACACTACTAAAAGAATAAAAGTGAACTAAACTTTTCCACATAGAAAAGAGAAAAGAATAAACATTTTATAAATACCTAGGCATGGAAACAAATTAAAATATCCATCCATAAAAAGCATCCAATAATATATACCACTACATCTATTTTTCACTTATTCAAAAGTGCCCAACCAACAGCACAACCTACAAGCAATGCTGCTATTTGACATAATACACATTTTTTCACTACAAAATCCAAGGAAAGGTCCTAGCTAGGAGTAATGTCTAAAAGAAAATGCCACCAATAAAAGTCTCCATTACACAATAACAAAAATACAAATTAATACAAGTCACTCCCATGGTTACTGCAATTCTGAAATTATGAAGCATCCCAAGTATAGTCACTCCCATGATTAATGGAATTCTGAAGGACACTGTAAAAAAAAAATCTCAATTAATACAAAAATATAGATATACAAGTGTTGCTATAACAATCTAAGTTGCACCTGTGAGTTCATCACAATGCTGATGTATAGACAAGTCTAAGCACCCAAACACCCAATATAGATGTTATAAACCTACAAGAAGAAAACCTAAAATATATAAACATACAAAGAAAATATAAATTTTACTCATCTCAAAAAGGTTTTGGCTCAGTGCCATAAAGATTGAACTCTAGACCTCCTAAGGGAAAGATTTTTTTGGTGGGAACAAGCTCTGATTTTATAGATTGAAAAACAAAATTTTGTAAGATAAATAAAATATAAATCACAAGAGAAAATAATTTTTGTACACAAAATGATGCCAAAGAAAGAGCATATTGAGATTTAGTAAGACACTGCAACTGAGGTAGTGGAGGCTTTTTTCCTGAGATGCTGGACGAACAAAATTCAACAGTGTCATATTCAAAAATTTGAATTTAGAATTTAGTTAAGCTAAGATATATCTAGTTTAATGGAAAAATATCAATTTTGTAGAACACGAAGGTAGTATTTTCCATCTGAAGATGATTTAACCATGGGATTCCAACAATGAATTATGGTGTATTTTGGGTTTACTATGGCTGTATTCAACAATTAAATTCCATCCCCTGTTACCCCGAATACTTTCTCTTCTGTGGGAGGAAACCCATTTAGATAAATTAAAATTAAGGGGATATACTGAAATCAGTACCGAATCTACTATCCTGAAATCTAGAAATCCTAGATATCACTATACATAAACCTAGAAATTCATTCACATAAAACCTAAAAATCACTATACTGAAATCTAGAAATCCTTACCAAATCGGAGATGAGATACGTCAAGGAAGTCGAGATCGAAGAGGTCGAGATCGAACTGATGAACTAGGCGTTTGATTTCCTCTCTGACTTCTTTGTTTTAGATGCAGAACAGGAGTTATATTTTGGGAGAAAAAAAGGACGCCAGAGAGAAGCCTTATACGGAAGAAGCAGTGTTTTTTTTTCTGCCAAAACGACGTCGTTTTTGGCTGACTGTGTAAACAAAAAATTTGCACTACTGCACACCCATTTTCCCTATATATATATATATATATATATATATATATATATATATATATATATATAGGGTCTCCATTCATGACCCAAGTTCTTTATAGTGTATTGTCTTAACAACCCTTTTTGGACGGTAGAAGTGCGACATGCTAAACATAAAAAAAAAAAAAAATCCCAATAGTAAGAGCCTCTCTCTAAACACAAAAAAAAAAAAAAAAAAAATTGTCAATAGTAAGAGCCTCTTTCAAACTACAAAAAAAAAAAAAAAAAAAAAAATCCATCCAGAAATGTTTGTTTTATAAAACAAATGTTTTTATTTTTGTTATAAAATATAGCAAATGTTTGTTTATTTTATAAAAATGTTTTTATTTTGTTATAAAATATATTATAAAACATTTGTTATAAAATATTTGTTTTAATAAAACATTTTTTTTTTATTTTTACTTAGTAGAAAATAAAAAAAATGTTTTATAAAAACAAATATTTTATAACAAATGTTTTTATTTTATATTTTATAACAAAATTAAAAATTTTTATAAAATATTTGTTTTAATAAAACATTTTTTTTTTTTTTTTTTAGTAGAAAATAAAAAAAATGTTTTATAAAAATAAATATTTTATAACAAATGTTTTTATTTTATACTTTATAACAAAATTAAAACATTTTTATAAAATATTTGTTTTAATAAAACATTTTTTTTATTTTTTATTTAGTAGAAAAAAAAAAAAAAATGTTTTATAAAACAAATATTTTATAACAAATGTTTTATAATATATTTTATAACAAAAATAAAAATATTTTTATAAAATAAACAAACATTTCTTTATATTTTATAACAAAATAAAAACATTTGTTTTATAAAACAAACATTTGCTATGGATTTTTTTTTTTTTTTTTCTTTAGTCGTAAGAGGCTCTTACAGTTGACATTTTTTTTTTTTTTTTTGTGTTTGAAGAAGCTCTACTACGGGATTTTTTTTTTTTGTAGAAGAAGAAAGCTACTACGGTTGGAATTTTTTTTTTTTTTTTTTTATTCTGTAGTACATGTTTGCACTTGGGTCATTCAAAAAAAGTTATTTGTTGACACAGTCTGTACTTGAATCGATTCTTTGTGGATGGAGACCCATATATATATATATATATATATATATATATGTGTGTGTGTGTGTGTGTGTGTGCAAAGTTGCAAAACACATTTAGCTGGATACGAGAGGTTCTTACGCTCTAAATGACAAAACTTACGACACCTAGTAGTAATTAATTATAAGAGCAACACACACCGAATATATAGCTAGATAAGGACATTGTTCAATTTTTCCCTTTATATTTATTAAAGATTTGCAAGTTGCTGTATGTTCCTGGGAGTAACAACATCCAGATTTCCATTGAATGACTTCCTCCCCATTAGGATGTTCACAGCTGCTGTTGGGTGGAACGCATCCCAGAAAACATATTGATTCCTGTTCAGACACGGCATTTGCATTGGAAGGCATGTAATCTGCCCTCTGTTTCTCCCAATTCCACAGCACGCGCGATCTAAAACGCTAAATCCTGCAAAAATATAGCATGCATGAATCATGATCATTAGGTTCGTTTGCGACAGTAGCGTTTGGTGCGTTTAGACCTACAAACATACTGCACTATTTTTCGTTGCATTTAAATCTCAAACACTATGTTTACGAGTTAAATAAGTTCCGTAAATAAGCTGCTTCTACAGGAATAAGATTTTCAAGTGCTCTTAGACTTCCAAATACCGTGCACCATGTGCCTGTTTGTCTACTAGCTTATAGAGTAACTTATAGAGTACTTAGTGTGTTTAATTTGGAGTTTCAAATGTCTTGAAAATCATGTTAATTTACTAACAGCTAATTTTAAACTCTATTTATTTAACTCAAAAATACAACCTTTGGACTTAATCACATCGCATCAATTGTACTAAACGTTAATACTGCAAATGGTATAAACACTCGTAACTAAACATACCTAAAAAAATGTCTTCTTTTAACTTTTTTACACATACTAAGGTTTTCAAAGACAGAACAAAACTTTTTCGATTTATTGATGGTTTAAAATGGAGTTTATATTTACATGAATGAAAGTATGGGTACAACCGTACAAGGCAATTGGCTTGCATTAGACAAATCTACCCTTGTCATTAAAATGGTATGGGTCAACACAACCACAATAATCACAAGGATATATTTGTCCAAAACAAGTCTCAATTAATTGGTACTCATAATTCTAGTGGTGTTAATATCAACTCCTGTCAACAAAACTTAATATATATAAAAATTTCAAGTCAAATGAGACTCTTTCTAGCTATGAAAATAATGAGATAGTTAGTAGCATGAGCAATTACATACCATACCCTCTATGGTTGAAAAGGATATCTTGGAACATATTGTGGATATCAATGAAAATAAAGTTGGCACCAGGGAGATTGGTGTTGAGCTTATTGATCATTGTCTTTATGTTTGCATTGAAAAGTGAAACCAGTTGGTTCACTTCCTCTGAGCAGTGACCAGATGTACCTTGGGAAAGAATGCTAGGAATACAACCCAATAATCCAATCCCTGCAATTATAACCTTTCTGGCTCCAAGATTGTAAAGCCTCTGTAATATATAATTAATTTAACAAGCAACATATGCAAAAAATGAGTACCTATTTTTTTTCTTGTTTGATAATTTAAGGATATATATATATATATACTATATAAGAGAAACAATGAAAATGCATAGGAAATAATCTCTATAAATTTTCCTTGTTCTGCTATATTATGGAACTCCTTTTATTCCTTTTAATTGTCTTTTAAAGAGATTTTTTTTGTTCCTTTTATCTGTCTTTTGTAAATTTTAAAAATCATTAATTACTTTGGTTAACATATTACTCTACACACATTTGTTTCCCTCACATCTTAATGAATTTTTTCTAATAAGATAATATTCTCTCTTTTTAAATGTAAGGATATATACTATTGATTAATACCACTTATAATTATTTAGATCAATCTGATAAAATATTAATTATTTCTTAATCTTTTTATTCAAGGAGTAAATTATTTTTGTATATTTTAGTCATTTTAAAATAGTTACAGTTGTTCGTGTTAAAATCAAAGAATTCAAACCCGCTATAAATAAAAAATCAAAATATATCTTAAATTAACTTTGGAACAGAAAAAACATTAAATTATATGTGCTAATTCAATCTTACTGTGAGTTGGCCTGTATATTGCTGAATCAAGAGATCTGCAAATTGTTGGGCATTGTACTGATTCCGGGTAGGGTAACTGGGCATGAGGTAGTTGTTTAAGTAGTCATTACTGCCCATTCCAACAAAGAACATGCACTTCGCAAGCGCTTGTGCTACATCAGGTGCCCCTAGATTGTCTGTGATTTGATCAAGTGTGTTCTCAAAATTCTTAAGCTGTTGGTTAAATGGTATTCGAGCCACCTGTACGTATATCAATTCAACAACAAAGATTAATTAATTACGCTTATAATAATTCATCAAATTAATTGCATTTATAATTAATTAATAAGGTGTAAGATTTTAAAGAAATTGGACCAGCCATTTTAGACATGTTACAAATCAAAAGCATAGGTATATTATTGGAGATTATATCATAGTTAGCTAACCTGAAAATTTTATTAATTTTTAAAAAAATAAAATAAAATTTGACATTTTTACTTCAGGCCCCCAACCCAAGATTTTTAAAATAATAATAATAATAATAATAATAATAATAATGTATATATAATACTCTTTGAAAAAAATATAACAAAGTACTTCATCTATTTCAAATATACGAGTTATTTTTATTTTTGAAGTTAATTTAAAATATGCACAAATTCATAAATATATCACTCTTTCCATTTTTTTTAGATATCATTATACGAAATATCAAATTTTATTGACTCTCTTTCATCCACTTTATTTGTGTTCAATAAAGAAATCTTATATTTAAAATACTAACATGGAGCATAATTAAAATTTGGATCAGGAGTGGTACATCCGGACCCCACTAATTAAATTATGTCCTTCAAAAACAATTTATGGCTTTGTCGTCCCAGTATTTAGACCTTACTAGCGCAGGGACAAAATTACATATACAACTTTTTCTATACAAATGCTACTTTTTCTTTAAAGATTTTACAAGAATTTTTTTTTAAAAAAAAATTGACTAACTAAAACAGGAGTGATTAGTATGAAATTAATTTTGGTCAATTAATCAATAAAATTTTGACACGCAGGCAGAAGGCGGAAGGCCAAGTAGAACAATGCAACTTTTTCAGTATCAATATTTATACAGATTGAAGTTGCAATATTAATTCATAATTTTGTGCAGTGCATGTTTGGTTGTAATATGGTTAATAAATGGTTTATAATTTTCTTCAGCTGATGTAAAAACAAGGGAATGCTGCTATAACTCACAAAGTTTCTTCCTGTCATATCAAGGATTCCAGCAGCAGCAGAAGCATAATTGACACCATGAAGCATTTCATTCGCAGAAGCTTCTGAGTATGCAGGAACCAAAGGAAGCCCTAAGAGTTCAGCTGCATGATCATATGACAACCCATTAATCAAATTTTCCTTAAAAAACTAATGGCATTTTTGGTTTGGAGGGAATGGAATGGAATTAATGCTCATTTTTATGTTTGGTTACTTAAAAGAGAATGAATGAACATTTCAATGGAATGTCTAATAATATATTTAAAGAAATGTTTATTCCATATAAAAATTGATCATTTCATTCCAATCAACAAATTAAAAAAAAACTTTAATCAATTAAAATTGTGTAGCTTCTCGTTTTGACAAACATATGAATAGAAACGTTCATTTCATTCTATTCTCATTCCTATTCATATTCTCATTCTAATGTTGTAACCAAATAGATTATAAAAGCATAAACCAATATATTCTCTCCATGTTCCAATTTGAGTGTCATCTGGACAACTATATATGTTCGGCGAGTCCAATTTTGTTATCTATTTATCTGTAATTATTTTATAATGAAATAAAAAAATACATCGAGAGCAATAAATAAAATGAGATAATAGATGAGATAGATAATTCGCATTTTGATTCAACAATTATTTTACAAGTTATATTATTTTTTGTATATAATCTTTCTTCAAATTTATTGTTTAATATATAAAACATAATTTTAATTGGGAAAAAATATAAACTATATATAAAATAATAATATTTTCATGACATTCAAATTGGGACTAGAGGATGTGTCTCAACTCTCAACATAAATATTAGGGTTTTGTCATAACTTAAAGACAATTGTGACAGTGGACAGTAGACCACATTTCTTGGGAATATCAAACTATCAAAATCAGTAACATGAATAATATCTTGTACATTAATCAACACTAGACGTAGTACAAACGAAATATTAAGAAAAAGTCGGTGGACAAAATTCAGTTTTAAATTCGATTTTGTTGTCCTAGTAGGTTCCACGGAGCAAAGTAGGAATATTGTTATATAGTGAGAAAAAAGCATGAAGTCATGAACCACATAATTAAAATTCTTTTATAACTTGACTTCTAGACAATTTAAATTTTACAGTCTATTTGAACATTTCTATAAAATAAGTTGTATTTTCATAAATGAAAATAAAAAATTTGTATAATAAAAGTTTTACGAGATATATATAACTTTGTGTTATATCAATACAACGATCCGTATTATCTCGTTACATAGTATGTAGTACGAATATGGGTATATATGTGGTATGTTACATAATAAAAATGTGATACGTTAAGGTATTTTTATATAAGTTTTTATAATTAACAATTCTTTTAGAATCTAAATGTAATAATTTAAGTTTTATAAAAGATTTTAGTTGAATCAATAAGTTAATTGTTTTATAAATAATGTAGTACAAATGTAATGTTCGTGCAATTATAAGTTAAATAACAAAAAAAAATTGGTACGCTATATATATATATATATATAAAGTATTGATATGTAAAAGTACCATATTTAGATATTCAAGTACAAATACGCAATTCATTATGTTAGTTAATGAGAGTATCTAGTAAATATGGTCCGACTGTCCAAATGAACTACCTTTCCGAACCGTTTGCAATCAGGATCCATGATGGAGTACTCATCCAAAATAAGAGTTCGGTTACATTTTTGAAATTCTTTTCTGCATGCTAAGTCTTGCCAAGGACATACTTATAAACATATAAATTTATTTTTACACGATATGCTTAAAAAACATGTCACTTAAAAAAATATCAAATAAGACTCTTATTTTGGGACACTACAATGAGTGCATGTTTTGAGTTTAGGGTTACCAATTTCATCAACCATGGTGTAACCATTAGAAAAGCGACCGGTGGGGCCACCCTTGAAGTCAATCCCATAAGGGTAATAGTTAGCCTTTGCCAAAGAAGCCAAATTATTGTTGTTGCCGTTGTCAATAAGAGAGTCTCCAAATATGAACATTGCAGGCACCATTTCTCTCCTAGCAGCTGCTTCACCTTCTTGACCTAAAATTCCATTACTACAAAACAACATTAATAAAACACAAAAGCAACAAAATTTCATCTTTTCCATTTTGAGAAAGAAAAAGAGTGAGTTAGCTAATTGAGAGATAAAGGGGGAGGGTGGAGGTGTATATATATATATATATATATATATATATATATATGGAAAGGCCTGAGGGGGTTTTTGAAGGTGGCAAAGGAGATTTAATTAATGGATTGCGGTTGGATAGAGTGGTGGAGTAAATGCTTTCAACTGTAAATTTCCATTTGCAGTAATTAAATACTGTAATAATTGATGCCTGCAAGATATATATTCCCACTTGACTAGGGATGACAATTTAAATCGATAATACATGCATCAAAACTGACAAAATTGTATTGAATCGGCTGGTTTTTACTCCCCAGCGTTGAATAAGCAGAGTAGTTTTGGTAAAAAAAATATTAAACCGGCCAGGACTGGTACTGTAATAACTTGGATTTTAAATAATTAAATATTAATTTAATTTTTTCACTAAAAATGTAGTTGAATTGGAAAATGTAAGTTATTATTTATTTTATTTTTTGTTTGGAAAGTTAAATTCTTTTAGTAGATAATTAAATAATTAATTTAATTGAAATTAATGAGTCCATTAGGGTTTTAGACTGTGTTTAATTACATTTGAATGCCTCTTAATAGATGTCATTTGATTCGGTCAGATGCTAAACTTGTTTGGTAAAAATATTTTTCCCTCTGAATACCTCTAAATCGTTAAGATAAAAAATTAAATCTAAACTATTCAATAGCCTCTTCAATATTACAAAATTCCTTTTGTATTCCTAATTGCTGTTAGAAACCCTCAAACCCAACAGATATGCGCCGCTCAACACCAGATCTGTGAGTTAGGGCTTGATTTTGGATGCACGGTGGATAAATTTTTTGAAGGGGAATGGATTGTTCGAGATGATGAGTGTGAAGAGATTGAACGGATTGATCGAAATGGATTTTTCAGAATCACGTGTCATGAATCATTTGGAGGTTGTACAAATGAAAGTTGAAGGATAAGAACTTAAATATCTTTGCTGCTTTTATATTGCAGGAATCCATCTACGCCGATAGCAAATTGCTTAGCAATTGATTGAAGTTCATCTTCTTCCTTCATTAGAGGTGTATGTATGTACATGTCAAAACTAAATGATTTTTTTTTCAAATTGATAAATGTTATTTGAACAAATTGAATACTCAGGAAGAACAATCAAATTTTGGTACTCAATTTGTCCAAATAATATTACCAATTTGACAGATTTTATGCAAAAATCTCATTTGGGGCTGTTGTTGGGATTGAAAACTTAATTGCTATTTTCAATTTGGATTCATATATTGTATGTTGAGTTTGTCTTAGAAGCTTCGATCCAACTGGTAAGGTAGGTTTTGAAGGTGACATAGCTAGGTTGGTGTTTATAGAGGTTATGGAGGAAGACAAGAAGACGGGTTGTTAAATAAGAAGAGAGAAGGAAAGGTTAAAATGGTAAAATACTATTATTCAGATATTTTGAAAAAATAATTATCAAACAATATTTCTTCATTCAGATACAATTTTAGACAGATGCTTTCTATTATTCAAAATTTTAAATTGTTCAGATATATCTTAACATTCACTTTTATCAAACACAACCTTAGTAGCTCATATATTATTTTCTTGTTATATTTAAAGAGTGTTAGATGTAACCATAATTCTATTATAACTTGATTAGTTGAATTCGCAAGTAGAATATCTATGTGCACTGCAGTCCATTAAAAAATCATAATTAGTTCATCTAATATTGGAATTGAGTAAATCCAAAACCTATTTTTTAAAAAATTTCGTCCTCGTTTATTTTAGAAAGGAAGAAAAGTTATTTGATACTGTTTTCGTAACCTAAATTAATGAAAATCGCAACCTGTCATGATTCCCGTTACTATTTTCAGCTCAAATTTTAAAATTTTGTAACTCAGTCATAACTTTGAATCGAGTGATTCTTGAGCTTATTTTGTGTCTTTCCGAGAGCTACAATTTTTGTGAAGACATGAAGAGATTTTGAAGACTCTAGAATACCTGAAATTCAGATTTTTTTGCTGCTGTGATTTGTAGAAGGACGAATAAGGAAGGTAAATATTATTTTGTATTATAATTTTAAATTTTAATATGCAAATTTTAAACAAAGGATTATTTTTAATTAAAATAGAGAAATGTGATTAGAAATCATGATAATTAGAAAGAGGAGATGGATTACTATAAAAGAAAATAATTCGATTGAATGTAAAAATTAAAATTAAAAAATATTTCTATATTTTTAAGTTGTATTACCTGTGTTTTATCTCCCAATTCAAACGTTGGATCGTCATAATTTTTGGATATGTTATACATATATAAACTCAGAATATTTTCACCAATTTTGAATCGTTAAAGATTAACGTATAATTTGTTATGAATTTTAAGAAGTGACTAATCTGGAGTTTTTTATAGCAGATTTTTAGCAGTGAATTCTAATATTTAAAAATAGATAACTTAATGATTTTAAATCTGATTTCGTTGATTCTTGAGGATAAATTGTAGTAATTGAAGTCTAATTTATGTTAAAATTATTTAATTTTAAAAATTAATAATAAAATCAGATTGATATGAGCAATACAGTTGATTGAGGTTTTAAAAATAATTTGTCATATTGGGGGTTTTATATCTCTTAACTTTTGCTAGTAATTTTTATGCTTTCGATTTATTATTAATGATCTAAGAAGAATAAGTAAAGGTACCTTGAATAGTTTAAAAACTGTTTTAGAATTAGTAGTTTGAATTGTATACTTAAGTTGGGTAAATATGTTTAGATAGTGAATAAGGTTTCATATTGGATATCGTTGGCACTAGAGGTTAAGATTTTATAGAGTGTGTTATAAGTGAATTTGGCTATCAATTACGGATTATGTACTACGCTCCTTTGATTATTATTGCATTCTCTATATCTCGTGATATCTCGTCATTTATAATATTTTTTTTATTTTTGTTAACACTTTTAAGTAGAAATTTGATCTTTGATACCTTCACTTCATTTTGTAATTTGAACTCCTTTTTTCTAATATAATTTATAAAGATTTTGTAGTTTTTTATCGTTGCTCTCATTACGTTGATTTTGTTTGTTTTGCTAATCATTCAGAAGTTGGTACTCGCGTAATTGTTTTGTTTGTAGTCAAATTCCTATTCTTTTCATTTTAGTCTAGATGTTCTGAACTTTGTATTTTTTTGTACTCTTTTGAATTTGTTCTTCATGTATAGTTCTTTATTGATCTTTGTAGAGCGCTACATCTTGCTACATTCTATTGGAGACATTGTGTTTATGATTTGATTTGGTTCAATATGTATGTTTAGAACCCTTTTGTTGGTGTAAGGTATGTCATATGTGTTGTGACATCTTATCTTTGTAGAATAAGTGATAAGGTATACTGAGTTGCAACCACCTATGGGGTACTACAGGTATGTCCTCTTGGCTCCAAGGCATATATGACACCTTCCGTGGCGGTGTGATTAGTCCAGGGTGTATCTTTTTTTTTTTTACTCTAGGTGTGAGTTTTGACCATTTGATAAGTTTGTTCAAGATGTGTATGGGTCGACTTTAGTTTCTATTCTGTATTGTGGATTAAAGATGTTGGGTCGAACACACCTTCCGATTTGCATACACCTGGATTTAGCTAGTCTGAGGTGTGATTGCATATGTAATATTATTTTGACTTGCATGTGTGACAAGGTATATATATTTTTTTATTCTGAGCTCGTTATAAAATTACCACTTAGCCACTTTGAATCGGCCTTCTATTTCGTTTGTTAGTTCTATTTCGTTTGGTTTCTATTATGTTCAGATTATGGAGATTATATTGTTGTTAGTATTTATACTTGAGGACTCAATATTCACTCAGTTGATTCCATATTTCAGTTTTGTTTCTTTTGAATATTTTTATCCGTACTAGACATTTGACTTATGTTATGTTTTTCTTTCGACTAGTTTATAATGGTAATTCAGGGTTATGTGAGGGAGCTTACCTTTGACTATCTAGGCTGATTTAAATTTTAAGTATTGATTAATTTTGACTATTCTATAAATTTTTGGACAATTTATTTAATTCATTTATGAATTATCAACTATTAGATATTTTGAAATTATTAGTGATCTATTTATTTATTTTGAAGTTTGTTGTGCTTACTTATAATTGCCTTGTGCCCTGTTAATATCAATGACACACACACACACACACACACACACACACACACACACATATATATATATATATATATGAGGAATGATGCATAACATGTTTTTGCTATGGATTAAAAATGGGCATACACTATCTCTATCGTTCAATATAGAAACCAATGACCGAGATTAAAATATGTCCGCTACTATATTGAACAATAGAGATGATGTATGCCCATTTTTGTTCCATAACAAATACATGTTATGGATCATTCCCCTAACTATGATGATGACTATGGCTAGGGTTGCAAACGAACTGAACTGTTCACAAACTAGTTCGGTTCTGTTCGAGTTTGGTTCGGTTCGAGTTTGACTTGCTCGCCTAGTCGAGTCGAGTTCGCACATAATGTTCCGTCCGATTGTTCGATTGCTCGATCGAACATGTTCGTGAACCGTATGGTTTGGTTTGTCTTTGTTCACGAACAGTTTGAGTTCGGTTCGGTTCGATAAGTTCGAGTTCGGATCAAGCAGTTCAATTCCTTAATTACATGTTTAAATTGTTTCTAAAATTCTAAATAAAAATAATTGGTTATTTCATATTAAATTCTAAAATTTGTCTTATTAATAATTGTTAAATTTGTAGTTATTTTTATATTACCTAAACATCTTTTTGTTTTTTTTAATAATTTATTATAAGTAAATCTTTTTATTAAATTATTAATAAATAATAATGTGTACTTCTTCTCCTCTAAATTCTAATTTAATTAAAATAATTTTAATATTTTCATAACATTATGAACAATGATTATTAGATTTTTATAATTTATATCCCTAATAATTTAATAGATTATAACCCATGTCATAAAAGCACATAAATAAAGTTATTAATCATCATGTAATGATAATTTGACATTAATTAAAGAATGATACAATATAGTTGCTTACATGTGCATGAGTTATTGAAATTGTCAAATCGAGATAGAAAATAGAGAATCAAGTCTTCAATGTACGTATCGAGACTTCGGTAATAGTTTAATAGAGTAATAATCATTAAATTATTTACTGAATAATTTTGAAACTTTAAAAAATTATACATAAATTTGAAGATCTACAATAAAAACTAGATATTAAATTTAAAATTGTAAAAAAAATTGAATATTAATTAAAAAATGACAACAAAAGAAATATGTTACTAATATTAAATTGTGAGTTTTGATAATAATTTGTTCGTAGACTGCTTTAGTAGTAATTTGGACTTAAGAGTTGAAAGCTTCAATATTAATATTTGATTGTTGATATTTGTAAATCAATAATTTTTAAGTACTTGTTAACTTTTTAGTTCTAACTTCTAAGTAATCATTTTTTGTTTTAATTTTTTTGGATGAATGATGATTACAATATTTGGTCTAATTTTTGATTGAATACTTAGACTCTTAGAGAAGACATTTTTAGTATTTATTGAACTCTTTTTTTCTTCAGAGTTCTAAGTTTGTGTTCGTGGACAAGTTTGTGTTCGTAAACAAGTTTGGTGTTTGTGAACATAGTTTGTGTTAGCGAACAAACTTATGTTCGACTTGTTCGCGAACTCGATCATGTTCGTGAACAGTTCACGAACACCAAACGACCTGAACTCGTACATATTTTTTGGTTCGATCAAGTTACTCGAACATGTTCGAGTTCGAATAAAAGAGTTCGAGTTCGACAAAGTTCAATTCGGTTCGGTTCGGTTCGGTTCGTTTGCAGCTCTAGCTATGGCAATGGTTCGGACTGTTGTCATAGAACAGAAGGTCGTCTCGTCGTATGTTATGGCGACGACTTTTCATTCTACGGCAACTCGTCAAAATCGCATATCATAGATTAGCTGTTAACGGTCCAAATTGGAGAGATTTTTTTACATGTATATATATATATGGGAATGATCCATATCATGTATTTTTTATGGATCCTTATAAGGCATACACTATCTATACCAATAAAAATAAGAAGTAACGACCAAGATTAAAAACTAAAAATAGATGTCGGCTTATAATCCTAACAGTCGGTAAAAAAACACTTATAGCGAACGTTAATCAGAATAAAAGTTGGGCTTATTAACAATGGCTTTCGATTTATTAACCAAGATATATGGTTTATTAAACCAGGGATTAAGGTTTATTAACTAGGATTTATAAACTAGGGTTTATAGTTTATTAATCTGGGTTTAGGGTTTACTAAAGCGAATTCATAATTGTAAACCCATAAACCTAATTAATAAACCCTAAATCATGGTTTATAAATCATAAATCATGATTAATTAATAAACCTTAAATATTTATTAGTAAAACATTTTGATAAGTAGTGGACACTAAGCATATTTTTTTTACCATCCGCTTCTAATTATAACGAACGTCGATTTTGAATTTTTAATTCTGACTTTTCTTTCTTATTTTCAATGTTATAAATGGTGTATGCCCTATAAGTATCCATAAGAAATAAATGTTATGGATCATATATATATATATATATATATATATATATATATATATATATGGACCGATCCATAGCTAACGTTGTAAATTAAAAAGAGTTTAGCCTTACAACAAATCTTGATCCTCCATCCAAATATCTAACGATTAATATGGCTTTTGTCCACAGTTTAGTTTCCAGTATTCTGCAGTTTAATAATGCAGATGGGATAAATGGCCAAAATATCCCTCCTTGTAAAAGTTCTCCGTCTGCAGTATTAAACAACAGACGCTAAACATTGATGGCTAGGAAACGACGTCGTATTGGCCAAATCCAAATTTTTATTTAGTTTCCTAGGCCCCGCAATATTAAACTGTGGATGCCAAATAATCGATTCACTCTATGATTTCATTGATTTACTCTACAATTGTGAATCAATGAAAACTAAAATGATAAAAAAAAATATGTTTACTTTTTTTCTCTAAACTCATAAATCTCTCAAATGGCTCTTGAAGCTCTGAACCAACCAAACAGTTTCAACAATTTTAGAGTCAATTTTTTTTCCGTCTTTAAACCCTAGTTCTTTACCTTAAACCCCCATAAGGCACAATATTCAGAATGTGATATTCGGCGACCAGAAGCTTCCCATTCCTTCCAAATCTTACAGTAGTCATCAACAGAAGGATTCATTTTAACTCCAAAAGTATTGGAGAAAAGTCCAGTAAATTCTTTTCATAGTGCTGCTCCAAAGCATTTAATTGTCAAACCAGTAAACCATTTTTGACATGAATAACATATTCTTGCGAGGATACACACTCCGTTTTCAATGTCATTTGGGATCTAAATTTTTTTGTTGTCCTCGCCATCAGGCTCCCATTTGAATTCACATAGATAATTATAGGTTCGAAATATTGTAGTGAGCCTAGAATGGAAGACAAGGTAACTGGCAAGCAATGGACACCCATTTTTAATGTAAACGGTAACTCCTAGGGAATTAAGCTCATCTCTGTACGATGTGATTTTGGACCCGTAAAACTCTTCATCAATAAAAGGTCCATCATTAATTCCTTCTTAAAAAAGAATCCCATTCAGAATTGAAGAGCACTTGTCTAGAGGGCAATAACCATAATAGGTTTTCACCCATTTTTTACCTATTGTCTTTAGAAAAGATGAAGGAAGCGGCTCATTCCTCTCATGCTGAAAATTCCGGATACATTCTAGCAACGAAAATACATTTTCAAAAGTTATGCTGCTGGGAATCAAGAGCCATTGGAGAGATTTATGAGTTTAGAGAGAGAAAAAGTAAACATATTTTTTTATTTAAGTTTTCATTGATTCACAATCGTAGAGATCAATAAAATCTTAGAGTAGAATCCATTATTTGGCATTCGTAGTTTAATAATGCATTCTAGGAAACTAAAAAAATATTAATTTGGTCATCCATACTTAGCGTCCACAGTTTAATACTTCGGACGATAAAATTTTATAAGGAGTGTATTTTGGACATTTGTCCCGTCCGCAGTATTAAACTGCGGAATACTGAAAATTAAACTGTGGACGAGACCTCTATTAAACTGTTAGATCATCGAATGAACGTTCACGATATGTTGTAAGGATAATGTTAAATTGACAATGTTGTCAATGGATGGATCATTTCCATATATATATATATATATATATATATATATATATATATATATATATGGGAAATGATCCATAACATGTATTTGCTATGGATGAAAATTTGGCAAATAGTATCTCCACCACACATTACATAAATTAACGACACAGATTAAAAATGAAAATTCGCCGTCCGCTAGTTCAACTAGCGGAAGCTTTAGTATTTTCAGTCCATCCGCCAGTTAAACTAGCAGAACTATTATTTGTACTCTTGTGCTATAATATACACTATGCCATGTGTTTCTTTTTCGTTGTTGATCTTTCTAGATGGTAACACACTATGCCATGTGTTTTTTTTTTCGTTGTTGATCTTTCTAGAATGAGTTACCATCTAACTGGAACCTCTGTTCCTTGGTTGTTTCCTCGAGCATTCTCACCTGATGTCGAGGTCATAAAGGAGGTCAGTTCTGTTGTTTTTTGTTTTTTGTTTTTCCTTCATTTATCTTTTCCTTTCTTTTCATGAGATTTTTTTATTTGTTTAATCTATCAAGTTAGCAGCAATTCTATCGCTTCATTTGTTGTTCTGATCAATGTTATGGTATGATAAATGAGGAACACACCAAAAAAAATTGTAGGGCTTCTTTGTGAAAAGAAAAAGCTATTAATACTTGCAGTGTGAAACTATTACTACATCCCAGACTATCCATTTCAGATGATAATAATAGTTCTGCTAGTTTAACTAGCGGATGGAGTGAAAATACAATGCATTCCGCTAGTTGAATAGCGGACGACGAATTTTCATTTTTAATCTCTGCCGTTAATTTATGTAGTGTGTGGTGGAGATGTTATTTGCCCAATTTTCATCCATAGCAAATACATGCTATGGATCATTTCCCTATATATATATATATAGACCTGACAGACGGCCAAAATGGCCCGGGTTTTGGTGGGCTAGAAATAAGCGGCCCGTGTTGGGTGATAAGTCGGTTTTATACCTACTTATTGAATACCAATTCACGCGAACTATACTCATCTCAAGTACATTTTAGTGTGCTTTTTGTTGCATTTCATGTTATTTTGCATTGCATTTACTTAAAACTCCTTTTGGTGAAAAAAGTGCAGGAAACGGCCTAATTTAGTGGTATTAGAGGGCACGATGCTAATGGACGCATGAAGCGAGGCACAAGCTGGGAGATGCATGGCATGAGGATCAAGTGGAGGAGAAGACTAAGCAGGGATGGATAAAGGAAAGAGCAGCAGAACAGATCAGTTGCAGCAGCAGAACCAAAATTCAAAGTTGCAGAAGTCGCGCGACAGGATAAGCTTAGGGGCCTTGCGCATGCAGAAAGCACATTTGGATAACATTACACACTGCAAGTCGCGCATACCACGCCGAGAGTATATCTTGGAGGGCGCGTGCCGCACGCGATACTGAAAAGGCTGGCGATTTGTTTTATTTTAATTTTTAATTAAAAAGGTTGTAATTGATTAAAACGATATCTGACTGGTGTCAGACGTATCTTTAATTAATTTTCACGTATTTTTATAGTAGGAACTAGGGTTTACACATTGAGGGAGATTCCAACGTAGAACGAAGCTTAAACGCCTAATTCTCTAATTCTTCTTGGGATTTTCTTTCATTGTGGTTTATCATTATTATTTTGCTGGATGTATATGAGGATTTGAACGTTAACTTTGGTCTATAATCAGCAATTGGGTTTGATCGTTTCTATCATTCATCTTTTAATTGTTCGTTTATTAACCATGTTTAGCTTTGATCCCATAATGGCTTTTGGTTCAGTCGTGAACTAAACTCCATTATGGGATTCTAATGGATTTTAATATGTAGTTTAGTTGCATGCTTGATTGCTGGAGTTGCTTTACATATCATATGGAAACTCTATCTTGATTGTTTTGCATGTATGAATGCTTGATCACCATTCGTTTCAGTAGTTGTATGGAATTGACAATGAACATGCAAGTATGGATTGTAATCATGATAACATACGTATATGGGGCTGTTTTATATGGCTTGTGTATTTCGTGAACCAAATAGACATAAACTGTTTCACCGTATGAGTTAAAATAAGGGCTTGTGATTAAATTCAGTATGATTGCAATTTCACATAGACATATAGTGATTTTGGTTATATTGATGATTACATGGAGTCTATCGCTTGTGGATGTTGTGTAAGTAGGTCATAGTACATTGAAAAATGGCTATGATTCTATTAATGCTCTTGACTACTTTTCTTTGATATGTGAACAATTCTTGCATGATAGTGGTAATTAGATGAAGTATTAAATGAAGTTAGGATCCCATTATTTCCAGACTTGATTTATTATATTTTTATTCGTGTTTTAGTTGATATTTGCAATTAGAGTAATTCACAAATATAGTCATTAGTTTAAGCATATAAGTATAGGGATTTAATTGATGCATAGTAGTTTAAATTTGACAACTTTCTCTGTGGGATCGATACTTTACTTACTCTGTATTACTTGTTGACACATGTATGCTTGCATAAGTTAGAGCTCTTTTATCGTAGGCGAAAAAAGGCAACATTGGTCGGCAAGGCACCGCCCATGGGCTTTTTTTTTTTTAAATCTATAAATCAACCAGCTAAAATGATAACCATATAAAGAATAATTGGTTGAACTTAATACATTCCTCAATGCAAATGTTGAAAAAAAAAGATTAAAGATAACACTGCTAAAGAAAATGTCAATGTTGCTTTCTCTAAATGACATTCCTCACTCCTCACTCCTCACTGCATCTTCTCTGTAAAATAAGCTCCAAAACATGCTTGCAATGCCATCTTCTCAGTCCAAGAATGGCATGACATCCTGTGCAGAAAGATTCACAAATTTGTCATTATATATGGTATAACTGAAACTATAAAAGTGTATGTCTTGTGGCAGAGCAAAGCTAGTGTTAGTATACACTTTGGTAACCTTTGTATATTTGTTACAATATTACAAACTAAAGTAATATTAAATTCTTTCATTCAACTTCCAATTATCTGCTACCGCTCTGCTTGTGCAGAGTCTGCAGACCCTTTCATTCAACTTCCAATTTTCAATATTAATTTTGTTAGTTTTACTTGCATATATTTTCTACATACAGTGATACACACATGAAAACTAGTGTTACCACTTACCAAACATATATACTTATGAAAGCATATGAAAGCTACTGTGCATATGAAAGCTAGTGTTACCTACTGTGCAAGCATTACTGTCTCAGTCCTACATACACATGAAAGCTAGTACTGCAAGATGGCAGTTTACTTAGAACAAGCAAATTGGCTAAGAGACATGGATTTAGAACAAGCAAATTGGCAAATTGGACTTAGAACAAGCAAACTGTCTCAGTCCTACGTACACATATGAAAGAAAATTGACTTGGATTTATCTTGCAGTTTGTGACTGTACACAAGATTACCTTTTCTAATTAGTACTTGAAAAATCAAACAAAAATCAAAGTGTTTTTATGCTCACATGCTATTATCCCTAAAAGATGGACTTTGTTCAAGCAATCAAATCAGGAATTTCAAAGCAGCATGATCAAATTGGTTTCACACATGTATATGAATATGAAATTAGATCTGTCTGTCCATACTCGTGAAGAAACCGCCTTAACTTTTTAAAGCAGAAGAACCTTGAGAATTTTCATGCAGCCTTCAAACTAGTATTTGTAACTTTTCCCTTCTCTTAAAGCCTGGTCAACAACCAAGACATTGCACTCAGACACATGCATTTGATTCTTTCCCCTAGGCAACTAAAATATGAATAAATTTATGCATACTGATGAGTGAGCTTTATACACATGAATTGGATACATTCGGGCTTAATTTATTGTTGTTCTCAAGTCTTTTAGATTAGTTTTTAAGTTTTTATGTCTATTCAAGTATTTTTTATGTTGTTTTGTAGGAATTGGGACAAAAGTTACATGGATCGACGTCGGGTGGCTAGATTCGCGTTTTTACTTGCCATTTACACAACAGTCACTTGAGCGAATTTAACTATAGCTCTGGACATTATTTCGAAAAACTCAAAGAATGAAAGTTGTAGATCTACTTTTCCTATTTCCGGATCATCTTGAATCATCAAAATCGGAGTTTGGACGAAGACGTTATGGCCATTTTCCCAAAGGACGTCGGAGCAGAAAATGTCAGAAAATGGGGCAGCGCTGGGGCGCCCATTTTAAGCCTATTTGCAGCGTCGGGGGGCTATAAGGCAGTGTCTGAGCGTCGTTCCCAGCGCTGGGGCGCTGGGGAAGAGGTTGGGTGCGGCCTGGACGCGTTTTGGGCGAATTTTGACACCTTTTTGACTCCAAATTAGATTGAGTTTGTTCCTAAGCTCAAAATTGGATTCGTAACCTATAAATACATGATGTAAGACATAAAATAAAAGGAGATTACATAGATTAGACTAGATTAAACACTCCTTTAGATTAGAACATAACCCTAGTTCTTATTAGTTTTGGAGATTGAAGCAACTTGGAGACCATTGAAGATTCAAGCGGGGAGGCGAAAGAGGAGTCTCGAAATTTCTTGACGATAGATTATATTCTCTTCTCTTCTCTTACTTTTATCTTTTAATGTCTATTCAATTATGGATTTTTGATTTTAATTCATTAATTATGAACTAACTCTTTCATTAAGATTTCAATTGAACTTTTTATGATTATGAATTGATTATTTGATTTATTCTAATTATTTATGTTGAAGTGAATTGTTCATCTTGTATTGTGCTTATTGATTAATTATCTGATCATTAATTACCTTGTTACTCTAGACGGAATTGAGAAAGGAATTCTAGGGTTAGAACTGGGCATGGTGACATGTGACTTAGTTATTTGCACAGTGAATAATTAGGTTTGTGAACAGAATGAGAATATCTATTTTGCCGCATGTAACACATAAGGAGGCGAGGTTATATGAGTTTAATTCAATTGTTTTGCATAGAGATATAACAAAATTAATCTGGGTTAAATAGAAGGCAATTGATCACTCGAGAGGGCTTTTGGCATTTGAGAATTCACATTAACAATTGATGAGACATAATAATTGGGATAATTGGATAATTGGTTTTTTGTTCATAATTGGGGATATTGGAGTCTTAGCCTTTATTTATTTGAATTCATTTATAAAGTAACCTAGTTTTAATTGATTGATTTAGTTTTATTAATTAGAAAAATCACGATTTGAGATTGTTTAAATAAAATTAGTTTGGTTAAGAATTAGTACTTGGTGATTTTTATTAAATAATTCCTCGTGGGAACGATACTCTACTTTCACGTTATTACTTGTTGACCGTGTATACTTGCACGTATTCATTGATTGCGAAATCGATCAACACATACACTCAAAGTGTACATCTAAAAACACAATCAACTGTAAAATAATAATAAACGAGGAGAAAATTTTTCTTAAGCTAGTATAGTGACTTCCATTAACAGTTTAACACCCAAAAGAAATGATTTAACGGAAAAAAAAACAAAAAATTACCTAGATTCCAGAGAGAAATTGGTCTCACAGAATGAAAATTTGGATTTGGGACGAAGAGAAGAACCAACCCAGTCGGCGTCGTGACCGTCATCGATCGATCGAACTTCGAAGTGTGGATTTGTGGAAGACTAGAGTTAAGACTAAAGAGTCTGGAGGTGGGGGTCGTGGACTCGTGGGGCTGTATGCCTGTAACTCTCAAAATCACTCTCAGATCTAGATCGAGTGCGAGCCTTAGCAGTTAGTCCTTAGCCAGTTAGCCATTGCGAGTTGCGGCCTTGCCCCTTAGGGAGAGATAAGAGAGTGTATTACTAGTAAGCAGTCAAGCAGATAGAGATAGATAGGGTTTTATTAAAAAAAAAGCAGTAGTAGGGCTAAAATTGAATAGGGCCAAAAACGACCTGATTTTAATAAATTTGAAAAAGTAAAGCCCATGACATGGTTTTTGCCAGGCGGGCTAGCTCGGCCCGCATGAGCTGGGCCGATTTTGCAGTCTATATATATATGTGTGTGTGTGTGCATGTGCCTTGTACAACACGTGCATATATGTGTGTGAAAAATGTATATACACAAATTGTGTAGTACACGATTGTCTATAGCGACAGTTTTTAGAGCTATAGCGACAGTTCACCGTCATTATATATTTCGTCTATGGCGACGGGTGATGAATTGTCATTATAAAAAAAATTGTTGTTATAATTGACTATGTCTACTGTACACATTTATATATATATAGGGAAAAATTTATGTACACAGCTGTATAGTACATAGTCGACTATGACAACGATTTTTTGGGTTATAGCGATGGTTACGAAATTACTGATGACAGGTGAACCGTCGCCATAGCTCAAACACCCGTCGTCATGCTTGACTATGTAATATATATATATATATATATATATATATATATATATGGGAAATGATCCATAGTAAATATTTGTTATGGATGAAAAATGGACAAATAACATCATAACCATCAATTGCAATAATCAAGGGCGGAGATTAAAAAGCAAAACACGGAGTCCGCTAGTCAACTAGCGGAGCCTAAAAAAATACAATTAATTCATCCCTTCCGCTAATTGAACTAGCGGATGTAAAAGCCAACTTCATGTATTAAGCCTGCTTCAGTCTTTTCAGTCTTTGTAACATACTCCACAAAAGTAAAGCCTCTATGGTTCCCAAACTTTAATCTGCAAATATAAAGGAAAAAGTAACATTAAAAAATCTGCAAATAAAAAGGAAAAAGTAACATTAAAAGACGAAAAAAAAAAATGAGAGTTAGATTTTGAAGCAATTAAATTCACTAAAATAAATAAGCCTCGTGAATATAAATTAACCGAATAAGATAGGAAAGAAAGAAATAATTTAAGACCTCTTCTCAGTGTCAAAAGATGCTAAGTTCAATGACACAAAATATTTTAACTTTTAATTAATAAAATTCTGAACTTTGAAATTAATGTTAATTTATTTACTTAATTGTTGAAATAGTTAATATTATAAATTATTTGAAAAGTATTACTTAATATAAAATTAAAAATCTATTCTTAATATTTACAAATTTTATAAATGGGACTCTATTTTATTTTTTTAAACAAATTTGTAAAAGCAGAAAATGTGAATCCTGTAATTGTTTTAATTTTCTAGCATATTATTTACTTGCATTGCTTAGTTGTTATTGTATAGAATAAAGTTGGTGTATATCATTCTTATGAAGATGTACAATAATAATGATATAAAACACATACTATTTTATTATACTTTATACTATTAAATTTACCATATAAAACACATACTATTTTATTATATTCCAAAAAATTAATGTTACGACTTCAATCAAAAATATGATAGAAAAGATTTTTACGTTTTTTAATATTATTTTTTCTTTTATATTTGCAGATTAAAATTCGGGAACCATAGAGGCTTTACTTTTGTGGAGTAAGTTACAAGTTGGGTTTTAGACCCGCTAGTTCAACTAGCGGAAGGGATGAATTAATTGTATTTTTTTAAGGCTCCGCTAGTTTAACAAGCGGACGTCGTGTTATGCTTTTTAATCTCCGTCTTTGATTATTGTAATGGATGGTTATGATGTTATTTGTCTATTTTTCATCCATAATAAATGGTTATGATGTTATTTGCCCATTTTTCATCCATAACAAATACTCCCTCCGTTCCTAAAAGATTGTCGTTTTAGGAAATAATTTTTGTTCTAAAAAGATTGTCGTTTTGAGTTTATTAATAGACATTAGCTATTTTTTTCCTACTTTACCCTTATTTAAGGCTTTCTTCTATTTAAAATTTTCTTCCCTTCCCAATGATTCATATTCAATTTAATGTTATAATCCAAGTAGTAATTGGTTGAATTGAATGAGAAACATTGGGAGGGGAATAATTGGTTGAGAAAATTAATAAGGGTAGTATAGTATTTTCGCTAGGTATTAATTATATTTCTTAATCTGTGTGCATTAACCTTAAACGACAATCTTTTAGAAATAGAGAGAGTACTTGCTATGGATCATTTCCATATATATATCTTAAAATTCTACAATTCTAACAAAATCTGTTTTCCCATGCACTTCATTAATTTCATTATTGGAATTCGAAAAACAAGGAAGTAGTTAGATGTTGGTTGGTGAGACCAACTCAATACAATGAGCGTAACCCCTGTTTTATCTACTCACCACTGAAATTGCAAATTATATACGGAAAAAAATTATACTATGCTATAAAAATATGTTTACTTTAATTATGAGTAAATATATTACTAGTTAATTAATATTATTATATTTATTTTTAATAAAAATTGGTATATTTTTATCACTCGGTTACTAAAATTCGACTATTACGTGCCCATAAATTAACCAATACTCTTAATTTGTATATATGTACTCACCCTCCCAAGAAAATTCTTTATTAATACACTTTTAATTGGTCCGACTTTCTTTTTATGCATATTAAGGTGATATATATTGATTGATTTATTTTTAATATATTAATTTTTTGTAAAAATGTTTTACTGAATAAGAAGTATACGCGTCCCTAATATAATACATTTTCATTTTTATTTAAAATAAACAAATAAAATAGACTCTATTTCCTTTTGTGAATTCTAAATTTTCCACTATAGAATTTTTTAGCTTTAGAAAATCATAAAGCTAGCTTTTCATAATAAGATTTAAAAGTGATAGTTTTAAGGTATTGTTAAAAAAATTAGCTATTTCCTATGACCCAATTCTGTGCTTCTGAGTTTAAAAATGGACAAAATAAAAATAAAAAAGGGACAAGCAATTGAAGTCTTTTTGGTTAAAATATCTTATTATTAACTTTTTTTAATAAAAACAAAGGAAAAAATGTCAAAAAACTAAATACTTTTCTTGTCAAAAAAATTAGTCCAAAATGAAGGGATTAGAGGGAGGGGGACTGCGAACGTATGTCCCATGAAGCGCCAGGGAAGCTTACATTTCTATTGGGTTGGGCTCTCGTATGTCTACACCTAGGGTTTTAGCCCTTAGGATTCGATCACCCTAGTGTTCAACCTCCCCCCCCTAAGTGGTCCCATCTTGTGACAAACTTTGACAACAACATCTCCGATAGAGCCTGGTTTGAACGAATGAATTAATGAAACAAGGGGAAAACAAGGGAAACGAAGTTCAACTCCAAGTGACAAGGTTGTCTTGAACGATAATCTTCCTTTGAAAATATTATCCGGAGGAAAAAGAAGTCCAAATCTCCAATGAGATGACTTAGCTCGGTAAAGAGAGATTAGGGTCACCTGAAAAGAAGAAAATAGAAGAAAAATATTCAAAAAATTGAGGGAATCAACAAAAGAGCGAAAGAAAGACGAAAAAAAAACGGGGCAAGAAAAAAAACCTAGGCTTCGACCACCTAGGGGGAATCACATCCATACCTTGGTTTCTTTGTACTTTGGATCATGGCTTGCTTGAACGCTAAACTTCTTCTCCGGAAAAAGGAAAGAAAGCTTAATAAGAAAAGAAGAAAAGATGAAGCAAAGGAAGATGAAAGTGAATGGGGGAATTAACTAAAGAATGTAACGAACAAGAATTTTGTAATTAATTTTAAATATTTATCGAATTAAATAAATATTTTAATTGATTTATTTATTGAGATAAATAAATAATTAATGAAATTGTGTTGTAATAATTTAATTAAGTGTGTATGTTAACTAAATTAATGAATGGTAATTTTATGATTTGAAGATTTAATTTAATGAGATAATTAAATTAAATGAATTATTAAATAATTAGAATGTTGTTCTAATTTAATTTAATAATTAAATTAGAGATTTATTAGTTTGTGGAATAAAATTATAATTTATAATGGAAATTATAATTATATGACAAATGTTAATTTGAATTATGAATTTAATTAAATTAGTTGTATAATGGGTGTGACATAAAAACTATAGTATAAGGAAAATATAAAAATAAATTAAAGGGGGGGAGAGAGTTTTAGTGTGTAGCCAAACATGGCCTTGTGGCCTTTGACATATTATAACTGATAAGCCAATTTGTTTTTTTTAACTAATAAGTAAGTGGGCGTAGTGTATATATCAGTTGCGTAATATTTTTTCTAAGGCTAAAGAACAGAGGATTTAGAGAGAAAGAAACACAGAGAGATTGAGAAGATTGAGAGAGAATTGAGAAGTTAGAGAAGAGGAGTCTTTGAAAAAGCTTGCTATCATCTTTGCTAGTGTTAACAAGGGATTAAAGGTATAATCTATTTCTAATTTCAAGTTTTGGTTTTGTAATTTTTATTCTCTGTAATTGAGTTTTGTTGGATTGTTGTTTAAAATAGTGATTATATGAGTATATAATCTGATAGTTATCATATATAAGCAACCCTTAGTGATCAAATTCATGGAATTGGTTTGAAGAAGAAAATGCAAGTTTACAATATTTTATGTGTACAAAAGTGGTTTATTTGAGGCCAAAATTGGCGTTTAATTTTAGCATAATCTGTAAATTGATTATGGATTATGTTAAGATGTTAAGAAACGAAGAGAATGAAATTGAAATGGTTTAATTTGGTTAAGAAACAAAGTTTTGGTGATTGAATTCTCTAAATGTGTTGAAAATAGATAAACTAGTAAAAATATAGTTTTTAATCCTCTAAATTTGATTATGTATGTTTTTAGGTTTTAGAATGATTGATTGTATATATTATGTGGTTTTGGGTAGGTTTATAATGTAAGGGTATGTCTATGTTGATGTAGAATTGGGAAATTGGAGTTTTGGCTTGTAACAGTGCTGAAGCTGCTGCAGTTTCTGTCTGCGTATTGTATTTCTTCTTGTGATCTAGAAAGCGAAAAGCAAAGCTTATTGCTGCTATTGTTTCGAGGATCGAGCACCGGTAGCAATTGCGTCAGCTTGTGCCAGAGGCGATCTTGTACCTTACCAAATCCCCGAAAGCAAAGGCGAAGTGTTTTTTTAGTTGCGATCCATGATATGTTAGCTTAACCTAGTCTAAGATGCATGATAAGGTATTAAACATGTAATGAAGTTCCATAATAGATTGTAATCATGTATTTGATGAATTTAGAATGAAAAGATAAAGACTTATGAAAACTTTAACTTGTTATTTGATTAAGACTCAAGATGTTATTTGAGCATGTGATGCTTTACCAAATTTATGGTTTCAGACCTGCAAATGGTGTTGGTGAATTAATGGAATATGATATAGACTAGCGAGATGAACTTGAATGAAAATTAAATCTATAAGGTTAATGATAGTATAATTAATCAATATTGCGATTCTAATAGTATATGTAGGGTATTTGGCGAACGTTTGTTATAATTGTATAGCTTAGGCACGAGGCAAGGTCCTAAAACTTTAATCTTTTATTGAGCAAGTTCTCTAACCCCAACTTTTTACTATGCAAATTCCTAAACCTTATTTTTATGTTGAGCAAGTTTCTTGGATCTATCTTGTTTACGATTATGCAAGCTCTTGTATTCTAATTCTTTTACATTGAGCAAGTTTCACATTCCTAACTTAATATCATTATGCAAGTTCCTAAAACTTTAATGTTTTATTGAGCAAGTTCCTAACTTTTGTTTCTTGCATTCCAAAGCATAATATATTCAAGTTCATTGTTCTAAATGAGTTTTCTAACTCTTTTGGATGTAATACTTCGTATATACAATGTCTATTCAATTGTATATTGTTGACATTTGATCTTTGACTTAAGTATCGTTGTTCAATCTTATATTATCATGTTGAACCTTTGAATAGATAATAAACCTTTATTGATTGGACTAATCTATAATTGACGAGTTTTCTAAAATTCTAGAACCACTGATAAGCTAATCTAAACTAAACTTTCTTTAGTGAAGAAATCCTAAAGTCAAACTGAGATGAACAACCCAATATAGGGGATTAAGTACCCGTTAGCATTTAGATGTTTGTGCATAATACATGGTACGAAGGGCTGATCCCCCTAAGTATGAAAAAAGGTCTGTATAGTCTAATGATTGTTAAAGGTTGAAGTAGAAATACTTAATAACCTTGGGACATAGTTCATGGTCTTAAGACCCTCAGATATAAATCTCGAACTTGTTTACTAATCTTGATTCGAAGAACGAGTTCTTAACTATTCAGTATTTATTACTTACTCTTATGCTATTGTTATTGTCATCATTATATTAGTGAGCAATTGTTTGCTCACTCTTGCATTTAACACTGCAGCTAAAGTTGAGAAAGTTGATGATCCGTCTTCTAGCAAAGGCAAGGGCAAGATGTCTAAGTGATGAAGACATGTCTTATTTTATTTAAGAGAATCTATGTTATAAGACTTATTTAATTATGTGATGTGTTCCGCAGACTTATGTAATAGTTTAAGGTTAGATTACCTGGGATTGTTTTAAGTTGATGTAACCCTTTAATGGGGTGGATTATTAATTAAAGTTGTTTAATTTATTTATTTATCTTTGATTATGGGTAGTTAGAAGTAATTGTTTTGGATAATGAACACCAAATTCTGTGGGAATGAAGTACCCGGATTTGGGGATGTCACAAAGAAGGCATGTGTATATAGGAAGAGGGAAGAATCTAGTTTCAATAAGAAAAATGATTTGATTATGAAAGTCAGATAATATTATTAGCGTTTAAAATTTTATCTTAGGAACTAGATTGAACGAGTAAGAATTTTCAAGACGAAAATAAATTTTTTGGGAACAAAAATATTTTTGGGGAAAAAGACGAAATAGGCACTATTCACCCGATGAAACCCTAAGGGTTAGGGTTTGAATAACCTAAGCCGTTCCGAGAGTTCGGTTTGTCGAAATGACATTCCGTCGAAAGATTTGACGATAATATATCGTGAAAATTTAAGTAAGCTGATAAAAGTTTTTCTTGAAAAACGTGTAAAAATCGAACGAAATAAAAATGATAAAAAGTATTGTTATGTACTTTTCACTCGTTTAAATACGTTAGGGGAAAACGTGAAGGAAAACGCTTGACACCAAAAAGTGTTTTTCAGTTTTTCGGATATCCGAAGAATACGTAAAAGTTAATCGGTAAAGGAAGACTAAATATCCAAAAATATTTAGATTCCGAGAATCGCAATTTTTAAAACTGTCTGACGAAACCCGAAAGACGGAACCATGAAACTTCTAAGGGAAGTTTCATGAATAGTAAGGAGGTGTATTGAGGTGGGAATAGTAAATCTAGGGGCGAAATGACTATTTTGCCCATAGCTTTGAAAATCTATAAAATGAAGGTGTTAGTTGCTTTTTTTCAAAATCAACCAACACTTTAAAGAGAGAGAGAGAGAGAGAGAGCTTGAGAGCTTGGAGAAGAAGAGGAATGAAGAGAATGAGCATGAATGCTCAGATCAGAGTGGATCGTGAAATAAAAAAGCTAGCGAATCGCCGGCTTTGTCAAAAGGAAGAAAAATAAAGCGAAAAGGTATTAAAACCTAACTTCTAAGTTAGATTTTCTTTAAGTTGTATATGTTCAAAAACATAGCTTAATGAGAATAAGAAGTAAATGATGTTAGGAATGATTTCATATGGTTGAAATCATTGAGAAAAGAATAAATAAGAATTTGAAGTTTATGTTAAAAACTTCTTAAGAAAGTATAAGATTCGTAATGAATTTGAGCGATTCGAATGTATCATATGAATGATTCGGTGAAATAAGTAAGGAATGGTGTTCTATAACATCAAATTCTAAGAAAAAGTGAAATCATAATAAAAATATCGATTAAAAATGAAGAATAAACGAAGAACACGAAGAACGTTGTTGATGGACAAATTTAAAACCATCGTAGGCGTATAAGTTAGATGCTTACTGCTTGGTTAGGAACGGTAGAAATATTCATGAAGAACGGATTAAAACTTAGATATAACGAAGTTATGGCGGAAAATTTCGTAAAAGATGAACGAGAATTAGAAAGTTAGTAAATGAACCTGAATGTGTAGGGTTTTATAAGAATGTAAGAGAATGTAGAAAACGTGAGTCATGGACTCAAGAACGGATGAGTTCCGAGTTCGGATGACCAAATTACGGACGAACGAACGAAGAACATTAAAAGCGTAAAATGAACGAAGGACGAAGATTAAGCCAATCGAATGGCACGTTAACGGATTCAGAATAAAGTTTTGTCTGAGGGGTATTGAAGTACATAAGATAAGGAAATGAATGGCTTTGGAACAACCTCATTCCGAGTTATAATGAATAAGTTATGGAAGCGGGAAGTAAGCGTCTCAGAACAAGTTAACACTTAGAAAAAAAATTCAAGAATTAGGGCTTGGCACCGCGGCGCCAACCATGCCTTGTAAGGTGGCACTGCAGCTCCGCATCAAGGGGCAGTCAGATGGAGACTCATGACTGGCGAGAGAGAGATAGAAGAGAGTGGCATACAATGTGTAGGTAGGGAAAAAACCGGAGAAAAGCTTTTAAGCGCTTTCAAATTTCTGGGGAAACGTAAGGGAAGATAAAGAACATAATGTTCAACTAATGTAAGACTTAATCAAGTGATTTAAACATTTAGTAAAGGTTGAATGGAAAATTTAAACGAGATTAAAAGACAAAGAATGTAAACGCGGGTTATGGAACCGATGTCCGGGGACCATAGTTGCGATAAACGAACGTGGAGGATTGCTATGATTATAAATCCTTAGGCGTTGAGTGACGAGGGTAGTGAATAACATTTTGATGTTATGTTGTGGTAATGAGAGATAAGGGTAAAGTGTATAGGCCTTTGTGAGAGCCTTACGTGATTGCGATGAAGCAACCGATCTTAGCATACAACGAACTGTATGGCTTCGACATTAAGGAAGAATAATGAATGGTATTAATAAAGACGTAGCGAACGGTAAGAAGATTAATAGAAGCCGATCGTGATTCGGATAGAGAATGATAGAATGAAAGGTAAGCGTTAAACACTTTAACCGATGTGAAGGTTGAGTGTACGTAAATACTAAGCCGATAGAACCTACACCCCGTGTATGGTTTGTCCGTAAGATAATGAAGACCAATGATTAAACCATGAATGGTGAAGAACTGAATTAAAGATAATGACGTTTAACATAAAGAAGCCAAGTTAATGATTAACTTGAACGATCATTCTGAGTATACACAAGGCTGTATGACTTAGACGATAAAGAATGAATCCTGAGGTATGGTAATTACTTTCCAGAAAGCCATAAGAAATAAGAAATTGACTTAACGAACGTTATAGTTTAATGGTTTGGATAAGTTAAGATAAGTTTAGGTTGTGGTACAATTGTAACTTTTGATGGTTGACATATGGGAGCTGGGCTAAACAATTCCTTCAGAGAGCGAAGGTATATATGAAACTGGCAACCGATCTAACTCACTATGATGGCAGTGTAGACGAGACGGGAACTTGTTTGTTGGTTGTTTGTGGGAAACCACTCAGAGTATCATATGGACTACTAGCAGAGAAGCGATGTGTGCTGAGTCCTAGAGAAGTTATAAGAAAAGATAAGAATGCAAATCATCAAAGATGATGAATGTTTTGAGTAAGACATCTCCGTATGTCATGAAGTCATAAACCGGTAAAGAAAGTTAGTCGCGCGTAAACTTGGTTTGCAAGAACGCGAACCCTAAGAAGTAAAGTTAAGTAAACCAATGCGTAAGTCAAGTATATGACTAATTGGTGTTTATGTTTTCTCCTTATGTGTTATATAGGAATTGGAATGAGCAGTTCAACGTAAGCTATAGCTGTGCGTAAGGTAAGTTTCCTTACTTCATTCATATTCTAAATGAATGTTAGTTTCTTAAACTTCTCATATGTTGAACTTGAGAAGTTCTGTCTATGTGCGAATTTGTGATATTTGTACAAGGTGGTAGAACATATGAGGCCTTGTACCACAATTTAAACACTTTGGTATTTTTATGAGATGAACTATTATGTGATTGAACTGTTCAATAAGAGAATGTTCTGTTTATACATGAATCGTTATTGTTAAGTCTGTGCTATTGATTGTAGCCAGACAGAATGTGTATGAAAAAGGTAGAAGAATGGAAGTATTTCAAAGTGAATGTGACTAATGTTTTAAAATGATAGGAATCGAGATTATTCCTATTATTCAAGCTGCTTCATAACCTTTATTCGGTTATCGAAGTTCTAAAAGAATATTTGAATTCTTAAAGTTGTTCGTTCAACTGTTATGACTTGCTGAGCAATTAAATGCTCACACTTGCTTTAAATGAAAACCATTTTCAGCGTACTATGTTGGAAGAACTTAAGGATCCAGTAAAGATCAAGTTGATCGGTATCCAGATGAAGTGACATTCAGTATGTGAATGAGCGAGAAGATCAAGCGAAGACTTGTAATGTATAATGATAAAATTAAATTATAGACTAGTTTAATGAACAATTATGTATCCTTGGTGGCGGATGAAAGTCACTCTTGTAAGATATAAAGAATAATGTATTTATCATTATTTGTAATGGAAGAGGTTATAAGATTTTAGAACCTGGGAATTGGGAATGTATGTTGTTATATTTCAGTATATAATGATGTATATTCGGAAGAATGATATATGTTCGGAAGAATGATGTACTCGTGACGTACAGAATCCGGGTGTGAAGATAGACCGGATTTCAAGGCGTGACAAGTTGGTATCAGAGCTGATAGGTTATAAATCTTAAGTATGACTACCTAAGACTATAATCGTAGATAGAAGGATAAGAAGATCACCACATGATCATAGTAAATCGTAGTAACAGATGGGTTGTTAAACGATGAATGATTTATAGCTAATGCTATGAATGAATGGTACCACAAAGTAGTACGGGAATAAGAACTCAAATTGAGTTGTGAGGGATAGCATACGAATTAAAGAAAATTCGTATTAAGTAAAGAGAAATTTAGAAGTTGTAAAATTTCAATTGAGGACTCATGTGATAGCTGAGTTTTATGAACCTTTGTTATGGGCAGAGGTTTGTGCTTAGTGTAACAACTGCTTAACTTATTACAATGATAATCATTGGAATTGGTCGCGCTATCAAGATGTATATGACGAGAATGTGAATCTTTTCTCATGTATATACTTGATAGGTAGAGAATGATAAGGTAGGTGCGAGTTCTTGAAACTCATACTTATGGTAATTTCGTGACTCATAATTATATGGTATATTTTTGAACTTCTCAGCGAATGGGCGCCTATGGTTTGTCTAGGATAGTTCTTAAACTTATATTATTGTGGAAAGTTCCTGAACTCATAATGTGTGGTAAGTTGATGGTGAAAGTAATATGCACACAAGCCAATCATGTTTGATGATAAAGCATATACTTTGTAACAATCTTATTCATTTATTAATAAAAAGTATTAATTTATTAAAGGCTTTTAATTATCTACATGATGCTGTTTTATAATATGTGATAAACCCATAGTTTTAAGCAATGCTTTTAGAATAATGATGATGATCATTCTAATGAGATCTAAATTCTTAGAAAGCTTAAAACTAAAATAGTTCCCAATCATTGGATTACTAAATTGGGGATTAGTGAATCCGGATAGATTGGTACATACATCGTTCTTGCTTGCTCGTTGGATGAGGATGATTGATCTCATGATCATTTTTGTGGAGACACTAAAGCAAGTATGTAGGTGCTTATTAGAGAATAAGTTCATCGAGCATTGGCTCGCTAAGGAATACCTAATGGAGTTTTATTTGCTGTCAATAGGAATTCTGTAGTGATAGTAAGACAAGTGATCCTTGGACTTGAGATCATCATGTAGTATCTTGTGTATGATGAGTTATACTTTGACTTATTCCTTAAGACCCTTAGGGTATATCAAAGGGTATGCTTGGGTATAATAAGTTGTACGTGGAGATAATGTATGATCGATAAAGAATCCACCACTTCTAATAAAAGAAGAGAAATGTCATATGTGATTCGATAAATGACAACCCAAGAGTCCTTGGTTAAGGCGAGAATGAAATTAGAAAGGAGTTTCTAATTTGCATTATTTGGAGTCATGCATTTAAGAGTCGAAATACATATAATTAAATAAAATAAGACTTGACAAGTAATTCCATGTCTTATATTTAATTGGGACATTGTATGGTGGAAGGATTGAATGTATGCAGTAACTATTTACTCAAAGGTTCTTTAATGATTAATGTTGAAATCTATATTATCTGGAAAGTCGTTGATCATATTAGGGGAGGCTTATCCTATTGTAGAATAAATATTATTTATTTAAATAAATTAATTGTTTAATTTATTTATTTAAATAAGATTAGAATTGTTCTAATTGATTTATTCACAATAGGTTTAATATGGAGAACCTAAAAGGTCACACCATAAAAGGAAGAATAATTATTTAAGAAGTTAATGGCATAATCGTAATAATATGTTATGTATATTTAATTTAATCTATGGTGATAGAATAAATTAAATAACTTAACATTATTATTTAATATTTTAGAAATATTAAATATAAATTAATAAGAGGAGTCTTATTAATATTATTACAATTATTATTATTTTAATTTCTAAAAGAGTTTAGGAATTAATTTAATATAAGTACTCTCATTTATTCCTAATTGGATTAGGAAGGAAAATTAGTTAAAGGAGTTTAATTAATTATCCCTAATAAGATTAGGGAGCTTAATTAATTAAAAGAATTTAATTAATTAAATAAAACCCAATTCCTTAATTGTTAAGGTGGGTTTCCCACATCTATAAATAAGAGGAGTCTTATTATGGGTGGAGGGAGTTGTTGACTTTTACAACGTAATAATTCAAATTTGTTGGAGAGTACCTTTTTCTATAGAGATAGAAAAACTAGGGTTTGAGCCAATACCCCTTCTTCTTGAATTTTCTTCTTCCTTGGTGGATCACCTCTAGAGGCCAAACATATGGGTGGCTAACGTTGATCAAAAGAAGGATCAAAACCCCGGTAGATTCAAGTTGAACGCGAAAGGATTTGGAGGTGAACTTGTACCTGAGGAAGCTCGATCTTCAAGGGTATGATTTTATTCTTTATCTTTTCGTTAAATTAATAATTGCGCATAAAGGATGATCTGGGTATATGGTTTGTAAATTTTTAAACTCTGATTTTTACACGCTTCTGCTAATTTTATGCAATTTGATTGCGTTAAAGAATATTACAAACCTAACAGATGGACTGTACTAAGGTTTAGGGATGTTTAGACTGAAAGCGTGCATTTTTAGTAGACTTGGCATTTAAGGTGCTAGAGAAGATTAAGTATTGTCGCAAGTAAGATAATGAAGGAAGATGGAGAATAGGATATTCCAAGTCATCTAGCTATGCTAGATTTCGAAGTTTCTTGAAATCGTGCTTATGTGTGCGTTTAAAAAAGAAAGAATTGGTTCAACTTTTGGAACCAATGGATTTTAAAAGAACTATTCTTGGTATGTCTATACTAATTGTTTCGGCTAGACAGAAATTGATTTGAAATATAAAAATGAATTTTATATCATCCGTATTGAACCTAGTGTTGGATGTGATCTTAGGATCAACAACCCGCTATGGTATAATGTGACACCCCCAAAATAGGTATACATCACCCATTCTGAGTCGCCGGATATCACTCTATAAAAATCAAATACAAACTTCATTTATATTAATTGTTGAATTGTAAATGCGAGCACGACAACAATGAATAAGTCGTGAGTTTCAATACAAAATCTATGTAACTCTCATGGTGCCTCGACCATCACACCTTACAAAGGTACTTTACATAAAAGTATAATTAAAAACTGTTTTAGAAATTAAAATCTTTGGAAAGTGCTCAAGGAAACCTTCATACATGGGAGGCCATGTGTCTAGGTTATGATAGATATCACATGTCCACAGAATTATCCTTGGTTGACCCAATAGACCCCAAAGAAAAAAGAGAAGATTACTATCATCTTCTATTCATTAGTGAGTCTTCTCTTGACAGATAACTATCTCCACTGTCTCCAAGTGAAAATTATATTTCAAATAAACTCCAAGATCATATAGGTAGTGCTCATAGATATACTCAGCAAGTGGATGTGCACAACCCTGTCTTATGATAACACGAGATTGTATGTCATTAGACATCATCTTGTATGATAGTGGCAAAACACCCTTCCAAAGTTGATTTCACCTCACCCTATTCGGTTCACCAAAATTAAATATCAAATAGCGTATACAATATGACACACTTATCTAAAGTTCTCGATAAAATTATTTCCATACTATTTAGGAGAACCTCAACAAATTATATAGACCACAGATTCTATTCCCCTGTTATCCCAGCTTCGACCCGACTACACTCTTATTACACGAAAGGAATTGTGAAGCAAAAGGGTGAGCACAACTAACTAGCCGAAAAAAAATATCATGACTAAAGATAATTAAATTATCAATAGCATTCATCAGTAATAAATCAAAGATTTAGAACATATGGTAGATGATAAAACTTTTCAACCATAGTTGCAGCGGAACGAGCAATCCATTAAAAGAGTAAAATAGACCATTAGGTCTATTATCTTCTCCATGTTAAAAGTCCACCAATAATGTTTTATCCCTGTAACATCAATCAACAATTCATGTCCACAATTATATGAATAACTCATAATCATAATTGTGATTCTGAATTTCTTTTTCGCACCCAGGACGAAGATAATTTTTATCACCTATCTTCACCTGAAACATCAAAAATCATGGTTATACCAAATCACAATTTACGCTTTCATAATCATACTAATAAATTCATCTTCAGACTACTACCAAAGATATACAATCATATAACCAAGAATCAACAGTTCATCTTTGCACTACAGCCAAAGATATACAATCATAAAACCAATAATCTTTGAGACTCGACTTAATAGTATCACGACCAAGAATTATCCATGCACTACAGGCCAAGGATATTCGTGTTTTCAATTACGGTCATGATTATACCGAACAATTCCTGGTCATAATCATACCAAGTCCATCTATGCACTACGGGCCAAAGATGACATTTACCACATCATTTGTAACATTACGGTCATGATTATACCGAATAATCCCTGGTCATAATCATACCAAGTCCATCTATGCACGTAAGTCACAGATGACTTTCAACACAATATAAACATGAGGATCATGACAATGATATAAAGAATCAATCAAATGAAATAAAGGATAAATATTAAACATTTATAATATAATTTATCCAGGGTTCAAGAATATCCCAATGTTATCAATCACTTAATAATCTCATAATCTAATATCATTAATATTATAACAATATTTTAATCACTTCTTAAACTTATAAATAATTTATTTCAATTGTTTACACTTTACCACATAATGCATTTAATCATTCAAAATGTCATACTCATAAGATATCATCACCAATGATTAAATCCCTCATCAAAAATATGCATATATCCTATATAGGATTCCCAAGCCATAAAATCCTATTTTTCAATTTTGTTACTTCACATAACATATTTAACTCATATGTTCAGAATTAAACCATTTTCATGAAAAATACCAAATCAGCCCAAAAATATTTCTTTTCTGGGATTTAGCAGAATATAGTCCCATAATGAACATATATTTTTCTCGAAATTTTTAAAATTCATTTACTATTTTTCAAAAATCAATTTCTAATTAATTCCTTAAGAAATTAGCTACCTCGAGTTTAACTCCAGAAATTCCCAAATCTTGGCAGGATCTTACACATGTTAACGTGAGCTTCCAGTTTAAATTTCATGGTCATTGGAGTTATAGAACTCCGGTTATAGCGTTTTTCGTCGGAAAAACCTAAATATTGAAATGGTCATAACTTGCTCATTTTAAGTCAGAATGAGCTCATTTTTGGACAGGAGGTACTTTATACCATATAATTTCATGTCCCAAAAGGCTAAAAAATTTCTCACTAATTAAGTGGCTGAAACAGCCCTTTTTAAATTTATGGGCAGTAGTTTTTTCGTAAATTGCGGCTTTGGACTCCTTTGCTAAAATTAGTCCACACGAAAATCTACAACACCTTTTCCAGTGATTCCACTTGGATAAGTTACAAAACTCATAGACCTAGCTCTAGAACTTGACCTCACTCAAAAATTCAAAATATAATAGGAGATATGGTCAATTGAATTTCATGTTCCGTTTTCACCAAAATCTGATTTTCAACCCTTTGTGATTTCTAAGAAACTTTCATGTTTTCACATAATAACCAACATAAATCATCATAAAACTTACTAATACTTCATATACCCATGATTTTTATCAATCCAATGCTTTTATTATGACTCTCATCATAATCAACATAACCATATCATTTCCACAATTTAATAAGGAATGAATACAAAGGATCATTCACCACGCATGTGGTAATCCACATGATATGAGTTATTCCAAATGTAATAATAAAGAATGGAACCGGTCCGCCAGAACGCACGCATGGATATTCCGGCGAGAATATTAAAGAATGGAATAATAACAAAAATCACCGGTATACCAGAATCCACGTATCTGAGTTATTCCAAGAATAATAAAGAATGGAATAACAACAGACATCACCGGTATACGGTAATCAACGATACAAAAGTTATTCCAACAAAATAATAAATGGAACCGGTCGAGGCAAAATTAAAATGACCAAGCGGGATATTAAGCAGAATAATAAAGACGGAATAATAGAAGAATTTCACCATGTATGCAGATCTTGCATAAACAAAAGTTATTCAACATAATAATATAGAATGGAATAATAGAGGATTTCACCAAGTATAGGGTGTCACGTGTGTATCAAAAGTTATGTATAGGGTATGCCACGTATACAGGTTATTCCAACATAATAATAAAGAATGGAATAAAAGAAGTTCTCTTCATGAATACGAAAAAAATAATACCCCTTACGAGTACAATAAATAATATCCCTTACCTTATAAAGAAACTGGATATAGAAGTAGTGAAGTAGCAGAATACTCTTCTTCTTTCTCTCTATAGATTTTCTCTCTATAGTTTCTCTCTATAATTTTTCTCTCTAGAGTTTCAGTGAATTCGTAAGAAATAATGAAGGAATGAGCTTCTATTTATAGAAAAACTGAGAGTGGCTCTTGGTCTTAACGAAGGGTCAAAATGACTCTTGGTAATATTGAAGAGACAACTACTATTTGCGAAGGGGAAATTAACCCTTGGAACACCGAAGAGGCAAGTAACTCTTGGTAATATTGAAGAGACAACTACTATTTGCGAAGGGGCAATTAACCCTTGGAACATCGAAAAGGGCAATTCTTATTAAAACTTTAAATCAACGATCCATATTGATTTACTATTATAATTTCAACCAACAGTCTGAAAAATTAGCACATCTCCTCATGGAATAATATTGTACCCAAAAATGATTTGGACTGAAAATAAATATATTGTTTGGGTGAATAGTACCCCGTGAATAGTACTCGTGAATAGTAACTCATGAATAGTAACTCATGAATAGTAACTCGTGAATAGTAACTCATGAATAGTAACTCGTGAATAGTAACTCATGAATAGTAACTCATGAATAGTAACTCGTGAATAATAATCCGACACAAAAAGTGCCCCGAATACCCAATTGAACAATATAACCTTCAGACATCAATTATTATCGAAATAAATGTCGATTTCCACTAACACAAATAATTTCAACATAATGGAACTATCAAATTTATCTTTAATCAACACGAACTTATCCATCATTAATATCATAATTCACAATATTTAACAACCAGGTCGTTCCCAGGAAAGAGGGGGCTTTCCATTAAGGATTTCTTCCTATTGGCGCGCAATTAGGTGACCAAACCTCTCCTTGACAAAACTTCTAGACATTGTAAATATTGAAAGTTAATAATATGAATAACTTTTTCATCTCAATTATTGATTTAATAATATATAAAATATTATGCAGATGATACAATAAAATAACTTTATCTTCTTAAGAAAGTATAAGATTCGTAATGAATTTGAGCGATCCGAATGTATCATATGAATGATTCGATGAAATAAGTAAGGAATGGTGTTCTATAACATCAAATTCCAAGAAAAAGTGAAATCGTGATCAAAAAATCGATTAAAAATGAAGAATGAATGAAGAACACGAAGAACATGCGAAGAACACAAAGAACGTTGTTGATGGATAAATTTAAAACCATCGTAGTGTAATTGTTGTTGATGGACAAGTTTAAAACCATCGCGTATAAGTTAGATGCTTACTGCTTGGTTAGGAACGATAGAAACTTTCATGAAGAACGGATTAAAACTTAGCTATAACGAAGTTATAGCGGAAAATTTCGTAAAAGACGAACGAGAATTAAAAAGTTAGTAAATGAACCCGAACATGTAGGGTTTCATAAGAATGTAAGAGAATGTAGAAAACGTGAGTCATAGAATCAAGAACGGATGAGTTCCGAGTTCAAATGACCGAATTACAGATGAACGAACGAAAAACGTTAAAAACGTAAAATGAACAAAAGACGAAGATTAAGCCAATCGAATGGCATGTTAATGGATTCAAAATGAATTTCTATCTGAGGGGTATTGAAGTACGTGAGATAAGGAAGAGAATGGCTTTGGAACGACCTCGTTCTGAGTTATAATGAATAAGTTATGGAAGCGGGAAGTAAACGTCTCAGAACAAGTTAACACTTAGAAATTTTATTCAAGAATTAGGGCTTCAGCCATGGCCTCAATCATGCCTATAAGGTGGCGGCTGCTGACACTGCACCAGGGTAGCAGTCATCGGAGACTCATGTGCAAGTCATGCGAGAGATAGAGAAGAGAGTGGCGCCGTAGCACCAGTGTAGGGCAAAAGCCAGAGAAGAGCTTTTAACTGCTTAGCTCTTGGGGGAAACGTAAGGGAAGATAAAGAACATAATGTTCAACTAATGTAACACTTAATCAAGTGATTTAAACCTTTAGTAAAGGTTCAACGGAAAGATTAAACGAGATTAAAAGACAAAGAATGTAGACGTGGGTTACGGAACCGATGTCTGGGGACCGTAGTCGCGATAAACTAACGTGGGGGATTGCTATGATTATAATTCCTTAGACGTTGAGTGACGAGGGTAATGAATAACATTTAGATGTTATTTTGTGGTAATGAGAGATGAGTGTAAAGCGTATAGACGCTGTGAACGCAACCCAGTTGCGATGAACGACCGGTCTTAGCATACAACGAACTGTATGGCTTCGACATTAAGGAAGAATAATGAATTGTATTAATAAAGTCGTAGCAAATGGTAAGAAGATTAATGGAAGTCGATCATGATTCGAATAGAGAATGATAGAAAGAAATGTAAGCGTTAAACACTTTAATCGACGTGAAGGTTGAGTGTACGCAAATACTAAGCGGATAGATCCTACACCCTGTGTATGGTTTATCTGTAAGATAATGAAGACCAATGATTAAACCATGAACGGTGAAGAACTGAATTAAAGATAATGACATTTAACATAAAGAAGCCAAGTTAATGATTAACTTGAACGATCGTTCTGAGTATACAAAAGACGGTATAACTTAGATGATAAAGAATGAATCATGAGGTATGTCAATTACTTGCCAGAAAGCCATAAGGAATAAGAAATTGACTTAACGAACGTTATAGTTTAATGGTTCAGATAAGTTAAAATAAGTTTAGGTTGTGGTACAATTGTAACCTTTGATAGTTGACATATGGGAGATGGGCTAAACAATTCCTTCAGAGAGCGAAGGTATATACAAAACTGGCAACCGATCTAACTCACTATGATGGCAGTGTAGACGAGACGGGAACTTGTTTGTTGGTTGTTTATGGGAAACCACTCAGAGTATCATATGGACTACTAGCAGAGAAAAGATGTGTGTTGAGTCCTAGAGAAGTTATAAGAAAAGATAAGAATGCAAATCATCAAAGATGATGAATGTTTTGAGTAAGACATCTCCGTATGTCATGAAGCCGTAAATCGGTAAAGAAAGTTAGTCGCGTAAACTTAGTTTGCAAGAACGCGAACCCTAAGAAGTAAAGTTAAGTAAACCAATGCGCAAGTCAAGTATATGACTAATTGGTGTTTATGTTTTCTCTTTATGTGTTATATAGGAATTGGAATGAGCAGTTCAACGTAAGCTATAGCCGTGCGTAAGGCAAGTTTCCTAACTTCATTCATATTCTAAATGAATGTTAGTTTCTTAAACTTCTCAGATGTTGAACTTGAGAAGTTTTGTCTATGTGCGAATGTGCTATATTTGTACAAGGTGGTAGAACGTATGAAGCCTTGTGCCACAATTTGAACACTTCGGTGTTTCTATGAGATGAACTGTTCTGTGATAGAACTGTTCAATAAGAGAATGTTTTGTTTATACATGAATCGTTATTGTTAAGTCTATGCTATTGATTCTAGCCAGACAGAATGTGTATGAAAAAGGTAGAAGAATGGAAGTATTTCAAAGTGAATGTGACTAATGTTATAAAATGATAGGAATCGAGATTATTCCTATTATTCAAGCTGCTTCATAACCTTTGTTCGGTTATCGAAGTTCTAAAAGAATGTTTGAATTCTTAAAGTTGTTCGTTCAACTGTTATGACTTGCTGAGCAATTGAATGCTCACACTTTCTTTAAATGAAAAACATTTTCAGCGTACTATGTTGGAAGAACTTAAGGATCCCGTAAAGATCAAGCTGATCGGTATCCAGATGAAGTGCCATTCAGTATATGAATGAGCGAGAAGATCAAGCGAAGACTTGTAATGTATAATGATAAAATTAAACTATAGACTAGTTTAATGAATAGTTATGTATCCTTGGTGGCGGATGAAAGTCACTCTTGTAAGATGTAAAGAATAATGTATTTATCATTATTTGTAATGGAAGAGGTTATAAGATTTTAGAACCTGGGAATTGGGAATGTATGTTGTTATATTTCAGTATATAATGATATACTCGTGATGTATGAAATCCGGGTGTGAAGATAGACCGGATTTCGGGGTGTGACAGTTCAAGCTTTGCTTTGACATAAATTGTTCAAGTTTTAAAGTTCGATATATATTGCATGAATTGTTTGAGATATACGTCAATGCCATTTGTTCCGACTAGACGAAGGGTTAACTATTTTATATGTTTAAAAATAAATCTTTGAAATATTATTGATGTTAGGTAGAGCTATCCAACCCGAATAATTTCGGTGCAAATTCGGATTCAAATTTAAGATGAACAATCCTAATATGGGGGTATTTTAAGTCGGAAAAATCCTGACAGACTCCTGAGGTGGTCAAACAAAGGCATATAGTCGTTTAGCTAGAATGTTATACAACATAGGGTACATTAGATTGATCACCCAATGTACCCGTAAGCCAGACGGTTCATAGTTGATTTACTATCGAACCTTTGAGAAAATAAAAAGCTCGTCTTTTGACCATTCAGTACGTCATTTCAAAATTGTTAAATAAAAAAGGAATTTATTATTATTATTCCTATTTATTCAAAATGTTTTCACGGCTTGTTCAGTTGTTGTAAAATCTCAAATTTTACGAATAAATATTTAATTTTCTCGAAATATTTTTTTTCAAAATTATGGTGTGGATTTGAGATAATGTTATAGTTATGGGTAATATTTAGAAATTTTGAAAAGTATGCAAGTTATTATATAATATTCGATTGGTCGGGGGATATTCGTTTTAACAGGGAATATTTGTAGATAACCAAGACAATCATTGATGGACCCCCATGAACGGAATTATTCATCGGATTAAGAAAACAACAAAAATATTTTATGAAAATAACGACAAAAGTTTTACCGATAACTCTGTTGAAACACCCGGTGTTAAAAGTATACGATGTCTGGCTGTGGTTGCATAGTAATATTACGATTTTAATTATTGATGCTTACGTGAGAAGTCACCCGCTTTTGTTCAATTATTGCTATAGTAATTGTTGCATAGTATCTCACGTTATTTGATTCAATTATTGTCGATATTTTATATATTATTAAATCAATAATTGAGATAACAAAGTTATTAATATTATTATTTGCAATATTAACGATATCTAGAAGTTACGCCAAGGAGAGGTTTGGTCACACCTAATCAAGCGCAATAGGAGAAATCCTTATTTGAAAGGCCCTCTTTCACAGGAACAACACGGTCGATTAATATTGTGAATTATAATAAAGGTGATAAGTTTTGTTTTATTATTATTATAAATGTAATAAAATAGAAAACTTTTATATAAAATGTAAAGCTTTTTATAAAGTTTTGTTTTATTTGATTATAAATAGAATATATTATATTTTATTATGCAAGTGTTTCTGCGTAGTGTTTTCAGATAGTAACATCTTTTTATATAAAATAGAATACTTTTATAAAGTTATTTATTTTATTAGACTATAAATATAAATAAAATATATAATATTCTATTATGCATAGTGTTTGCATAGTCTTTGCATAGTATTTGCATAGTAAAATTTTTTTATATAAAATGTAATACTTTTATAAAGTTATTCGTTTTATTAGATTATAAATAGAATATATTATATTTTATTTAAAAGATTTTGTTTTATTAGAATATTTTATTAATCTTGCATAGTAAATTAATATGGATTTGTCTGTTTAAAAGTAAATCAATCGGACTGTTCATGAATTAGTTACTATTCATCCATTCTCCTATAAATAGAAGTTCATTCCTTCATTATTTCTTTTAATTCAATCGAAACTCTAGAGAGAAAAAGAAAGAAAAGTATTCGCTACTTCACTACTCCTATATCCGCTTTCTTCTTAAAGTAAAGGGTATTATTTCTTTCGTATTCATGAAGAGAGCTTTTGTTATTCCATTCTTTATTATTATGTTGGAATAACTTTGTCATGCAAATCACCGCATACATGGTGAAATTCTTCATTATTCCATTCTTTATTATTACATTGGAATATCCTCCGTCTGTGAAATTCTATCTATCGCATGCATGGTGAATTCTTTTGTTATTCCATTCTTTATTATTATGTTGGAATAACCTGTCTATGCAAAGTACCGCATACATAGTGAAATTCTTTTGTTATTTCATTCTTTATTATTCTGTTGGAATATCCTGTTTGTGCGTTTATGCATGACCTGGTTCCATTATTTATTATTCTGTTAGAATATCTTGTTTGTGCATTTACGCATGACCTAGTTAGATTATTTATTATTACATTGGAATAACTCATGCTGTGTGATCTATCGCATGCCTGGTGATTTCTTTTGTTATTCCATTCTTTATTATACTAAGTTGGTTAAAGTTTTGGCTTTCATACTCCGTGAAATTAGTGGAATATCCTTGATATTTGCCCTTCATCCAATATCTTTTCATGAAAATATTCTTCTGAGCATTCTTGAGTTTTACCCCACAAAGCAGTATCATGTTGACAATTTGGACGTTATTGGTTCCTAGATAAATTAATTCTTAAACTTGTTTTATTAAATTCTTATATCATTGTCATCATCCTCATGTTTATATTATGTTGAAAGTCATCTGTGGCCTGTAGTGCATAGATGGACTTGGTATGATTATGACCAGGGATTATTCGGTATAATCATGACCATAATGCTACAAATGATGTGGTAAAAGTCCTCATTGGCCCGTAGCGCATTGGTGGACAGTTGTTGGCATAATCATAACCATTGATGAATACACGAATATCCTTGGCCCGTAGTGCATGGATAATTTGTGGTTGTGATACTAATGAATATCATTGGCCATAGTACAGGGATGATGTGGATTATATATTAAGCTGAGTCCCGGCGATAAAAGTGAAAAATATTTTAAATCATAGAAGATAGTAGATTGTAATCTCTACTTGACTCTTTTAATGGATTGCTTGATCCACTGCAGTTAAACTTGATGTTTGTTATATTGTATCAGTTTAACACAGTTAAAGGCTAATGATAATTTATTTTGCATTATCTTAGTCATAATATTTCTTACTGGGCTAGTTGAGCTCACCCTTTTACTTTTATTGTTCTCTTCAGGAAATGAGAACGTAGCAGGGACTAGTCGGGGAACAGAGTGACGGTCCAGATGATAGCATTAGTAGTCCTCACTATTCTATGAAATAGTATGTTAATAAATGTATTGATGACTTATTTTGAGTTTGAATACTGTCTAGAAGACAATATTTGTATTAAAACTCACAGTTCATGTTGTATATTTAAGATTGTATTTGTATTCTGTACCATGTATTTGGCGACTCAGAATAGGTGATGTATACCTATTTTGGGGGCGTCACAGTTGGTATCAAAGCTTAGGGATATGATCCCTGGCTGAGATGTGAGACAAGAACTAGGAGGAGAGATGGGAATTCTTCCTTAGTATAGTATGACCTACCTATGTTTATTTGGTATTTAATTGGTCGGTCAGAGTATAGGGATTATATGTGATATGTTAATTAACCCTTGTTTTGTGGCAGTGTTTGAAAATGGCAGCTGAAAAAAATGTTAACAATGGAGTGAATGAGACCGTTGAGACACCTTTAATCACTAACTAGGTTAATGTGATGTCACACGAAGAAGAAATTAGAGATATCTACGTGGTGAGTGAAGAACTAATAGTTTCACCCAAGCTAGTTACATAGGTAGCAGCTGAGAGTGGGGAAGAAGAGGTAGAAGAGGAACCTGAGGAGAATTTATTAGAAGAATTCTATGATCGAAATTTAGAATTACAAAATCATATTCATGAGTTAGAAAGAGAAAGGTCAAGAACTAAGAAAGGTCGTGGAACAAAGAGATGTAACAATTCAAAATTGTGTTACCCGGAGTATGCGATGTTTGAGCGAAGCACTCTTTTTGCAGTAGTATAAGATATTAGAGTTGGAATCTGAGAATGCTATGATCAAAGTTCTGATGAAAGAAGAAACAACTGAACGAAGGAGAATAGATGATGCATGGGTAAAAGTCGCACGACGCGTAGATATTGTAAAAAAAGACGTCCGATCCAATAAGGCCAAAATAGATGAAATGGATTTTGCTTTTTGGATAACAATTGGGAGAATCCAACATCGAATTCGGAATTACCCTGTGCAGAGCGGTCAACCCCAATTCGATATGGATCGGAGAGTAATGATTCAAATTATGGATCAAGAATGTGACGAAACAATTAAGGGTGGAATGTACTCTATAGCAAGTCAAAGCCGGTAGTTTAAGTGAGAGTGTTTATCGAGGAACCCGAATGAAGTTATCACGGGTAAGTTAATCATAAACGCTTACGAAGTCTATACCTTATTCGATACCAGTTCTACCCATTCTTTTATCTCTCTTGCTTGCGCTCAACATTTAAATTTGACTCCGGAGAAATTAGACTTTGACTTATCGGTTGAAACTCCGTTAAGAGAAACCTTCGTTATCTCCACTGTTTATAAATCTTGTTTGATTCAAATCGACACTTTCACATTACCTGTCGATCTTATCTCTTTGAAAATACTTGCCTTTGATGTGATTTTAGGAATCGATTGGTTAACTACTCATCATGCTTTTTATAAGGTTGTTAGCTTTTATATTCCTAACCAACCTGTTATACGAATTCAAGCAACCAAACCACTAAAGTTAATCACTATTATATTAAGCCATAAGTAAAAAGCCCTGAGCCTTTAGTTGGTGACTTCCTTGTGTGGAATGCACCAAAACCAGACTTTCTGTAGGCGACGTCGTGAATGACGATGACAAGTTAATAGGTATCAATGTGACGTACTATCCCAGTCTTGGATGAGAGTCATAGTTTTTAAATGATATTTCTATCGTTAATAAATTTCCTGACGTATTCTTGAAGACTTCTTAGCCTACCCCTAGAGCGTGAAATCGAATTTTGTATTGACCCTAGTACAAAACCCATTTCAAAAACTCTCAAATATTTCTTCACCTAAAATGATCATATAATGTGCCAAAGAAGTTGGCTCGAGCTGTTGAAGATTACAATTATACCATTCAATATCATCGTGGAAAAGCGAACGTGGTAGCTGATGCGTTGAGTAAAAGATCGTATGCGTTTACGAGTGCGATGTTGTTAACACAAAGACCCATTTCGTATAACTTACAAATGATGAAGATAGAGTTAAAGACTCTAGGGACCCACATGAAGATAACAAATATACGATTAGAATCGACTTTAATCGATAAAGTTAATGCCGCTCAAACTACACACCTGGAGCTGATGAATATGAAGAAGAAGGTTCAAGAGAGCGTTATTCTAGAAGCAAGAGTCGATGAAGAGAGGAAATCTCAACCCTCGATTTTATTGGCCCATTTAAAATCCTTGATCGAGTAGGAACTGTGGCCTATAGACTCATTTTACCGCAAAGTATGTCGCGTGTTAATAACATTTTTCACGTATCGATGTTAAGTAAATATGTGGACGAACCGAACCACATTATTGAATTAGAACTAGATGAGATAGCGGAAAATTTAACGTATGATGAGATACATGTTAAAATCTTAGATAAGAAGGATCATATTCGACACTCAAAGGTTATACCTCAAGAGTTGGAATATGAAATGAAGTCAAGGTATCCTCACCTCTTTAAGATACTGTGTAACGTCACGTAAATTTTGAGGCAAAATTTCATAAGGAGGGAGATTGTAAAATCCCAAATTTTACTGAATAAATATTTAATTTCTCAAAATATTTTTTTCAAAATTTTGGTGTGGATTTGAGATAATGTTATAGTTATGGGTAATATTTAGAAATTTTGAAAAGTATGCAAGTTGTTATATAATATTCGATTGGTCTGGGGGATATTCGTTTTAACAGGGAATATTCGACGATAACAAGACAATCATTGGTGGACCCATAACGGAATTATTATCGGATTGAGAAAATGACAAAAAATATTTTATGAAAATAACGGCGGAAGTTTTACCGTGATTAACTGTTGAAACACCCGGTGTTAAAAAGTACGATGAATACGGCGTGGGTCGTATAAGTAGTAGCACACGGTTTTGATTATTGATGCTTACGTGAGAAGTCACTCAGTTTTGTTCAATTATTACTATAGTAATTGTTTCATAGTATCTCACGTTATTTGATTCAATTATTGTCGATATTTTATATATTATTAAATCAATAATTGAGATAACAAAGTTATTAATATTATTATTTGCAATATTAACGATATTTAGAAGTTCTGCCAAGGAGAGGTTTGGTCACCTAATTGCGCGCCAATAGGGAGAAATCCTTATTGGAAATCTCCCTCTTTCCTGGGAACAACCTGGTTGATTAATATTGTGAATTATAATAAGGATGATAAGTTTTGTTTTATTATTATTATAAATGTAATAAAATGAAAACTTTATATAAAAAAAAAAAACTTTTATAAAGTTTTGTTTTATTTGATTATAAATAGAATATATTATATTTTATTATGCATAGTGTTTTTCATATAGTTACTGCATAGTGTTTCAGATAGTAAACACTTTTTATATAAAACATAATACTTTTATAAAGTTATTTGTTTTATTAGACTATAAATAGAATATATAATATTCTATTATGCATAAATGTTTGTATAAGTGTTCTGCATAGTGTTTTGCATAGTAAAATCTTTTTATATAAAACAAAATACTTTTATAAAGTTATTTGTTTTATTAGATTATAAATAGAATATATTATATTTTATTTAAAAGATTTTGTTTTATTAGAATATTTTATTAATCTTTGCATAGTAAATCAATATATGATCAGTTTTAAAAGTAAATCAATCTGGACCGTTCATGAATTAGTTAATATTCATCCCATTCTCCTATAAATAGAAGCTCATTCCTTCATTATTTCTTACTTAATTTCATGAAACTCTAAAGAGAGAAACTATATAGAGAAAGAAGAAAAATTCTCGCTACTTCACTACTCTATATATCAGGTTTTTTCTAAGGTAAGGGGTATTATTTCTTTTCGTATTCATGAAGAGAGCTTTTGTTATTCCATTCTTTATTATTATGTTGGAATAACTTTTATCATCTAAATACCGCATACATGGTGAAATTCTTACATTATTCCATTCTTTATTATTACATTTGAATATTCATGCATGCATGGATTACTGTTAGACTGGTTCCATTCTTTATTATTACATTGGAATAACTTTGTTTATGCGATCTATCGCATGCATGGTGAATTCTTTTGTTATTTCATTCTTTATTATTATGTTGGAATAAACTTTCATCTGCAAGCACCGCATACATGGTCAAATTCTTACGTTATTCCATTCTTTATTATTCTATTGGAATATACATCGTAAATGCGTTTACCCCATGACTGGTTCCATTATTTATTATTCTATTAAAATATCCATGCAATGCGTTTTACGCATGACTGGGTTCCATTATTTATTATTCATTGGAATATTCTGTTTTGTGCGTTTATCGTGACTGATTCCGTTATTTATTATTACGTTAGAATAACTTTCGCATCATCTGATTCATCCCATGCCTGGTGATTTCTTTTGTTATTCCATTATTTATTATACTCAGTTGGTTAAAGTTTTGGCTTTTATACTCCATGAAATTAGTGGAATATCCTTGATATTTGCGCTTCATCTAGTATCTTTTCATGGAAATATTCTTCTGAGCATTCTTGAGTTTTACCCCACAAAGCAGTATCATGTTGACAATTTGGACGTTATTGGTTCCTTGATAAATTAATTCTTGAACTTGTTATATTGAATTCTTATATCATTATATCGTCCTCATGTTTATATTATGTTGAAAGTCATCTGTGGCCTGTAGTGCATAGGTGGACTTGGTATGATTATGACCAGAGATTATTTGGTATAATCATGACCGTAATGTTACAAATGATATGGTAAAAGTCCTAATTGGCCCATAGTGCATTGATGGACAGTTGTTGGCATGATCATGACCATTGATGAATACACGAATATCCTTGGCCCGTAGTGCATGGATAATTTGTGGTTGTGATACTAATGAATATCCTTGGCCATAGTACAGGGATGATGTGGATTATATATTAAGCTGAGTCCCAGCGATAAAAGTGATGAAAAACCTTTTAAATCATAGAAGATAGTAGATTGTAATCTCTACTTGACTCTTTTAATGGATTGCTTGATCTGCTGCAGTTAAACTTGATGTTTGTTATATTGTATCAGTTTAACACTGTTAAAGGCTAATGATAATTTATTCTGCATTATCTTAGTCATAATATTTCTTACTGGGCTGGTTGAGCTCACCCTTTTGCTTTCATTGTTTTCTTGAGAAATGAGAAGCGTAGCGAGGACTAGTCGGAACAAGAGTGGCGGTCGATGATAAGCATTAGTAGTCCTCACTATTCTATGAAATAGTGTGTTAATAAATGTATTGCGGTCTTATTTTGAGTTTGAATACTGTCTAGAAGATAATATTTGTATTAAAACTCACAGTTCATGTTGTATATTTAGGATTGTATTTGTATTTTGTACCATGTATTTGGCGACTCAGAATAGGTGATGTATACCTATTTTGGGGGCGTCACAGTTGTAGAAATAGTAACATGATTCTTAATTTTGTTGTTTATTCGACTGTTATATTTGCTAAGCAATTAAATGCTAATTCTTACTTTAAATTAAAGTTTTCAACGAAGGCAGAACGAGCTGAAGGTTTCGGTAAGGATAAAGGAAAGGGAAGGATGAACGAGTAGAAGACAGTGTGAGCTATTTGTAATAGTTAGAAGTATTGTATTAATTAATATACATTATCATGTGATGAAGATTTAAAGGTTTGAGAACCTGGATTTAGAGTGAGACATATTGTAATAATTAATAATTACCTTTATGTCGATATTATTGTATTGAATGGGTAGTACCGCAAAGCACCATATTCATGGTTTAAAGGTACTTGAATTTGGGGATGTCACATAACATCTATTATTATTATTATTTTTATTATTATTATTATTATTATTAATATATAATTTAAATTTAAAAATTATAAACTAATGACTAAATTACCCTTAGAATGATCAAAAAAATCAATGAATAATGTATTATACTATAGCTCCATCATTTTTACAACTCTTTGTAAGTTTGAGAATGAAAAAAGGGACTAAAATCTAAAGTTAATGAAAGAAAAGAAAGAAAAGAAGAAAAAGAAGGGGAGTAATTTTTCTTTAATAATATTTTAATTTTGAGTTGTGAAAAGAAAATTTAACTTAAAATAATACATTATTCGTCATCCCGTATAAAATCACTCTTGATAAATCATTGAGCTCTCTGTCCCTAAAAAATAAATAAAGTGAATAAAGTACAATTTACACATATATTAAAAAAAGTAAAACTAGAAAAAAGAGATAAACAAATCCCTAGTGATCTCATAAGATTATATAAAATGATGATTATGTTATAAAATTATAATATATATATTTGTGGATGTCTAAATTTAATTGTAATGATCTTTGGAATTTTGAAACCCCCATGTTCATTAAGTATGGAACTCCCAAGTTCATTAAGTAACTCCCATGTTCATTAAGTTTTAAACTCATGACTTTTGAGTTTTGAAACTTCCAAGTCCATGTATCTATAAATAAAAGCATTGTAAAAGAGAATGGTGGATATATGAATGATAAATGAAAATATTATGAGACATGCCTCTTTTCTCTAATCATTTTGTTCTTAATTTTTAGTAATCTTTTATAACACGTTATCAGCACGAATTGCTTCTCACATTCGTCTTGAAGATAATCATATTTGATTTGAAGGAGAATGTATGTTTATCAATTATATATATATGGATACGCAAATTTTTTTAGTATAACATACTGCATGTTATTCCATTCATAATCTATTATTAGAGTTTGTTGTTCTTGATTCTAGCATGCTAATGACTGTCATACTCATATGTAAGTCATCATCACACTACCCTCAAATTATTTTGTTGTTATACGGTGTAATATCTAACTTCAATTATTGTGCAGTGTTTATTTTTATAAAAGTGTATTGTAATTTTACATTCCTTCCAATCTAAATAAATCAAAAGGGATCCGATAAAATATATGATGATTACATTTTTAGATATTTTCATATCTCAGCAGATAGCAACTAGAAAATGTAGTCTTCAAAAAGGGTACTTTCAAGTTTCCATACTAAAATAATCTTTTAAAAAAATTGATATATTTCTAATAATTTTTGATATATTTCCTTTTGGCATGCATGGTAGCATATTTGATACATTTCTAATGATTTTTGATATATTTTCTTTTGGCATGCATGATAGCATATTTGATATATTTCTAATAACCTTTTGATAAATTTTTGTATGAAGTGACTATGACAAATCTTGCCAAACTTGAATTTGTTGAACTTGATATTACGGGTAAGAATTATTTGTCATGGATTCTGGATGCTGAAATTCATCTTGATGCCATGAGTCTTGGAGACACCATTAAAGATGGTAATGAAACATCAAGTCAAAACCAGGCAAAGACCATGATTTTCTTACGCCATCATCTCCATGAGGAGATGAAATTAGAGTATCTCACAATAAAAGATCCTCTTATTCTTTGGAAAAATTTGAAAGAAAGATATGACCATCAAAAGACAGTTATTCTCCCAAAAGCTCGTTATGATTGGATAAATTTACGATTGTAGGATTTTAAATCAATAAATGAATATAACTCTGCAATGTTTAAAATCAGTTCTAAATTGAAATTATGTGGAGATAATATCACTGATGGAGATATGTTAGAAAAAACATTCTCTACTTTTCATGCTTCGAATGTGCTCATGCAGCAGCAATATAGAGAACGAGGTTTTAAGAAATATTCTGAACTGATTTTATGTCTTCTTGTGGCTGAACAAAATAATGAGCTTTTAATGAAAAATCATGAATCGCGACCAACTGGTTCAGCTCCATTCCCTGAAGTGAATGTTACAAGATATAATAATAATTATGGTCGTGGTCGTGGTCGTAATAGAGGTTGTGGTCGTGGTGGTGGTCGTGGCCACGGACGAGGAAGTTTTAATTACCTCAACCATGATACCAAATCTTCAAAGAATGAGGAGAAACAAGAAAAGGGGAAGAATATAAATAACAGAGATACCAAGAAGGAAGAAAATATTTATTATTGGTGTGGAATGAAAGGACATTGGTCTCGTACCTGTCGTACATCCAAACATCTTGTTGATTTATATCAGTCCTCATTGAAAGGAAAGGAAAAGAACATAGAAATAAATTTTTCTCATCCACATCAAGATAATGATGACATCTATCTTGATCCTATGGATATGACACACCTTGACGTTGCAAATTTATTTACTAATGAGCAAGTTAATATTCCTTGTAATGAAAATAATTAGTTCAGTATTATGTTAGTCCTTTTAAGTGTGTTTATTTTATGCTAATGTATTTTCTTTCATGTTGGCTTATTTAATGTATTTTGTTTTCTTTCGTAAAGTATTATGTTATTAAATATATATAATATTATGTCTTATTATGAACTTATTATATATTTATTCCTTTTATGAAGAAAATATGGATATACGTTATAATGGTTATCATATTGAAACCAACATTGAAGGTAGTAAAATAATTTCTTTATATTACTTCAATACTATCGGGCCAGAAGCTCATATTAGAAAAAATTGTATATTTTCTCTTCTGGGATATATTATACTAAAATGAGAATAGTTGAAACAAATGTTGTAATACACCAGAAGTGTATAATACACCAGAAGTGTTCGGATCCAAAGGTTTTTATGATTTGACATGATCATATTGATCATCCATGATCAATAATGGTTCGTTGAATTATTGAAAACTCCCATTAATGAAACAATCTTTCCACCGTTAGGGGGTGAAAAGTCTGCCTGAAGCACGACGGGAGATTAATTGGAATGTTTCGTTGCCTAAAACACGACGTGAGATCGTTGCCTGAAGCACGATGGGAGATTAATTGGAATATTTCAACATTATTCAATCCTGATTCTCATACAAATCAATATGAACTAGAAGTTCAAAGGATTATTCATTTGCAATGAATTGCAAATCAATTACCAGAATTATTCACCGATAATAAGAAAAGTGTGATATCTCACATTTTAGCTGCTAATACTCTAGAAGAGATTGAGGTCCCTGTAGGACAATCAGTTAATACAGAAGCAAATTGAATCAAAATAACACTTAAAACATGGAAGAATGATCAGTGTTAAAGATAAAATTTTCCAGAAGAAGAAAGTACAAGAAAAATAAGTTGCAGCCTATAAAGAGGCTATACCCATGAAACAGGCTACAAAAGTTATTGATATATCCAAAACTTATGAACAAAAATCTCCTGTAAATAAAACTCTTCAAGAGTTATCTCCGAAGAGGATGAGTTATCCACAAGAGGATCGGTGCACGAAAATAACGAGATCTTGATACATTCTCAGATATATTGTGAGAGCGAATATATTGGATAGAAATAAAATTGTTGTCGACAACATATTTTTATATAAAGTTGTTCTTGATATTACCAGAAGTAATGATCATGAATATGAACCACAAATTGTTGATGAATGTAGAAATATTTGGTCAAAGTGGAAAGAGGCGATTCAAATAGAACTAAATTCACAAAGTAAACGTAAAGTTTTTGGACCTGTAGTCCGAACACCTGAAGGTGTAATGCCTATTGGATACAAATGAGTATTTGTACGAAATAAAAAAAATAAAATTATATGGTACAAAGCGCGACTTGTAGCATAAGGTTTCTCGTAGAGACCTGGTATTAATTAAGGAGAAACATAGGCTCCTGTAATGGACACAATTATATTCAAATTTTTAATTAGCTCGGTAGCAAAAGAAAATTTGGATATGCGATTAATGAATGTTGTTACAACATATCTGTATGGATCATTAGATAATGATCATATATACATGAAAATCCCTGAAGGATATAAAATGCCTGAAGCATATAATTCTACATCTCGAAGTATGTATTTTAAGTTACAAATATCTTTATATAGGTTAAAGCAATCCAGATGCATATTGTGGAATAATCGCCTAAATAGATATCTTTTGAAAGAAGGATTTGAGAATAATCCAATTTGTGCATGCATTTTTATCAAAAGATCATAATATGGATTTGCTGTTATTACTGTATTTATTGATGAAAGATCTTGCTCCAGAAGAGTTGACAAAAACAACAAATTTGAGATGAAAGATATTGGTAAGATAAATTTTTGTCTTGGCCTACAAATTGAACTATGAAATTCTTGTTCATCAATTAACATATACAGAAAAAGTCCTGAAGTAACTTTACATGGATAATGTTAATCCTTTGAGTACTTCAATGATAGATTGGTCACTTGATATCAAGAAAGATCCGTTTTGATCACAAGAAAATAATAAGAAATTTTTGGTCGTGAAGTACCATATCTTTGTACAATTAGTTTCTTGGTCCTGAAGTACCATATCTTTGTACAATTGGTGCTTTGATGTATATTTCAAAATTTCTCATGACCTGATATAACATTTGCAGTTAACTTACAAGCAATATGGATCAAAACCACAGTTAGTTGGATCTGCTGATGCAGAGATTATCATAATTTATGGAGTAAGTTGTGAAAGTATTTAGTTGAGATCAGTAATTCAACATATTTGTGTGAACCGTGGATGATCATCAATCATAAATAGTCCAACGATATTATATGAAGATAATGTCGCTAGTATCACTCAAATTAGAGGATGCTATATCATGGGTGATAGAACCAAGCATATTGCACCAAAATTATTTTGAGCCCCAGAAGAATGGCGATATTGATATCAAGCATATATGATCATGTGATAATTTGGTTGATAGATTCATTAAGTCATTACCAACTATGATTTTGAAGAAGATGGTGCACAATATTGGCATGTTTCGACTTAATGATATTTTTATCATGAACAATGAAAATTCTATGTACTTATGAAGGGGAGTAAAAAGGATATGTGCTGATTGTACTCTTTTTCCTTCGCTAAGGTTTTTTCTCACTGGGTTTTCCTTTGCAAGGTTTTAATGAGGCAATCTCAAGGCACTAGAAGTTATACAAGAATATTGTACTCTTTTCCTTAGCCAATTTTTTTTTTCCGCTGGGTTTTTATTTGGTAAGGTTTTTAACGAGGCATATTCTTAGAAAATTGCTATAAAAGGACTCCATCAATTCTGTATGAAGACAATGCTGCATGTATAGCTCAATTAAAGGGAGGATGCATCAAATGAGATAAAAGAAAACATATCTCACCAAAATTCTTTTTCCACACATGACCTTGATAAGTGTGGTGACATTGATGTTCAACAAATTTGATCAAGAGATAATCTAGCAGATTTGTTCAGCAAAGCATTACCAACTACAATGTTTGAAGGATTGCGTCGCAATATTGGAATGCGACGGCTGGAGGACTTAATGATACATTCATGAGGGGGAGTTTATACGCACTGCACTCTTTTTTCCTTAACCAAGGTTTTTTTCCATTGGATTTTTCCTGGTAAGATTTTTAATGAGGCAGCTTTTTATGCGTATGGATATACAATAGACATCCAAGGGGGAGTGTTATAAAATTATAACATATATATTTGCGGATGTCTAAATTTAATTGTAATGATCTTTGGAATTTTGGAACCCCCATGTTCATTAAGTATGGAACTCCCAAGTTCATTAAGTAACTCCCATGTTCATTAAGTTTTAAACTCATGACTTTTGAGTTTTAAAACTTCCAAGTCCATGTATCTATAAATAAGAGCATTGTAAAAGAGAATGGTAAATATATGAATGATATATGAAAATATTATGAGACATGCCTCTTTTCTCTAATCATTTTGTTCTTAATTTTTAGTAATCTTTTATAACAGATTATATTTTTTTTTATATTAATAGATCCCACTAAGTGACTTATACTTTATTTTTTTTGATTTTAGAGAAAAAATATTTATACCTTTAGTCATACTTTTTGGGATAGAGGGAGTATAATATCTTTTTAGAATTTTAAATATTATAAGTTTTAAATCATATTTCTCCTAAAGCTTCCTAATTTTTATTTTTTTTTTAAAAAATTTACTTCAAATTTCTCCCAGTCTCTAATTTTTAATTGTTTTTTAAATCCAGTATCCTTAAAAAACTTACAAACAATAAAATTTTAATTTCTCCCCCAAATTTGTCGAATTCTTTCTTTAACATCCTATTCAAAACTAACAAACATTGTCGCTTTTTCTCGGTTTCTACTTCTCAGTCTTTCACTCTTTCTCTCCATTCCTCCATTGCCAACCCACCTAAACCTACTCAAGCTCACATATCGGTCGCATCTTCTGCCAGAAATTCTGGGGAAATCTGGGGAGAAGCTCCCTCCGCTTGGTAATTGATCGCCTCCCCAATTTTCAAAAATTCTAGTTAATTTTTGATGATTTACTGAAAATTTTGCTTTAAAATTTTAATTATAGATTATTCAGTACCTTAATTTTATCTAATTTATACAATTTTCCATCTTCAAGGCTTAATACAGTGAAATTCTCAATCTTAATTATATGTGTAGGAAATTTATTTTGTATTCTGCTGATAGGCGAAGTAAATGAAACCTATTTTCATGTTTCAGTTTGGTCTTTGGCTATTTTCTGGAATGTTCTTGGTTTCAGTGCAGGCCTATTACTGATCTTCCTGAGGTAGAAGACTTAAAAAACTCCAGCATGGTTTTCTTTCAATTATAAGGATGGAACCAATGCGGTAAAGTGGTCTCCCTCAAGTTTGACTTCTTGAAATGGATATGAGATATTTTCAAACTCAATATCAATATCGATGTGATTCATTTAACTTTTGAATATAATAAATTTTGTATATATAATTTTAATAGGTGTATTGTCGAGAATTAAACGAATGCATATCAATTTTGAATTTAAAAATATCTCAATTTGTTTTTTGTTTTTTTGATAATTCAGGACTGGATTAATTAAAAGTAGTAATAGTTAGAACTCAGGATAGTATGGTGTGGTAATTATCTTCTACTTGGGGGATTTGAAAAAGAAAATTAAGGAAAGATTAGAATTTTCTAGAGGATTCATTTTAGACTTGATTTTGGTGTTGTGTTGAAGAGTATATAATCTGGTCTGCATTCCTTTGAAAGTTGGGAGCTCAGCTTGCACTGGGGGTTATCCCAACATCTGTTTTACAGTATATAAGAGCTAATATAGATATTATAATGTGAGATTATGAGGGCGGAGTATGCCCGTCCCTTTATCGGTGTAATTCTTTGCTTTAGTAGTTGTTTGTTAAGGTTTTGGGGTAATGCCTTGCCTTCTAGTATGAGTGTATTAGCTTTTCTTTTTTTTTTTCTTTCTTTTTTTAAGCTCTTTTTTTGCTAAGGGAGGTATGCCCCTCTTTCACATCGATGTATATGTATCCCTCATTTATATACAAATTACATATTCCCCACCATAAATAAGAGATTTGTGTTCATCCAACCCTTGTTTGGAGCTCAAAGTGCGAGGTAACAGAAAGGAAATGGTAAATAGAATTAAAACACGATAAGAAAAAAAATTCAACTGTTCTTTGAACTTTATGATTGCATCCTCTTTACAAATAGATCTCTTAAAAGTATATATTGTTAAACTTGTATTCAATTTTAACTGGTTATTGCTATTTCTACAATTTTCTCCCTTCCCTCGATGTTTCAAGCTCCGAGTAAAGGGTTTGATCTCACATGAGTCACATTACTTATCAGTGTCTTTTCCCTTGGTTTTTCTTAGTTCCAGATAGAGGCTTGGATACATAACAGAAGTTTATTGTTTGTGGGGGGTGATTTCAATGAGTGGCAGTGGCAGACATAGGTCCCTCGGAGGCAGGGGTCAGCATGTATTGGACTATTTGAAACGAATGCAGGCTGAAAATCCTGCTTTCTTCTATGCTATTCAGGACGGAGTTAACGATCACTCCTCCAACAACATCTT
>CM035153.1:23261949-23349491 GCA_020205615.1 Panax quinquefolius
ATAAAGATAGGTAATACAGGGTATACTAGACAAACAAGCTTGAATCAGAATAATCCTTTCACCTAAAGATAATTACACATCTTTTCACCTATCTAAACACGAGTCACTCTATCAACTACTATGTTTCAAAACAAGACAAACATTGGATTCCTATCAAAAGGCACTTAAATAAGTGGGAAGTCCTCAGTCCTACACCCAGTGAGGTATTAGGCTAGAAGCTCTCATTTGTCGATATTAATGTTCGCTAGAGTGCACTTAGAAAATTAACCCTCATCCCAGAAACAGTCTCAAACACTTGAAGAGTTGTTAACACATATTTATGCCTTGAAGTCCCACCAATAGAAGGAGTATAGTATTGTCAACAAATTGGTGAGAGACACCTCCTCGTGCCCCATTGCATAGCTCGCGAGGATTTCACACCCCCTGCCTAATAATCCTACTCAATATAGTAATAAGTAAATAGGAGAGGCAACAAAAGGTCACCTTGTTGCTACCCCCGTGATGCCTTAAACCATGACTTGGGCCTCCCCATTCACAATCACAAGAGTGAGAAGAGACAAAATACTCGGTCATCCTAGAACGTTACTTTCCCCAATCCTTTTCCTCTTCTGAACCTTATCCAAGAAACTTCAACTAACCCTATTATAAGCTTTCTCCCTCTTCTATGGATATCCTCCACACCTTCATTAGCCACCAGTGCTGTATCAATTAAATCTGCCCCCAACGAAGGCACTGGAATCCAAGATTGTATGCTCTTTTTATATTACCAAATCTATTAGAAAGAACTTCAATAAAAATTTATACTCACTACTCACAAGGAGAATGAACATAAAATTCGTCACTTAACTGCGCCAATCCTTCTTTAGGGAATAGGATAATAAAGATAGAGTTAATGATAGGGTCATCTATGACTGTGCCACTATATTTGGGGGTTTGTACTTTCTAGCCATCTTGGAGCAAGAGTCTGTTTACTTTCTTTCACGGATCCAATATGAGGTTAAGGAGGAGGTACTGAGATGATTGGAAAAGTCCCCGTGACCGATTTTGCTTTAGATCATTTAATAGGGCTCTTTTTGCTCAGAAGGGCTGACTGAATTCTATAGCAGGTCTGAGGAAGGCTAAATGCCTTCGAAAATTGGTCTGCTACTGTCACGCCCCCAAAATCCGAGTGCTTTCCACAGCGGATCTTATGCTTATCAATTATCATCTTCCATAATATTCACCAACGATATACTTGGAAAAAACTTGTTTATTTAAAACTTTACAACATGATTTTATTCCAGAATCGTATACTTTACATTTTTCTATTACATACCAAAATCATGACTTATTCTAATACATTGATTATGCAACTTTCCAACACTACATTCTTCTCAACTTCAACACCATTTATCTAATTTATTTATCTAATCTAATCTAGACTTTCAATATTAGCAATCAGCCAGTTCCAAAAAAAGATGGACTTTCCGATAAGGATTTCTCCTTATTGGCGCGCAATTAGATAACCTAACTCCTTTTCTCGACAGAACTTTCTAGACATTGCTAATATTAATCTAGTATAGTTAAATGACTCCTACATCTACTAGCTTAAATGTACAGTACATTAACAATACATTCTTATAATAATTCCCAAGTCTTTTAATCATATCTCCAAAGTTATTTCAACTTTAAGTTCTATTACATGAAAAGAAAACAATAATAATCTCTCTTAACATAATTACTTTTCTTTCACTTTCTTTTTACTGCCAGACTCTGCTGATAATTCTTCCTTAACTGCAAATAATATTTTATTCGCAAGAATGAGCACAAATGCTCAACAAGTATAACAGATAACACATTTCACACTTCTCAAGTTTATACAGATAATAGAGGTCACACTACTCAAGTTATAGGGTTCACACTGCCCAAGTTATAGAGTTCACAATCCTCAAGTTATAGAGTTCACAATACTCAAGTTATACAAGTAATTTACATATTACAACTAACCTCACACAACAACTGAAATTCAAAACAGTTTTATAGCACATCGTTGCACATAAAAACAGTTAGAAACTTGCACATAGTCTGAATAACTTGCCTGATTCCGCTTCTATAGTTTACACTAATTTTTGCGTCTTTCGATCAACCTCTTGAAGTTGCAAGCTTTACGTTTATCTTGAATAAGGAAGACTTGATATTCCTCTCAATTATAAGTATACTTACTATGATCTCTCTTAGAATTGCTTTGGGATTTAATGAAGGTTATTTAGCTTGGCATGAGGGTATTATTTATAGGCATCAAAGACTTGGGGTATAATGATCAGTACACCATAACCAACCAAAGTGGCCACCAAGCCATTGTTCACATAAGGCCACCAATGCCTAACAACTTCACCACTTACAGTTGGCCAAGCCCTATCACTTGTGTCTTGCAACAATGACTTGTCATACAAGAGGCCACATCTCACCTCTTAAAGCTAGATAACACACTTCAAGCAAGACATTGGGCCACATCTCACCTCCCATTTCTTGGCAACACTACAAAGCAAACAAAAATCAATTTGATGACTAACTCAACAAAGCAAGTATCAATACTTACAACCTTGTAAGTATTACATACTTTCATATTGGCCAAAAAGCCCTCTCGTTCTCTACACTATAACCGGATCCCACTTTGTTTAGTTATGCCAAACTTAGTTTACTTTCTAGTTAGTTTCTAGTTACTCATTAGTTAGCTTTACTAACTAAACCGGTTAGCCAAAAATTGTTGACTTTCCCAAAGTTGACTTTACGTTTTATGAATAGTGATTTAGCGTTTTTATGAATAGTGGCTTCCTAGTTAAGTTTTACAAAAATTTTCTATACTTATACTTGTAATGAAACCATACACATTCAATCACATTACACATAATTTCAATCACAAAAACATCCTTTATTAATAATATAAGGTTACATTACAAGTCTTATAAAGATTCAAAATATTACATTCACCCCTACATATAAGAATTTCGTCCTCAAAATTAAGTACATACTAAATAAACAAAATGTGGGTAGTTTTGCTTCATTTTATCCTCAAGCTCCCACGTAGCTTCTTGATTCCTCATGATCATGTAGCTTCTTTCTTCGGGAAATTTCTTGCTTGATGGTCTAGGTCCCCACAGTTAAAACACCCGCTTTTCTTAGGATTTGGACAGTTGGTAGAGTACTGTCCCTTCTGCCCACAACGATAACACATTTTCGCTCCTCCAACATGTCCCCACGTGATTCTTGCTACATGTTTTGTATGATACCTCTTCTTTATTTTCTCCCTCTCCTTTATTACTCCACTTCCTTTTATTACCATTTCTCTCGCTACCAGTTCCTACTTTTTCATTTCCTCCCTCCCCTTTATTTTTCTTCTCTTTATCAAACTTAAGGCTTCATTCCCCCCTTCGACAATTATGGCTTTCTCCAGAATCTGCGCAAAGGTTTCTAATTGCAGTATAGACAAATTGTTACAAATCTAGGGTTTTAAACCCTATTCGAACCTCCTTGTCTTTCTCTCCTCCGTATCAACTTGATGTGGAGCAAATCTGGCCAATTCATTGAACCTGGTTGCGTATTGGGGTACGGTCAAGTTCCCTCGTTTCAAATCTAGAAACCGTACTTCCGGCCCAAGTAGTTCTCGAAGAATAACTCCTTGAACTTATCCCATAAAACTACTCCCTCCCCAACCCTGACTTGGTTAGCTTCCCACCAGAAGTTTGCCTCGCCTTTCATTAAATATGTGGCAAAGACCGTCTTTTGATCTTCGCCGACCCTAGGTATGACAAATACTTTCTCTATATCTTTTATCCACCCCTGAGTCTCTATTGGTTCGGTGGTTCCCTTAAACTCGGGAGGTCTTACACCCTTAAAGTTTTTAAACGATGTACTAAGTGTTGCGGGTGGGTTTTGGTTTACTACAAGACGATTCTGCAGTGCCCCTAATAGTAAGTCTACGAATTGTTGCATAGGGTTAACCTCACTTTGTTCCCCCTCACTATCTATCTTAGACTGTGATCATCTTCTCGGCGCCATTTTCTATTCATAAAAGAAAACAACACATAAATTCCACTACACATATACACATCACATTGCATAAGAATTAATCACAACATATTTCTTAATTTCATCTTTTCTCACATAAGAACTCTTTATGAGTCCGTTTATCTCTGTTTCTGTTAACTCTATTAAGATTATATCCCAAGGTACTCTTACCCTAGAGCTATAACCTACTGCTTTGATATCACTTTGTCACGCCCCTAAATCCGAGTGCTTTCCACAACGAATCTTGTCCGTACCAATTATCATCTTCCATAACATTCACCAACAATATACTTGGTAAAAAGTCGTTTATTTAAAACTTTACAACATAATCTTATTCCAGAATTGTATACTTTACAATTTTCTATTACATACCAAAATCATATAAATCATGACTTATTCTAATACATTGATTATGCAACTTTCCAACACTACATTCTTCACAACTTCAACACCATTTATCTAATCTAAACTTTCAATATTAGCAATTAGTCAATTCCCAGAAAAGAGGAAGCTTTCCGATAATGATTTCTCCTTATTGAGATGCAATTAGATAAACTAACCCCTTTCCTCGACAGAACTTTTTAGACATTGCCAATAATATTAATGTAGCATAGTTAAATAACTCCTACATCTATTAGCTTAAATGTACAGTACACAAACAATACATTCTTATAATAATTCCCAACTCTTTTAATCATATCTCTAAAGTTATTACAACTTTAAGTTCTATTACATGAAAAGAAGACAACAATAATAATCACTATTGACCTAATTACTCTTCTTTCACTTTCTCTTTAACTGCCAGATTTTGCTGGTAATTCTTCCTTAACTGCAAATAAGATTTTATTCTCAAATATGAGCACAAATGTTCAGCAAGTATTACAGATAACACATTTCACACTTCTCAAGTTTATACAGATAATAGAGTTCACACTACTCAAGCTATAGGGTTCACACTGCCCAAGTTATAAAGTTCACAATCATCAAGTTATAGAGTTCACAATACTCAAGTTATACAAGTAATTCACATATTACAACTAACCTCACACAACAACTGAAATTCCAAACAGTTTTATAGCACATCGTTGCATATAAAAACAGTTAGAAACTTGCACATAGTCTGAATAACTTGCCTGATTTCGCTTCTACAGTTTACACTAATTTTTGCGTCTTTCGATCAACCTCTTGAAGTTGCAAGCTTTATGTTTATCTTGAATAAGGAAGACTTGATATTCCTCTCAATTATAAGTATACTTACTATGATCTCTCTTAGAATTGCTTTGAGATTTAATGAAGGTTATTTAGCATGGCATGAGGGTATTATTTATGGGCATCAAAGACTTGGGGTATAATGATCAGTACACCACAACCAACCAAAGTGGCCAACAAGGCCACCAAGCCATGGTTCACATAAAGCCCCAATGCCTAACAACTCCACCACTTACAATTGGCCAACAAGGCCAAGCCCTATCACTTGTGTCTTGCAACAATGATTTGCCATACAAGAGGCCACATCTAACCTCTTAAAGCTAGACAACACACCTCAAGCAAGACATTGAGCCACATCTCACCTCCCTTTTGACAACACTACAAAACAAACAAAAATCAATTTGATGACCAACTCTACAAAGCAAGTATAAATACTTACAAGCTTGTAAGTATTACATACTTTCATATTAGCCAAAAAGCCCTCCCTAAGTATTACATACTTTCATATTAGCCAAAATTTCCTCCCTTTCTCTACTCCATAATCGGATCCAACTTAGTTTAGTTATTCCAAGCTTAGTTTACTTTCTAGTTAGCTTTCAGTTACTCATTAGTTAGCTTTCCTAACTAATCTGGTTAGACAAAGTTGACTTTTCGAAAGTTGACTTAGCATTTTTATGAATAGTGATTTCCCAGTTAAGTTTTACAATTTTTTTTTTATACGTATACTTATAATGAAACCATACACATTCAATCACATAACACATAATTTCAATCACAACAACATCTATTAATCATATAAGGTTACATTACAAGTCTTATAAGGATTCGGAATATTACAGTTACATGTGTTGTTGCTACAGGAAGCTACTCTAACTGTGCACTATAATTTATGTGGAAATTATGATGAGTACTCTTTGCTAAATGCGGTCCTTTTGGAGGGAGGGAACTGTAAATTTTTTGATAGTGGAGAATAATATTACATATTTAAAGATTCTATTATCATTTCTTTGCCCCTTTTCATTTGAGGTATTTTGTTGACTGTTTTTGTTGAATGGGGGACTTTTTAAGTTTAAGGCTTTTGCCTGCTATGCGGAGCTTTTGTATACTGTGTACATGCCTTTCCCTCATTTTGGTGCTCTTAGCTGTTAAACGAGAGTAACGAGTCAAACTAGGTGTTTTATTATTGTATGTGTAAAAGGATTAAGAGAATTCTACCGATTTGCTTCTGCAATGCATGGATGCGAATAAGTTTTTATGCATGCCCGTTTCCTTACTCAGAATGGCCTGCATTATTTCTTGGATAATTTTGAGATCGTATCAATTTCAAGTGGGGGTTATGCACGGGAAAGAGACCTATATATTGAAATTACCACAAAAGCTTTCTGCATATCAGCTTTAGGGGATTTGGCAGGAAGAGGGACTGTAAAATTTTATGGTGTTGTCCGATGTTTGTGATTCTCAGGGGTATGTGGACCAAGAGAATTTTTGAGGCATGTGTCACCCTTTTCACCAGCTTTTGGATATGTGTCTTTCTCTACGTTATAATGGACTCTTCGCTTAGCCTTGAAGTACCCATGTCAACACCACGACACCTGGATAAGGGTACAGGTGTTGGATATTTCATTTTAGTGCAAAAAGTAGGCAGTATTGAGTACCCATGTATGATTCTTCAAGTTCAAAGTAACCGTGTCCGACCAGAAATGTAACTTAGGAGTTAGGACCTTCTTTGCTTTCCTATTGTCATTGGCAGTGGGTGCCTTTTGAGGTGTAGCTATCTTGGATATTCATAGGGATTGAGGGGCTGTCCTATGTTAAGAAATTCTATTCTTTTCTTTCCACTAAGGTTTGTAGTTTGGACGGTGGACTTCTTGTCCACTTTAACTGTTTTTCTCTTCTTTTTAGTAAGAGTCTTTTATCCAATTAAAAAGAGAAGGTACCACTGATAATTCCTTGTGCCTTGTTGGAAATTTGTTCAATAGATTGAGTTATCCTTCTTTCGAGTATGTGGTGTTGTCTATAAACGGGTTAGAAGTAGATACTCGACATCAGGTAGTTTCCCATGAAACTCTCATCCATATATAGATTCGTTGGGAGATTTTTCTTTATAGAAGGGGTGTTGTCTGTGGCTCCATACAGATGATGTCTATATGGTGTGCTCCTCTAACAAGTTAGATTTAATTCTGTGGGCTTACTCATCAATAATAAAAAGTTAAAAACTCAGCTTTGTAGATTATGATTCATTTGAAATTTTCTTTGCAACACTCGTTTTTTTCCACTTTATTCAAACCCCTAAACAAGAATGTCCTCTCAATTTTGCCTTTACGAACCACTAATTAACCCTAGTGTAGAAACATCTGTAATTTTCATTATACAGTAATATTTTCAATATGGAGAAATATGAAATTGAAAAATGTTATATTTCTTGGTTTCACGTAGTGTCAGCTTGAAGATATGTATCGACAAGTAAATATTGTGGAAACTTGAACATATAGTTCAACTGATAGTTTTAGATAGAAGACCAGTTGTGTTTCCACAGCAGATACTTGGATAAATTATTTTCTATTGCTCAACTGTTGTTATACACGTATTAGTTGGTCAATTAGCTACTTCAATATCAGTGCAGTTGTTTTGATGTAGTGTTGATTCCTCTATTCTGGAGTTATAATAATTTTTTTATTATCCATTTTTGAGTAGTTCTTGATTCGAAAATTTGATATTTCGATGTTGTCAAATTTCAGTTTTGCTTCTTTTAGAGAACACCATTCGTTTTAGACCTAACAATATAGTTAGTTAACTGTTGGGTCAAACCATATTAACTGGAATTAAATGGGTTGGTTAACAATTTTTATTTATTCAGGTTGGTTAAAGTTTGGACCCATATTTTTTAAAACAAATATAGTTCTGAACCGGTTAACCATTTTTTAACCCATATTCCATTCCGATCCAAATCGAAAAGTTTTATATTATAAGTGAGATTTTTATTTTTTTTATGAATCGGAGGGAGTACAGTGTATGCCCAAGCAATGCACAGAACAGAAGGAGCCACATGACTCCCAAAGTGGCACATTTGATCTAATTATCTGAATAAACTAAGTGCCTCCTACGAAGCACAAATTTATTTTTTATTTTTTATTTAGTATATATAATGATTATGATTTTTTTTTGAATTTCAAATCAACTTACTATTAGTATTAAAATGGCTACAATACATGCATTACTCAAATAAATGATTATCAAAAATTCACAATTGAGTATTAGTAATATATTATTTTTGTTGTTATTTTTAATTTAATATCCAGTTTTTAAATTTAATATTTAGTTACTATTTTCAATCTTCAAATTTATGTATAATTTTGTAGAGTTAAAAAGTAGCATTTTATTATTTATATTAATAATTTTTATATCATATTATTACTTAATTAATTTAATTGTGAGTCACAATTTTATTTTTCAAAAGTTTTGTTTAAAAGTCAAAACATTTTAAAATGATTAATATGGTTAATATGGTTTTGAACAATAACCATATAGTTTCAACCTACACAATCCATATTAAAAATGGTTAATATGGTTTTAGTTCTTAAATGGAACTATAACCATATTTTGAAAACCAAAACTAACCCATAACCATATTTTGCCAGGTCTAATTCGTTTATAGATATATTGGACAATAAATATGTGCAGACAATAATGGATACTGTAAAATTCTACTTTTTAAGTAATTTGCGTCTGTTAGTGATTGCATGATATACTTTAACAAACATGCTTTTGCAGGATGAGAAGCAAAAGAAAATTTCTGAATTGACTGCTGAATTGGACAACACAAATCAACGATGTGAAGTTTATCGTGCAAATCTACTTGCAGTATTGAGAGATATGGAGGACCAGAAGTTGAAACTATCAGTGAAAGTTCAGAATGCAAGACTTAGCCTTAAAGAGTAAATGTGAATAGCTTCACTAATGTGACTATAAACATTATTTATAGTCTTACCTGCTTGAATACGGTAATTTCTGTTACCTGAAAATGTTCTATGTTAGATTATAGAGTAGGTGGCGCACAGTTAGGAGAGGTTAGACTTAGAAGTGTTTTAAGACTCCTTGCATGCACAACGCTTTTATGTGATTTCTGATCTCGTCTGTTTTCTCGGTCCTTTTGTTTTGTTATTTATATATGCTTTTAGTTTTGGTCGTTAGCTTTATATTCTTTTACGTCTTTCTCCCTTTTGAAATACGGAAAACAAACCACGAATCCTGGTAGATGTCAGTAACAACCTCAAACCTATACATATAAGATGGAAGAACAAGAACACATTGAATATTTTACATGGGCGTTGGATTATCATTCTTTTATGCAATAGCTTATGCCTGGTTATAAGATGGTTCAACTTATTTTATGTTCAAGGTTTTGCTAGAAAATGCAATAAATAGGCATGCATTAGTTAAGTTTTCTTGAAAATTCAATCGTGCATATGATAAGAACATTATATATATATATAGGGGAACGATACATAGCAAACGTTGTAAAAAAGAATTTACAACACATTGCGACCCTCCGTCCGAAGATCGAGCGGTTTTATAGAATTCCCTTCCGCAGTTTAGTTTACAGTATACCGCACTTTAATACTGCGGACGCGTCATATAACCAAAATGCCCCTCTTTTACAATTCTCCTTCCGCACTTTAATGCGGCGGGCGTTTAGATATTGAAGCGACAGTCGGACGACATCGTTTTCAATAATGGAACAGTCGGACGACATCGTTTTCAATAATGGAACTTAAAGGTCTCGTCCGCACTTTAATATTGCGGACGTTGGGATTATGAAGCGACGGTCGGACAACGTCGTATTCAAATAATGGAAGTTAAAGGTCCCGTCCGTAGTTTAATACTGCAGACGTTAGGTCCCCTATATATAAGACGAGATAGAACTGTCAGAAGACATCTTGGATACACAAAGAGTTTGACCTAAAGCTCAAAAATTTTCTATTTCTTCTAGCATATTCTTGTTGTTACCGATTCATGTGATCTGGGATGAAGAGACATGCGTGACACCATTTTTAGAGGGCACAACATCTGGAAGCCCTTAATTTGTTATGAATTCGAGGCTTCATCCGACCGACTCGCTTTATCAAGACTTTCAATTTTAGTTGCCATGTGTGTTTCTCATCATCCCAAATCACTTGAATATGTAACTACTAGCAAGAATATGCAGCAGAAACATATGATTTTTAGCTTTATAAACTTAATTTTAACGCCTAGACGTCTCAAAAAATGTACTGTCAGGATGAGTTAATTGTTTAGTTCTTCTATACAAACCCTGGAGTGTCCATCACAACATCTTGGGGTCATACATAAGTAAACCTCAATTTGTTGTGTTGACACTTCCAGGGTTTGCATAGAAGAATTAAATAATTGACTCATTTTGGCAGTACATTGTTGGCATACGGTACGTAGTTTAATATTGCGGACGCTAGTTAAAGGATTTAAACGACGTTGTATAGTATCAACACTTCTGAAAAGCAGTTTAATACTGCAGGCGCTAAACGTCATACAATATCAACACTTCTGAAAGGTTTCGTCCGCAGTTTAATACTGCGGACGCTAACCGTTCAGAGTTTAACAGTTCTGCTTATCGTGACATTTACAAGATAGACATGCAGTTACCGAGAGTTACATACATGCAGAAACATCTGATTAGCAAACAATAACACTTTATTTGTATCAAAATGTCATAATAAATCGAAAGAAATGAAATTATGTTGATTCCGACATTTTCAACCTAAAGCTTTATAATGGTTCCGCTTATCGTGGTTTGTAAAGATTCCATAATGCACACTTTCGAAGTAGTTTCTGAACTGACAATTGTTCGACAACACTTTTCAGCTGTGTTGCTTTTTTTCGATCTTTTGTCTGCGAACATATTTGATCAAACACAAGATCATTGGAAGCAGCTGCATCATCATACTCATCATCATTGGGCAATTCCATATTGGCCCCATTATTGATAATAGGTTTCACATTCTCGTCTGGTCTTACTTTCACACCTTCTGCAGGGAAGGCACAAACAAATTTGTGCTCACGATCTAGCAATTAGAGAATATAATATGTGACTTCTTTAGAAGATGAAGCATCCAACACAAACAGATCGAATTGTTTGTGTATGTGATTGAACCGACCGGTTTGTGTCTCAGCATAATCTATTGTAGAGGGGAGAACTTACGGGGCCACATCGCACGTTTTATTAGCATCTTGAGTCCATCACTTGTGTATCAATTCTTCAGGTATCTGAACCAAGTTCTTTGAACTTAGAAGCCTGAGAATGTGACAGCATATTGTACCAGAATGTTCAAACGGTTTACAGTTACATTTCGCCATCTCGATTTCGATATATTGCACAATTGTGAAATACCTACGACTAGATTCTGGATCCATCACTTTGAACATCAAGTAAGTTTTTGAATCAGGAGTTGACAACTCATGCACCTTCTTTGAAGTTAACTTGTGCGACTTTGTCTGTTCAATCTAGAAACGCCGGAATATCTACTTGGTATATATCTTAGCTGCATGCATCTCTAATGGATCCCAAAAAAGGAATTTTCTTGCACGATTGACCGTCAGATAATCATCTTGTTTCTCTCTTATGTACTGCTTCTCAATGACTTTTTGGGACTTGAAAACAAAATCCCTAATCCCTGTGGAAGTGTTTACAAATTTGTTAAAAAAATTGTTCATACATTCACTGCTAGACGTCGTCATCATTCCTGTTGCGAAGAAATTCTTTGAATACACCCCAATCCATTTCTCTTTTACTTCATACAGAGATTTCAACCATTCTTGATCCTGCAGACCATAATCCTCAAGCAACAAATTCCATCTGTCCACAAATTCTTGAATAGTCAAAGACTTAAACACACAGTAGTTAAAATCTAACTTAAAAGTTGAATGCAAGGAATATATATGCCCAAGTTTTTCCGGAATTATTTTGCTAATGTGCCAAGTACACAATGGATGATGTGTATTAGGAAAAACCCTAGCAATCACATTTGACATAGCACGATCTTGATCAGTGACATTGTTTATTGGATGTTTGTTATTCATTGCTTCAAGAAAATGCTCAAAACAACCATATAAATGTATCTTCAGTCTCATCGCTCAATAGTGCACACCCAAGCAATATAGAATGATAATGATGATTTACACTTGTGAAAGGAGCAAATGACATGGAATACTTGTTTGTTTGGTATGTGGTATCAAATGTAACAATGTCGTCAAAATTTTGATAAGCAACTATTGACCGATAATCTACCCACATAATACATCCGATACGATTATCTACGCCTGGTTTTACACTAAAATAAAATCTGCTCGGGCTCTCAAGCTGCAACTTTCTCAAGCAATCTATTGCAGCATGTGCATCATTCACAATGATATTATCATGTCTAATATCTCTAAATATATTTTGCACATCCGTTTCAGAGAACCCAACATTGCTCATACCTCCTCCTAATGAGCTAAAAACATTCATCAACCTATTTGGACCAATCCCAGCATTATTAAGGGTTTTAATCAGATCCTTGGCAAGTCCCGAAATATTTTTGTGTGTTTGAATTTGTGAAACTTTGCTTGGGGACACAAATTCATGATTCTGATTCAGTTCAAGAGTGAACACAAATCATTTATCTTTACTCCTATCATGCACAACATAAAATCTTGCTCTACAGTCTGTTCTATCAATCGAGTCTCTCCTCTGCTTGCCCTTAACCACATTATTATCTTCGTCATCAATGACAATCTCTCTTTTCTTAACAACCACACTCCCACTTTACGACACTGATACAATCTAAAACAAAAATCTTCAGATCTAACATAGTAGCATATTTTTTGCTAGTTTTTATTATGACCTCAAAACCAACACGTTTCGTATATTTTCTGTAAAAATTTTTAGCATCTTCTAACGTATCAAATATTTGACCAACATACGGAATGGTATCATCACATAAACTTGTAACATCATTCAAATCATACAATTTTTCTAAAGTGCTTGAAAGTGAATGAAATGATTCTTCAGCAAACAAATCCATGACAAAACAAATGAATTAGTAATTAGCACCCAAATTAGAGCTTATCGATGACACGATTGTGTGGAGGTATGGTTACACCGTAGGACGTGCCCTCTCAAGCTGATTGTCCCCTTGAACGATGAAACAGAGTATAGATGTACAATATACAATTAGGGTTTGCATAGTACTTATAAACGTCACCGTTTTATCCAGAACTAAAGTAAGCTAAAGCACTCCGCTTTCAATCGTCGTTTGTAAAAACCAAACTCCTTGCTTATTCCACGTGCCAAATAAGGACCCACGATCATCATTACCATGCCGTACAAGTTAACGAAAGCCTAGCTTTAAGCCACATTACAATACAGGGCCCACCATCATTATCGCGCCGTATCTGGGGAAGCGTGAGTAAGATAAAAAGGTTTTCACATCATATATATCCCTGACGCCCCAAAAACAACTGCCTATTCTCCATTTTCATATTTTGAAACTACTCCCCTTCTCTGGTCACACCAACACAACTCCTACTAACTCCAGATCTATCATAAATGGCTGATTCTGGCTCCTCACAACCTCAAAAAGCTACCAACGATATTGTTACGAATCCTTTCACCAAGTTAAAAATAGTCAGCGCCCCTCAGGACACCCCTTTGCCCGATAAAACCGACGCCAAAAAAGCTGAAATGAATATGTAGAAACAATATTTGTCCGAAAAAAATACACCCACACCAACACATAGTCTACCATCACCAGTTAGCAACTTTCTCAAATGCGCGAACTGTATCAAATCCCGATCTACTATGAACTTCGCGTACTTGAGCCAAATGAAAGAATGTATCAATGTTTAGACGGATGGGTGGCCGTTACGCTACATACTTTCAAATACGGGGTCCATTTTCCTCTGCATGTTTTCATTTTCGCCTTCCTCAGTTTCGTAGGAATCGGGTTCCCACAACTAGTGCCGAACTCGTATATTCACCTCATATGCTTCATCACCTTCTGCCACGACTGTGGCCTCCCACCATGCAATGACCTACTCTTCCAAATATTCGACCTCTAGAAATCCCTGGAAACAGGCTTCATACAGTTAAAGAAACATCACAACAAGCGTACTTGGATGCAAATCCCTTCCAGCAACAAGGGGTGGCACAAACTCTGGTTTATATTAAGGGACCCGACACACACCTCCTCGCCAGATGGGCCGATCCTTCAACCGTAAAAGTCACGTGCGGTCAGGTTTTCGAAGCTCGACAGGAGGAACTCGATGGCATATTTGCCAAGATGCCAACAGAATATTGGTCCATTAACCTTCTGTCCGATCAGACTTGGTTATTCAACGACACTCGTAAGTCCTAAACTTTGTTCTCTCCTTTAAACTACTTTCGAACCGCCAACGAAACTAACACATTCTTTTCCACAGTATCCCTTTTCAGGAATGAACCAACCCCCGTTGTTGGCGAATCATCCCAAAAAGTCTTGCCCATCGAGGATGATCTATCTATCGCCGAAGATGAAGTTGAATTTGAATCCGATCCGTCACACGAAAGCTCCACGCAGCTCGTCATCTCACCTAAACAGCATGAAAAAATCGTTAGCCTCCTCCTTGTACAATCGATCTCCTCCATCCCGTTGCCAAGACCACCTTTGGGAAAGAATGCGGAAAAACTAACCGCCATGGAGAAAAGAATAATGTTCAAGAAGAAAACACTCAAGAAAAAGAAAGCATCTGCCCCAACTATCCCTTCGTACTCACCTAAACAAACCACCAGAACAGATACTGCTCTTCACACCACTCCTCAGAAGACCTCCAAAAGGAAAGAGATAGAAGCACCTACCGCCGATCCTCCTCAGAAGAAACTTTGCATCGAAACCATACACGTGCCCCAACCGACGTCTACATCAACTGCAGATGCTTCTACACCACAATTAACGAAACCAACGCCACTGACAATGTGGCCCGATGAACTCGAGAACTACCCCTTCCACCTTTACGACGTGTTCTCCCTTCCGAAAGATGACTAGATGTTCGAAGAGGATTCCATCGAACAACTCATGTGCAAGAGTGCCAAATATCAGGGATGGGTAAGTCCTTAAATAATTATTTATGCATAACATATCGTTCTCGTTTAAGTCAGTCTATCATTCCTAATCAACATTGCATATTTCAGGCCACATCTACCCTCACCCGATTTCTTTGTCGTCTACTTACTTAGCGCAAAAGAGAAGACACTGGAGGCTGAAAATGAATGCCTAAATTCTAACATTGAAATGATAAAGATCAGCCTAGAAATCGAGAAAAGCCTCCATGCCAACACCGTTCGCCATTCCCAAGATCTGGGGCGAGTAATGGAAACCATAAAAAATGAAAATGCTCGTCTACTTGGGGAATTGGATGAAGTGAATTTGGAGAACGATGATCTTCGCAAACAACATTTTTCCGACGCCCCCAAAATAGGTATACATCACCTATTCTGAGTCGCCAAATACATGGTACAGAATACAAATATAATCTTAAATACTCAACAATTTGTGAGTTTTAATACAAATATTATCTTCTAGGCGGTAGATTTAAACTCAAAATAAGTCCTCAATACATTTATTATCATACTATTTCATAGAATAGTGAGGACTACTAATGCTATCATCGGACCATCACTCCGTTCCCCGACTAGTCCTGCTACGTTCTCATTTCTGAAGAGAACAATGAAAGTAAAAGGGTGAGCTCAACTAGCCCGATAAGAAATATTATGACTAAGATAATGCGAGAATAAATTATCGTTAGCCTTGATAGTGTTAAAGCGCTACAATATAACAAACATCAAGTTTAAGCTGCGGCGGAATAAGCAATCCATTAAAAGAATTGAGTAGAGAATAAAATCTACTATCTTTTATGATTTAAAAGATTTTTCATCACTTTTATCGTTGGGACTCGACTTAATAAATAATCCATCATCATCCCCGCACTACTGACCGATGATATTCATTAGTATCACAACAACAAATTATCCATGCACTACGGGCGAGGATATTCGTGTATTCATTTATGGTCATGATCATGCCAACAAGCGTCCATCGATGCACTCGCGAGCGATGAGGACTTTTATCACATCATTTGTAACATTACGGTCGTGATTATACCGAATTAATCCTGGTCATAATCATACAAAGTCCATCTATGCACTACTGAGGCCACAGATGACTTTCAACATAATATAAACATGAGGATGATGACAATGATATAAAAATTGATAAAACAAGTTCAAGAATTAATTTATTCAGGAACTAATAACGTCTAAATTGTCAACATGATACTTCTTTGTAGAGTAAAATTCAAGAATGCTCAGAAGAATATTTCCATGAAAAGATATTAGATGAAGCGTAAATATCAAGGATATTCCACTAATTTCATGGAGTATAGAAGTCAAAACTTTAACCAACTGAGTATAATAAAGAATGGAATAACAAAAGAAATCACCAAGCATGCGATAGACCGCACAGACAGGTTATTCCAATAGAATAATAAATAACGGAACCAGATCATACGTAAACGCACAGACAGGATGTTCCAACAGAATAATAAATAACGAAACCGGTCATCGTGTGTAAAGCGCATGAGACGTGATATTCCAACGAATAATAATAAATAAACCGGTCGTGTCATGCGTAAGCGCATGAGACGAGGATGTTCAACGAGAATAATAAAGAATGGAATAATGAGAAGAATTTCACCACGTATGCAGTGCCTATATATGCTTGGCGGAGTTATTCTAACATAATGATAAAGAATGGAATAATGGAAGAATTTCACCAAGTATAGGGTAGCTTGGCGTATATAGGTTATTCAACGAGAATAATAAAGAATGGAATAATGAAGTTCTCTTCATGAATCTGAAAGAAATAATAACTCTTACCTTAAAAGAAAGCTGGATATAGGAAAAGAGAGGTAGCAGACTTCTCTTCTTCTTTCTCTATATAATATCTCTCTCTAGAGTTTCAGTGAATTCGTAAGAAATAATGAAGGAATGAACTTCTATTTATAGGAGAATGGAAAAGATACTATTTAGAATTCTCACGGACTGCACAGTAGGAATCAAGAGAAATCATTTGTAGAATCACGTTAAATAAAATTTTTTTAGGCCTTGACTTAATAATATCACATGTGAATAAATTATAAAATTCATAAGAACGTAAATATATATATTATATATATATAATAAGTCAAATCATATGATATATATATATATATATATATATATATATATATATTATATCCATCATTTCAATTTTTCCATCCTCCAGTGACTTAATGTCACCCCCCACCCATGTTGCTTTCAAGATATATATATATATATATATATATATATATATATATATATATATATATATATATATATATATATAACAACAAGATAGTGCTCCATAAGTCTTCTTTCAAAAAAAAATTATAAGACATATATAACATATGTTTTTATAATGCTCAATCACTTGAATACACCATGAATTATAATAATAATCATCATTATTATAATTCACAATATTAATCGACGAATGTCGTTCCCGGAAGAGGGGCTTTCAATAAGGATTTCTCCTATTGGCGCATGATTAGGTGACCAAATCTCTCTTTGTGAGAACTTACAGGCATCGTTAATATTGCAAATAATAATATTAATAATTTTGTCGTCTCAATTATTGATTTAATAATATATAAAATATTGACAATAATTGAATAAAACGTGAGATGACTTCTCACGTAAGCATCAAAAATAATTGAAGTGTCTAGTGACTTCTCAACCTAATGCCATAATCAATATTCTTTTTTTAACACCGGTGTTTCAACAGATTAACGGTAAAACTTCCGTCGTTATTTTCATAAAATATTTTTCTCGTTTTCTCAATCCGACAATAATTTCGTTTTGTGCTGTCGTACGAATATTCCCTGTTAAAACGAATATTCCCTGACCAATCGAATATAATATATCAACTTGCGTACTTTGCAAAATTTATAAATATTACCCACAACTATAACATTATTTCAAATTCACACCTTAATATTTAAAAATGATATTTATAGAAAATTCATCTTTATTCATAAGGGTCTTACAACCTCCCCCCTTATGAAATTTAAGCCCTCGAAATTAGGTACATACGGTATGTCGAAGAGGTAAGGATACCTTGATTTCATTTGATTCTAACTCCCGGTCATTTCCTCAACATCGTGGTTTCTCCACAAAACTTTGACTTGAGGTATAACCTTGGGGCGTAGAATATGTTCCTTCTTATCAAGATTTGAGCAGGGAACCTCTTCATACGTTAAATCTTCCGCTATTTCGTCGGTTCTAACTTCGATAATGTGGTTCGGGTCTTCCACATATTTACGTAACATGGATATATGAAAAGCGTTATGAACACGAGACATACTTGGCGGTAAAAGCGAGTCTATAGGCCACGGTTCCTACTCGATCGAGGATTAAAATGGGCGATGAATCGAGGATTGAGCTTTCCTCTCTTTCCAAATCTCGTAACTCCTTTCCATGGAGCAACACGTAACAACACATGATCTCGATATCGAATTCCACGTCCTTTCGATGAAGATCGGCATAACTCTTTTATCGATCTTGTGAGGTTTTTATATCGTTGTCGAATCGTTTGAATCTTTTTCCGTAGTCATACGTACCAACTCCGGTCCCAACAACGTTGCTTCACCCACCTCATCCGAAAGATATTGAGAAGCGACACTTTCTTCCATCTGGCGCCTCGAATGGAGCCATGCGATACTTGCTTGATAAGCTGTTGTTGTAGAAAAACTCTACCAATGGTAAGAACTTATCCCAACTTCCCTTGAAGTCGAGGACACGAGTCTTAATAAATCTTCAAGAGTTTGAATAGTCCTCTACGATTGTCCGTCCGTCCGAGGATGATATATACGAACTAAATCATAAATCCGTGCCCATAGCTTTTTGCAAACTAACCCAAAATCGTGAAGTGAATCTTGGGTCTCGATCGAAACTATGGATCTTGGCATACCATGCGATCTTACAATCTCGTTTATGTACATCTGAGCAAAGGCGTTCAAGTGTATAAGTTTCTCGTATTGGTAAGAAATGAAAGCGGACTTGGTCGATCTATCAACAATGACCCAAATTGCATCTATGCCTTGAGAAACCTTGGGAAGACCCGAACTTGAAATCCATGGTAATGTGCTCCCACTTCCATTCGGAATTTCAAGTGGTTCTGATGGACCTTTTGGTACTTGATGCTCACGCGCCTTGACTCGTTGACAAGTTAGACACCTTGAGATAAACAACGCTATCTCTCTCTTCGTATTGCTCCACCAAAATGTATGGCGAAGATCACGATACATTTTGGTACTCCCGAGATGGATTGCAAGCGGTGTGTTGTGCGCCTCCATCATGATTTTATACTTTAAATCGGGGTCGTTAGGAACACAAAGTGCGGAGTTGACTCGAAGTATTCCTTCTTCATCGATTCTTGCTTCGGCATAGCACCTTCTTGCACTTTTTTCCTCATACGCATCGACTCAGATCGTAGCTTGAAGCGACTTTAACTTTATCAATTAAAGTCGGTTCTACTCGTATATTCGCCATCATCATCACATGGGTCCACAGAGTCTTTAACTCTATCTCCATCCTTTGCAAGTCACAAAATGGGCCTTTGCGTTGACAATATCGCACTTTTCGTGCCGCATATGATCTTACTTTCGATCGTCGGCTACCACGTTCGCTTTTTCGGGATGGTATTGGATGGTATGATCATAATCTTTCAGCGATTCAAGCCAGCGTCGTTGTCGCATGTTGAGTTCCTTTTGAGTGAAGAAATATTTGAGGCTTTTATGATCCGTAAAGATCTCCACTTTCTCCCCATACAATTAATGCCTCCAAATCTTTAAGTGAAAACAATCATTTACTTGACTCTAGATCATGAGTGAGATAATTCCTCTCATATTCTTTGAGTTGTCGTGAGGCATAAAGGCTATGACTTTTCCCATGTTGCATGAGAACACATCCTAACCCTTTGCAGAAGCATCCTTTGTAGATGACAAATCCCTCCGAGGCGGATGGTATTGTCGGAGCAGTCTTTGAAATGAGTCTCCTCTTGAGTTCTTGAAAACTCTTCTCACATTCCTCGCTCAGCAAGAATTTTGTATCTTCCCGAGTCAATTTGAGTTAGTGGAGTAGCGATTCTTGAAAATCCTTCCACGAATCTCGATAATAACCACTAAACCGAGAAAGCTACGTACTTGATCATTGATTTAGGTTGCTCCCGACTTTGAATAGCTTGATCTTTCTTTGGGTCAGCGGATATTCCATGATTTGATACTACGTGCCCAAGAAATGCTACTTCCTCAAGCCAGAACTTGCATTTCTTCAACTTAACATAAAGCTTGTTTTCACGAAGCTTTTGGAGTATCAGCCTCAAGTGTTTCTCATGATCTTCACGGCTTTTGGAATAAATAAGGATGTCAATGATAAAAGCGACCACAAAGTGATCCAAATATTCCTTGAATACTCGGTTCATCATATCCATGAAGGCGGCGGGAGCATTAGTCGATCAAAAGACATGACTAGGAATTCATAATGCCGTCATTAGGAGTTCTAAAAAGCCGTCTTTGGAATGTCATCGGTTCTAATATTTAATTGGTGATATCAGAATGAAGATCGATCTTTGAAAAAATTTGGCACCTTGCAATTTGGTCAAACATGTCATTAATACGTGGCAATGGGTACCTATTTTTTTGATGGTGACATGATTTAACTCCAGATAATCAATACAAAGTCGGATACTCCCATCTTTCTTCTTCACGAATAGAACAAGAGCACCCCGAGGAGAAGTACTAGGGACGAATAAAGCCGATGTCTAACAATTTTGCGGTTGGGTCTTTAACTCACGAAGTTGATAGGAGCTATTCGATATGGGGCTTTGGAAATGGGTTTTGTCACTGGGTTCAAGGTCGATACAAAATTTAATTTCACGCTCTAGGGGTAGCCGTGAAGTTCTTGGAATCGTCGGAAATTTTTAACAATAAAAATATCATTCAAAACTGACGTATTTTTGTTTAGATCCGTGACATGAGCTAAGAAAGCTTGACATCCATTTTTTAATAAATGAATAGCTTTATGGCTTGAGATGACATTGATTGATTTTAATGGTTTGGTTGCTTGAATTCGCATAATAGGTTGGTTAGGAATATGAAAGCTAACAACCTTACGAAAACAATTAATTTTTTCATGATGAGTAGTTAACCAATCAATCCCTAGAATCACATCAAATGCAAGTATTTTCAAAGAAATAAGATCGACAGGTAACGTGCGGGTGCCGATTTGAACTAAACAAGACTTATAAGCAGTGGATGTAATGAAGTTTTTCTCCAGCGGAGTTTCAACGAGATAAGTCAAAGTCTAATTTCTCGAGTCAAATTTAAGCGTTGAGCGCAAGTAGGAGAAATAAAAGAATGGGTAGAAGCGGTATCAAATAAGGTATAGACTTCGCTAGAGTTTATGATAAGCTTACGTGATGACCTCGTTCGGGTTCCTTGCTTTTACGGGAGGTCACGACAAACGCTCTCCCTTAGACTATCGGCTTTGACTTTTTACGGAGCGGCCTTTGGTGGCTCCATCCTAGTTGAACTTGTCTTGGTGAGCGAAAAAAATCGGGCTAGGTGACCTTCTCTTCTATAATTATAACATGCTTTGGATGGCATCGCGCAATTTGGGTGATGTGTCCTCCCCTCGCATTTGAAGCATATGATGATGGTTGGCGTTCTCCTTCCTTAACAATGTGGTCTTTGGTCCGACGCGTCTTTCCATCATTGTTGAATCTCCTCTTCTTGAAATGTCCATTCTTATTGTTTTTGACCACGATTACCACCGAAGTGGTTACCATTTACGGCATGTTGATTCTCTCACGCTTGTTGTCAAGCCGATGATTTGCTCTCTTGGTATTATCATTTTTGTTTTGCTCTCTTTTGGTTGGGTTGACTCATTATCGCGATCAATAACTAAGCCCTATTAACAACATCCGAATACAAACCACGGTTTATGAGAGATAAGATATTGACATATCTCGGGTTTCAAACCTCTTAGAAATATTCGCGTTTCTCTTCATTATCAACCAAATGGGGAATAAAGCCGGGACAACTTCGGCAAACTTGGCCCGTCTTTGCGACACGGTCGTGTTGTTTTGCTCGACTTGATGAATTCTACCTCTTTCATGTGATGAATACTTTCGGGAAAGTACTTGTCGTTGAACAATTCTTGGAACTTCTCCCAAGTCATCTTAGATGCACGGCGGGTTGAGTCGCTTCTGATTCCCATAAGTAATGTCTGCCTCTGCTCGCAACATGAAGGTGGCAAAGGGAACCTTTTGCTCCTCGGAGCATCCGAAGACATCAAATATCTTGCAGATCTGCTTTATCCATGTCTCCGCCTTAAGTGATTTTGGCTCTCCAAAAAACTTCGGTGGTCCCAGTTCCTTAAACTGCTTGGCGGTGACCATCCGAGAGTTGCCAGTGTTTCCATCTGTATTTTGGACAGGAGTCGCTCTTGCCTGATGTTGCATGAATTGCATAAAGCCTCTGAACATTCCATCGTTCATCATTTGATCAGTGTTGTTGTTTGCATGAGGATTATCGCCTTCCTGATGCACATTATCATGATTATTGATCTGTGGAGACTCAACGGTCTCTTGTGCTCCATTGATATTCTCAACATTCTCGAATGTCATTTTCAAATACTGCCACAAAACAAGGGTTAATTAACATATCACATATTATTCTCATACTCTGACCGACTAATTAAATATCAAATAATCTTAAGTAGGTCATACTAGCGAAAGAATTCCCCGTCTCTCCCCTCCTAGTTCTTATCTCACATCTCAGCCAGGGATCATATGCCTAAGCTTTGATATAATTGTGGCGCCCCCAAAATAGGTATACATCACCTATTACGAGTCGCCAAATACATGGTACGTAATACAAATACAATCTTAAATATCTGACATGAAATTTGTGAGTTTTAATACAAATATTATCTTTCAGAGCGATATTCAAACTCAAAATAAGTCCTTAATATATTTATTATTACACTATTTCATAGAATAGTGAGGACTACTAATCTTATCATACGGACCGTCACTCCGGTTCCCGACTAGTCCTCGCTACGTTCTCATTTCTGAAGAGAACAATGAAAGTAAAAGGTGAGCTCAACTAGCCCGGTAAGAAATATTATGACTAAAATAATGCGAGAATAAATTATCATTTAGCCTTGACAGTGTTAAGCGATACAATATAACAAACATCAAGTTTAAGCTGCGGCGGAATAAGCAATCCATTAAAAGAGTCGAGTAGAGAATAAAATCTACTATCTTTTATGATTTAAAAGATTTTTCATCACTTTTATCGTTGGGACTCAACTTAATAAATAATCCACATCATCCACTTTACTACTACCGATGATATTCATTAGTATCACAACAACAAATTATCCATGCACTCTGGCCGAGGATATTCGTGTATTCATTTATGGTCATGATCATGCCACAAATTTGTCCATCAATGCATTCTGAGGCCAATGAGGACTTTTATCACATCATTTGTAACATTACGGTCATGATTATACCGATAAATCCACAGTCATAATCATACAAAGTCCATCTATACTACTACTGGGCCATGTAGATGACTTTCAACATAATATAAACATGAGGATGATGACAATGATATAAGAATTCAATAAAACAAGTTCAAGAATTAATTTATTCAGAACTAATAATGTCCAAATTGTCGACATGATACTTCTTTGTAGAGTAAAATTCAAGAATGCTCGGAAGAATATTTCCATGAAAAGATCTTTGGATGAAAGCGCAAATATCGAGGATATTCCACTAATTTCATGGAGTATAGAAGTCAAAACTTTAACTTATTTGAGTATAATAAAGAATGGAATAACAAAAGAAATCACCAAGCATGCGATAGCCGCAGAGCGGTTTATTCCAACAGAATAATAAATAACGGAACCAGGTCATGCGTAAATGCACAGACAGGATATTCCAACAGAATAATAAATAACGGAACCAGGTCATGCGTAAACGAACAGACAGGATGTTCCAACAGAATAATAGAGAATGGAATAACAGAAGAATTTCACCATGTATGCGGTACTTCGCATAGACAGGTTATTCCAACATAATGATAAAGAATGGAATAACAGAAGAATTTCACCAAGTATAGGGTAGCCACAGATATCTGAGTTATTCAACAGAATAATAAAGAATGAAATAACAGAAGTTCTCTTCATGAATACGAAAGAAATAATAACTCTTACCTTAGAAGAAACTGGATATAGGAAAAGAGAGGTAGCAGACTTCTCTTCTTCTTTCTCTCTATAATTTCTCTCTATAATATCTCTCTCTAGAGTTTCAGTGAATTCGTAAGAAATAATAAAAGAATGAACTTCTATTTATAGGAGAATGGAAAAGATACTATTTAGAATTCTCACGAACTGCACAGTAGGAATCAGACGAATTCATTTGTAGAATCACGGGTGAAAGGAATTTTTTTTAGACTCAACTTAATAATATCACATGTGAATTCCCTCAATTCACGACAACCTAAATATATATATTATATATATACAACAAGCTGGCCACAGTGATATATATATATATATATATATATATATATATATATATATATATTATCCATCATTTCAATTTTTCCATCCTCCCGTGACTTAATGTCACCCCCACCTGAGTTGCTTTCAAATATATATATATATATATATATATATATATATATATATATATATATATATAACAACAAGATAGTGCTCCATAAGTCCCCCAAGCTTATCGAAAACATCGTACGCCAATTCGGTGAGGGATACCAAGATGCTAAAGCTCGGATGGCTGAAAGGATTCGGGCGGTCGGCATCGATCCCAAAATTATAGATTCCTCTAACGACGAGGATTAACCCGATGCATGAAATCCACACCTGATAACTTTTACAAATTTTAATTTTATGAATGGTATCAAATTCGCTTTGGTGTAAAGAACTGTTTTAGTGTTAGTTTTTTTTAAACATATAATTGTCAATTTTAAGAATTGTTATGGAGTTAGTTTTGTTTTAGCTGTAAGTATATAAATTGAAGTTTAGTTAATTCTGAGTAAGGACCGAGTTCTTTTAACAAATTAAAATTTGACCTAGTGCAACACGCCATCATTCTGAAACCCGACATCTTTTAACAAATTAAAATTTTCCCGAGTGCATCACGCCATCGTTCTGAAACCCGACATCTTTTAACAAATTAAAATTTGCCCGAGTGCATCACGCCATCGTTCCGAAACCCGACATCGTTTAACAAATTAAAATTTGTCTGAGTGCATCACGCCATCTTACCGAAACTCGACATCTTTTAACAAATTAAAATTTGCCCCGAGTGCATCACACCATTGTTTCAAAACCCGACATCTTTTAACAAATTAAAATTTGCCCGAGTGCATCATGTCATCTTTTCGAAACCCGACATCTTTTAACAAATTAGAATTTGCCCGAGTGCATCACGTCATCATTCCGAAATACGACATCTTTTAACAAATTAAAATTTGCCCGAGTGCATCACACCATCATCCCGTTACTCGACATCTTTTAACAAAGTAACATCTTTTCTAATGGATCACGCCATCGTTCTGAAGTCAAGTAATTTTAAACAAGTAACATCTTCCCGAATAAATCACGCCTTCGTTCAGAAACCCGAGATCTTTCAACAAAGTAATGTCTTCCCGAATGAATCACGCCTTCATTTCGAAACTGACATCTTTTAAACGTAACACCTGCCCGAATAAATCACACCTTCGCTCCGAAACCATCTGTTAAAATTGTATTCGGGCATATTCAATAGGGATATTAAATTTTACAATGTATTCGTCATATTCAATAGGGATAATAACTTTTACAATATGCACAGTATTAAACTTCAAACTCCAATAGGGATATTAAATTTAACAATGTATTCAGGCATAATAAATTTTATAATGTACAAGTTAAGAAACATTTGGGACCACCTCCCTAGCCCTATGTTTACGCAATTCATGGGCAATTCTATACCTAAACAATGACACATCTTTTGCAGACTAGTCAAGTTGCCCTAACGGCATGCCTTGGACAAGGTAGTCTATATACTTCATTACGTAGACTCCGCAATCCACAAGATTATGTTGTTTAGGTTGGACTGACTTGAATGCCCAAGACATCCTTTTATTCGTGAATTTTTTTTAGGGTTGAATATCCACATAGCGTTTGCAATAAAGTCGCACTGTAAAAAAAAACCAATTAGTTAGTTCGACAATATAACATACATGTACTTGGAAAATGACCTCGACATCAGTAAGTACGTACCATACAAAGAATCTATAAGCATAACCCACCATCTTTTAATATCTACAACGAACAAAAAATAAGTGGAGTTTTTATGATTAATTGGAAGGAAGACAAAATCACAGTCTGCCATTTGCGGTTGGGCTCCTTGGTTGAAAAAATAGGGCGTCACCTCGGCGACATCATATTCCTTCTTCCTTGCAAGACTGAGTATGCGGTATGATGGCCACCATTGTTGTAGTAATTGGAAAAAAACATTAAGGCATGAAATAAAATTTATTTCGGTTGGGTAAGCTCTGCCGTAGACGATCTTCGCGTAACTTCAACAAACTTAGAAACGCGTCGATTGTCTTATCCCATAGCTCGTTCCCTGGAAAAAGACATAGGAGGTCCTTATGGACCAATCAGTACTCATCATCAGGACCGACATGAGGAAGCTGTGTTGAATCTACCACATCAGAAAACCAATTTCGGTTTTGTAAGACCCCAACTTATTATTAATGAAATTTAATTTTCTCTATTTATTATTTTGAAATAGTAAGGGTTGATTTGATTAATGTGGATAGTTAGGGGTAAAATACGTAAATATTTCAAAATAAGCAAGTGGTTATAAAATATTCATTGTTGTTTCGGGAATATTCGTTTGGTCGTGAAATATTAAATGTCTTTGTCGGGGAATATTAAATATTAATGATATGAAACCCATGTGTGGGCCCCATAGCGGAAAGCGATTGGATGAAGAAAACGACAAATATAAGTTGTTTAAAAATAACAACAGAGTTATTATCAATTAATCTTTGTTAAAATACTAAATGGGTTAAAACACAAGTAGCACAGCAGTATTGCACCAATTATTGATTCTTACGTGAAGGCACTACTCAATAATGGTTATGATAATTCTTGATCAATATTTTATTTTATTGATTTAATAATATTTTATATTCTTTGTTGTTTCAATAATTGTCATTACAAGTATTTTTCATTATCGAAGCAATAATTCATATTATTTGAATAATATTATTAGATAACATTATTGGCAATGTCTAGAAAGTTACGTCTAAGGAGAGGTTTGGTCACCTAATCAATGCTACCAAGAAGGAGAAATTCTTATTGGAAAGCCCCCTCTTTCCAGGAAGCCGCTCGGTTGTCAATATTGTGATTACGTAATATTATTTGTGAATAATTAATTATTGATTCATATGATAAGAAAAATATTGATTTTACGTGGATATAGATGGAGAAAAATTTTCTTTGTGACAATTGTTGAAAATTAAAATTTTATCTTTTTTCGATAAGATAATTCATTTAAATGTATTATTATATTTTAATAATATAATAATGGTGATATTTTTACAACGAATGTGGGATATATGAGTATACGAGGAGGAAGAGTATTTTTGTTGCAATAAATGTTGAAAACATGTTAAACATGTCGGTGGACCCCATTTATTGACTGAAATTTGATTATAGCCTGTAAAATCATCCATTTGTGGATTTCGGTCAATTCCTATTTGGAATTTGGAAAAACTTTCTTCTGCAAAGTTGTAGAGAATTGAATTTCCTATAAAAATTCGCGAGATTCGAATTTTCTGACAAAAGGGCTATTTATTATGAATTATTGAAGTTCAAGCTCAAATAATTAATTTTGGAAGTTTAAAATATTTTTAATTACAAAAACGTTTTTTACATTGTTGGGACTCATTTAACATGTGTTAAGATCATTGATTTCAGATGCTAAGTGTGCGAGAGAATTTGTAATATATAATATTATTATATTAAATTTTTTTGCTTTGGTGTTCTAAGCAATTTCCTATAAATAGGGTGCTTAGGTTAGAATTGAAAATCACACCAGAAACTGAAGTTTTCTCTCTCTATATTATCGAGCGTATTCTTGTGAGTATTTTGAGTATACTTTGAGTATTGCTATACGGTGCAAGTTCAAGTCATAACCTATATCCGGTGTTTCAACTAGAAGTACTGTCTTTCGAGGTAAGGGATATTATTATTTTTCGTAATGATATTATTTCTTCAATATCATTATGCTGAAATATTGATCTGAAGTTTTTATCAAATTTGGAACTTTTGGTGTCGGAGTTACTATTCACGATACTCTGACTATTCATTCATATATCTGATTATTCACGAATCACGACATTATTCATGAAAAATGAAAATTTTCCTTTTCGTCTAAAATATCTATTGTGGATACTAGCTTTGATTGTATCCATGTTTTGATCATTCTTGAATTTTACACCACTATGATTATTTTTGAGGTATTTTTGGACATGGATAAAACAAAGTACGAATCCTTAATCCTTAATCCTTGTCATTTTGTTTCACTGGATTCGTTTCTTTAAAAATATTTTTCATCATCCTCGGTCTTAAATGATGATATTATTGAATATCTTTGGCTGTAGTGCAAAGATGAATGATTTTGAAGAATATCTTTGGGCGTAGTGCAAAAGATGAGCAGTGTTTAGATGAACATGATTAATGATGAATATCTTTGGCCTGTAGTGCAAAGATGAATATTTGATTCGGGATATATATTGATTGATGTTACTGGGGATAAAAGATAGGCGATGAACTTTTAAATTCATACATAGAAGATAGTAGTTTGCATTCTCTACTTAACTCTTCTAATGAATTATTATTTCATTTCATGAATATTGATTTAAAATTTGTTGTCCTTGTATTCTATTAGATTTTTCCCCGTCAAGACTAACAATAATTTGTTGTATATTATCTTAGTCATAATATTCTTTTTTGGGCTAGTTGAGCTCACCCTTTTCCTTTTTGTTCCATTTTTCTTCTCAGGAGGTGAGAATATAGCGAGTACGAGTCGGGGTATGGAATGAAAGTTCTAGAGAGAGTTGTTTTGTAGTCCTCACCATTTTTATAAAATAATGTATCAATAAATGTGATGAGGATTTATCTGAGTATAGATATTGTCTAGAAGATAATATTTGTATACAAACTCACAGTTTTATTGTTGTAATAATAAAGTTGTAGTTGTTTCAGTACCATGTATTGACAACTCAGAATGGGTGATGTATACCTATTTTGAGGGCGTCACAGGTTTTGCCAATCAACCTTTTCTAATTTCAGTGGTTCGAGAGGATCCTTCTTACAGTATCCTGACCGATCCCTTTTGTAGCCATGAAGGATAAATTGTAGACACACCCTCCTCACCACCTCGAATAGGCTCTGAATATGATTGCAGTCTGGGAGTTTCTTCTAATATTGGGGTCAACTGCATCGGCTGAAAGTGATACGCAGTGTTAATGCCAAGAGTCAAACTCCACTGATGCATGTAAGGTGGGGGAGGTGATATATATGATGGGTGTTCCTCTTCAGCGTCTAATTGGATGTCGGGCATATAAGGGGATCCTTGACTGTTTTGACTGAATGGATTAAAAGCGAAAAATGACGTTTCTTTTGTCAACTGATATTCTGGAACGTTAGGGATGGTTTTGTTGGGATCTTCAAAAACTCTCCGGTACTTTTCATTAAACAGTACCGACCTTGCATATCAATCTTCGTACACATGGCGAGGGTTGTACACAAGTGGTTCTGCCTCAATCTGTATACCACCACCGATACATTGACAGAAGTATGCATACAAGCCTATCATGTATGATGATAAAGCATATACTTTATAATCAATCTTATTTATTTATTAATAAAAGAATTATTTATTAAAGACATTTAATTATCTACATAGTGTTGTTTTAATAATATGTGATAAACCCATAGTTTTAAGCAATGCTTTTAGAATCATGATGAGATTATGCTAATGAGATCTAAATTCTTAGATAGCTTAAAACTAAAATGTTCTCAATCAATGGATTACTAAAAAGAGGATTAGTGAATCTAGATAGATTGGTACATAAGTTGGTTGCTCATTGGACGAGAATGATTGATCTCATGATTATTTGTGTGGAGACACTAAAGCAAGTGTATAGGTGCTTATTGGAGAATAAGTTTACTGAACGTGACTCGCTAAGGAATACCTAATGGAGTTTTACTTGCTTGTCAATAGAAATTCCTGTAGTGATAGTAGTACAAATGATCCTTAGACTTGAGATCATCATAGTATCTTATGTATAATGAATTACATTTTGACTTATTCCTTAAGACCCTTAGGGTATATCAAAGGGTATGTTTGAGTGTAATAAGTTATATATGGAGATAATGAATGATCAATATAGAATCTACCACTTCTAGTAAAAGAAGAGAAATATCATATGTGATTCGATAAATGACAACCCAGGAATCCTTGGTCAATGTGAAATGAAATTAGAAAGTAGTTTCTAATTTGTATTTATTCGGAGTTGTGCATTGGGAATCGAAATACATATAATTAAATAAAATAAGACTTGATAGTAATTTCATGTCTTATATTTAATTGAGACATTTTATGGTGAAAGGATTGAATTGTATGATAATTATTTACTTAAAGGTTCTTTTATTATTAATGTTGAAATCTATATTATCTGAAAAATCGTTGATCGCTAAGGAGGCTTATCCTTATTGTAGAATAAATATTATCTATTTAAATAAATTAATAGATTAATTTATTTATTTAAATGAGATTTAATTGTTTCTAATTGATTTATTAACAATAGGTTTAATATGGAGAACCTAAAGGGTCACACCATAAAAGGAAGAATAATTATTTAAGAATTTAATGGCATAATCATAATAATATGTTAAGTGTATTTAATTTAATCTATGGTGATAGAATAAATTTAATAGCTTAATATTTATTATTTAATATTTTGAAATATTAAATATAAATTAATAAGAGGAGTCTTATTAATATTATTACAAATATTATTATTTTAATTTTTAAAGATGTTTGGGAATTAATTTAATATAAGTACTGTCATTTAATCCTAATAGGATTATGAGGCAAATTAATTAAAAGAGTTTAATTAATTATTTCTAATAAAATTAGGGAGCCTAATTAATTAAAGGAGTTTAATTAATTAAATAATTCCCTAAAAAGGGTTAACTAATATCTTTATAAGAGTCTTATATCATATATTAAAAAATATGTGATTACAATTGTTGGAGAGTACGCCCCCTTTTTCTATAGAGATAGGAAAAACTAGGGTTTGAGCCAATACACTCTTCTTCTTGAATATTTTTCTTCCTTGGTGGATCACCTGTAGATGCCATACACTTGGGTGGCTAACATTGATCAAAGGAAAGGAATCTAACCCGGAGATTCAAGGAGATCGCGGAGAAGTAGGAGTTGAACTCGTACCTGTGGAAGCTCATATCTACAAGGGTATGATTCCATAACTTCTTGTTCTTCGTTTTAATTAATAATATGTATAAAGGATGATCCGGGTAATTGGTTTGTGAAAAATTTTAAATCTGATTTTACTTTGCTTCCGCTAATTTTGCAATTTGATTGTGTCTTTGATCTTCACAAAACCTTACATACATTTCATTAACAAGGCGTATGCAATATGTTATAGACGTACAATGTAGAAAATATTACAAAGAAACTTACGAGGCGAACAACTTCGTACTGACTAAAGAAGGCATGCAGTGTATTTATATCGTCTGGTTGAATTTGTGGGCGGCTTATTCTCAGACGAGTCATCTGCCTATACAAGATAAGGTAGTCGACTAGACGAATCTTCTGCCTTGTGGTGACCACACAATCTAATACAATATCTTGCTATGCATACCACGTGATGATATATTTGCTCCGCAACACGATATAATCAAGTGAGCGGATCCCTTCCCGCTCTCGACGCAGTTCAATCATATATATTGGGTTAGGCGTAATTTCCTGCACTTACCCAAATTAAATAAAATTATCCCTATACAAAACATAACTAGTTCAACAATTAGATGATGGATTTTATTTTAATTTATTTGGCAATCACTTAAAATTTTTAATTTTATAAATAGATTGTCCATTTCCATTTTAAACTTTCTGAAATGAGGATCAAATTTGATCCCTTTTTATTATAAAAAAGAAAAGATGAAATGTAGACTAGTAGCAAGTCTTCGATGCATCAAAATCCATCATCTAATTGTTGAATGTATGCAAAGAAAACTCAGAAAGACCATTATACCCTGCACTTAATAAATATAAGGCATTTCAATAATATTCCATCTGTTCCATAAGAAAAATCTTTAATCCTAATTAATTTAGGAAATCATAAAACTCAAATGTACGAGTTTATTTTAATTTTGGAAATAACAATTTTATACTTTTCAATACTTTTTAAGTAGTTTACAATATTAACTATTGTATTAATCAAAACCAACAGTTCTGAATTTTTGAATTTAACAAATTGAGTAGGAAAAAAAATGAAGTCGCAAGAAGAGAGACTTTGAAGTCGATAGTTATGTATTTTTAAAGGTCTCCTTGGAAGGGGAAGATATATACGGTTCGGAAAGAAATGGAAGCTTAAGAATAGGGGATGTAGTTTATGAAGTGGCCTTACCCCTGGAGTTGGAGCACATACATAATGTGTTTCATGTTTCGGTTTTAAGATCGTATAAGCCAGATTATAAACATATAATAGAATATGAGCCTATCCAGTTTGAAAAAAGACTTAATATATGAAGAAATTCCTATTCAGATAATTGATGGGAAATAACAAGTTTTAAGAAATAAAGTTATACCATCTGTAAAGGTATTATGGAAGAACCACAATATCGAGCAGGCAACGTGGAAACTCGAAGATAAAATGAGAAGTAATTAACCCCATCTTTTTGTGTAACCTTGTATTGTGATTCTGGGGACAAAATCCTTATACGAGGGAAGAATATAATGATCGAGAATGTAACATCCTTATAATAAGGGTTATTAATATTTATTAAATAAAATAAATATTTTAATGGAAATGTTTGTGTTTTGCGTGATTAAAGGTTGATTTTTAACCTAGATTACGTGTTATGTGATTATGAATATGCATTGGAATTTTTTGACCAAAATTTATTTTTTCGAGAAAAATGCTAAATCACTATTCATGAAACGCAAAAAAACGCTTTTTCATTTTAAAAAATTTTTGAATTACGGCATAGGGTTTATTTGTTAAAGGGAGACGAAATCTCCAATAAAAATATTTTTATCAGAAAAGATGTAAAATCACTATTCACGTTTAAAATGCATTTTTCATTTTTTTTTGAATTTTATAACTTTGACATATTGCTTGTTTGGAAAATGGGGACGACAAGTGAAATCGAAACTTGAAATGAGAAAGTCAATAATTTAACTAATTGTAAAGGTTTGAAAAGAAACTACTCCCTCTGTCCCAAGAGAAAAGTCTTTATTACTATTTTAGGTAGTCCCAAGTTAAATGTATACTTACCTTAAATGATCTATTTTTTTATAATAATTTGCCTATAATACCTTTATTATTAACTGTTATATTTCTATTCTCTATGCATATTTATGGAGCATCACTAGTAATGTAAGACCCCAACTTATTATAAATAAAATTGAATTTTCTCTATTCATTATCTTGAAATAATAAGGAGTTAATTTGATAAAATATTTTGGTTATGGGTGAAATGTGCAAATTTTACAAAATAAGCAAGTGGTTGTAAAATGTTCATTTTTGTCAGGGAATATTCGTACGACAGTGCAGCCATTCGTGGGCCTCGTAACGGAATAATTGTCGGATGAAGAAAATGACAAGTTTGAGTTTTTATAAGTAACTACAGTAGTTGTTACCAATTAATAATCATTGGAATACCCTTTGGTTAAAATACGATGAATACGCTGTATTCGCGCACATTAGCACAAGGTATTGCACAATATTTTTGAATTATTGATCCTTACGTAAGAAGGTACTACTCAATAATTGTTATAATAATTACTGTTCAATATTTTATTTTATTGATTCAATAATTGTTGCGTTGATATTTTATATTATTGTTGTTTCAATAATTGTCATCGCACGAGATTTCCCATTATCGATCAATAATTCATATTATTTGAATAATATTATTAGATAGCATTATTGGCAATGTCTAGAAAGTTACATCAAGGAGAGGTTTGGTCGCCTTTAATTGCGCTTTAAAGAAGGAAAATCCTTATCGGAAGAAGCCCTTTCTTCGGGAACGGCACCGTTGCCATTATCATGATTCGTAATATTATTTGTGAATAATTAATTATTGATTTATATGATAAGGAAATATTTATTTGATGCGGATATAAATGATGGATTTATTTATTTTATGTGGTTATAATTGAAGGAATTAATGTTGAGGTGTTTTATCAGTATTTTTGTCGGAATGGAGGTATTAAAAATCAAATCAGTATTTTTACGATATATTGCGTGAGTTATAATTTTTTATCTGACCGTTGGATTGTTGTGATTTTTGGATATGTTATACATATATAAGTTGAGTATATATCCACAAATTTTGAACCGTTAAAAATGAACGAATGATTTGTTATGAATTTTAAGAGGTGACTGATTCAGAAATTAGGTTTATAAATGATTTTGATGAAAAATTCTAGAATTGAGTGGGCCCCACTTATGGTTGGTAAAGAAATTTGCTGAATTTTATTTCAAATGTAGTGGGTGGCAATAGTAGCAGGTAAAGCTACCAGGTAGCAGGTTACGTCTACTTCGGCGTGCTAACATTTTCCTATAAATAGAGGGCTAAGTTAGAATTGAAAATAACACCAGAAATATAAGCTTTCTCTCTTTCTCTCTCTATATTATCGAGCGTATTTTGTGAGTATTTAGATACTTTGAGAGTTGCTGTTCAGTACAAGTTTCATTCAGCATCACTTTTGACCTTTCATTCCGAAGTACTGTTTCTTTGAGGTAAGGGATGTTATTTTCTTCTTAAATGATATTATTTTCTTCAATATCATTATGCCGAAATATTGGTTTGAACTTTTTAATCCAATTTGGAACTTTTGTGTCGGGGTTACCATTCACGTATACGGCACTATTCACGAATACGACACTATTCACCGAAAAATAAAATTTTTCCTTTTTGTCCAAGATGTCTATTATGGTTACTATCTTTGATTGTATCCATGTTTTGATCTTTATTTTTGAATTTTGCCTCGCAATTGGTTATTATGAAGTATTATTGATCTTGGATAAGCTGTTATACGAATCCCTAATATTTGTCCTTCTGTCTCACTGGATTAGTTCTCTAAAATGTTTTTCATCATCCTCAGTCCTTAATGATGATATTATTGAATATCTTTGGCCTGTAGTGCAAAGATGAATGATTAACTGATGAATATCTTTGGCCCGTAGTGCAAAGATGAACAGGTGTTGAGATGAACATGACCGACTGGCAATATAAATGAATATCTTTGGCCTGTAGTGCAAAGATGAATATTTGATTAAAGATATATATTGATTGATGTTATAGGGATAAAATATTTATGATGGACTTTTAAATCTTAGAAGATAGTAGAATTCATTCTCTACGTGACTCTTCTAATGGATTGCTGTTTCCGCTGCATTTGTTGATCTAAAACTTGTTGTCTATTATATTCTATCAGATTTTTCCCTATTGAAGACTAATGATAATTTGTTGTATATTATCTTAGTCATAATATTCTTTACTGGGCTAGTTGAGCTCACCCTTTTCCTTTTTGTTCCATTTTTCTTCTCAGGAGGTGAGAACATAGCAGGATCGAGCCTGGGAGTGCGGAGTGATGGTTCTAGAAAGATGTTTTATAGTTCTCACTATTTTTGTAAAATAGTGTATGAATAATTGTAATGAGGACTTATTTGAGTGTTGATATTGTCTAGAAGACAATATTTGTATTTAAACTCACAGTATGTGTTGTCGTATTTTACACGACAATTGTATTATTGAAGTTGTAGTTTTTTTTCTGTACCATGTATTTGGCGACTTAGAATGGGTGTTGTATACCTATTTTGGGGGTGTCACAGTTGGTATCAAAGCTTAGGGATATGGTCTCTGGCGAAAATCGGGGAATAGAACTAGGAGGGGAGAGATGAGTAAATCTTTCGTTAGTGTGTCCTATCTAAGCTTAATTGTTGGTCAGTCATAATATAGGGATATTATGTGATATGTTAATTTGTTTAATTAACCCTTGTTTTATTGCAGTATTTAAGAATGGCTGCTGAGAACGTTAACAATGGAGTGTATGAGACTGTGGAACAACCATTAGTCACAAACCAGGAGAACGTGCAATAGGAAGGCAATATTCCTCCTGTAAATAACACTACCGAGCAAACGATGAATGATGAAATGTTTAGGAGCTTTTTGTAGTTCATGCAAAATCAAACGAGGGAGACTCGTGTACAAAATACGGGTAGAAGTGATAGCAACGCGCGGTTTGTCACAGCCAAGCAGTTCAAAGAGTTGGGACCACCATATTTCCGGGGAAAGCCCGATCCGATTAAGGCGAAAACATGGGTCAAGCAAATTACCGAGATATTCAATGTCTTGGGTTGCACGGAGGAACAAAAGGTTGCATTCACCACATTTATGTTCCGTGGAGAGGCAGATTACTGGTGGGAATCCGTGAAGCGCACTCAAATTACACGCCGCACTCAACATGTCTTGGGAAAGATTTCAGAAACTGTTCAATGACAAGTACTTTCCTGAAAGTATTCGTCATATGAAGGAGGTAGAGTTTATTAGACTGGAACAAAACAACATGATGGTGTCTCGAAGACGTATGGTAAGTTCATGAGTTATCTGTGTTTTGTACCTCATTTGGTAGAGAATGAGGAACGTATGACGCGGATGTTTCTGAGAGGTCTAAAACCCAAGATTCGTCAATACCTTATCTCTCATAAATTTTCTCCGTATTCAGATGTTGTCAACAGGGCTCAATTATTAAAGCGAGATAATGAGTATACTCAACCGAGCCAGGGTCATACCAGTGACAGCAGTCATCGGAGCGATGATAACTAGCGAGGAGGGAAAAATACAGACAAAAGCGGTAACCACTCGGGTGATAATCATGGCCATGATAATAGGAGAGGTGAGTCAAGTGGAAATTTCAGAAAGAGGAGATTTAACGATGACGGGAATACGTGGGCAGCAGCACCAACTGTGACACCCCCAAAATAGGTATACATCACCCATTCTGAGTTGTCAAATACATGGTACAGAAACAACTACAACTTTATTATTACAACGAAGAAAGCGTGAGTTTAAATACAAATATTATCTTCAGACAATATCTATACTCAAATAAATCCTCATCACATTTATTGATACATTATTTTACAAAATGGTGAGGACTACTAAACAACTCTCTCTAGAACCTTCATTCCATACCCCAGACTCGTACTCGCTATATTCTCGCCTCCACGAGAAAAATGGAACAAAAAGGAAAAGGGTGAGCTCAACTAGCTCAATAAAGAATATTATGACTAAGATAATATACAACAAATTATCGTTAGTCTTCAACAGGAAAAATCTAATAGAATACAATAGACAACAAATTTTAAATCAATATTCGCAGTGAAATAATAATTCATTAGAAGAGTTAAGTAGAGAGAATGCAAACTACTATCTTCTATGTATGAATTTAAAAGTTCATCGCTCATCTTTTATCCTCGTAACATCAATCAATATACATCTGGAATCAAATATTCATCTTTGCACTATGTGCCAAAGATATTCATCGATTAATCATGTTCATCTCAACACTGTTCATCTTTGCACTACTGAGCCAAAGATATTCTTCAGAAATCATTCATCTTTGCACTACATGCCAAAGATATTCAATAATATCATCATTTAAGACCGAGGATGATGAAAATATTTTTAAAGAAAGCGAATCCGGTGAAACAAAATGACAAGGATTAAGGATTAAGGATTCGTACTTTTATTTTATCCACGTCCAAAAATACCTCAAAAATAATCACGGTGGTGTAAAATTCAAGAATGATCAAAACATGGCTACAATCAAAGCTAGTATCCGAATAGATATTTTGGACAAAAAGAAGAAATTTTATTTTTTGAATTGAATAGTGTCAGATATCGTGAATAGTCAGATATCGTGAATAGTAACTCGACACCAAAAGATAGAAATTCCACAAAAACATCTTCATGCTTCATGAATAGTACTCGTGAATAGTAACTTCGTGAATAGTAACTCATGAATAGTAACTTCGTGAATAGTAACTCATGAATAGTAACCCGACATGAAAAAGTTCCAAATTTGATAAAAAGTTCCAACCAATATTTCAAAGATAATGATATTGAAGAAATAATATCATTTGAGAAGAAAATAACATCCCTTACCTCGAAAGATTAGTACTTCTAAATTTTAAACAGAATATAGGCTATGACTTGAACTTGCACCGTATAGCAATACTCAAAGTATACTCAAAATACTCACAAGAATACATTTCAATAATATAGAGAGAAATAGAGAAAACTTGGTTTACGGTGTGATTTTCAATTCTAACCTAAGCACCTATTTATAGGAAAATGCTTAGAACGCATGAAAGGAGACTAAATTAATAAATTATTATTATTATTATTCTACGCCTCCTCCTTGGAAAATCAATGACCCAATGACCCTCCACTCTTGAAAAAAAAAACAATTAAAGACATGCATTCAATTACCAACCAAAAAGTGGGGCCGCTTTCATTTAATAAAAATTATTTTATTTTACGAAACTTCAACAATTCACGGAAAATAAACCGGTTATCGAAAAATCTGAATTCTATATCCATTACACTGAAATCGAATTTCTACAACTTTCTGAAGAAATTTTTCCAAATTCCAAGCGAAAAATGACCAAAATCTGCATACGGATAAGTTTTCTAATTTCCTTCTCTTCCTTTCTCTTTCTTCCTTTCCCATAATTCTCCACTAACTCTCTCTTCCCCCACTTTCTTCTCTTACCCCCACCACTTCTTCCACACACACACACACACAAATAAATATATATATATATATATATATATATATATACATTAAAATATTTACAATTATTAAATAATTCCAATTCTATCTCTCTCTTCCACCTCATCTATTTATAAACCATGAATTTATTGTAAAAATATCACCATCAATATATTATTAAAATAATATATTTAAATGAATTATTTTATCGAGAAAAAGATAAAATATTAATTTTCAACAATTGTCATTTTAAAATTTTTCTCCATCTATATCCATATAAAATCAATATTTTCCTCATCATATGAATCAATAATTAATTATTCATAAATAATATTACGAATCACAATATTGACAACCAGCGGTTTCAGGGAAAGGGGCTTTCAATAAGGATCTCTCACTTCTTGGCGCAGCTTGATTAGGTGACCAAACCTCTCCTTGAGCAGAACTTTCTAGACATTGCCAATAATGTTTTCTAATAATATTATTAGGATAATATGAATTATTGTCTCAGATAATGGAAAATCTTGTGTAATGACAATTATTGAAACAACAAACAATATAAAATATCAATATGACAATTATTGAATCAATAAAATAAAATATTGAGCGATAATTTACCGTAACAATTATTGAGTAGTGCCTTCTTACGTAAGAATCAATAATTGGTGCAATACCACGTGTCATCTCTCAACAACGCCAGATTAGTGTGTTTTAACCACAAGGGTATTCCAACAAGATACTTGGTAATAACTACTGTTGTTATTTTTAAACAACTTATATTTGTCGTTTTCTTCATCCAATCGCTTTCCGTTATGGGGCCCACACATGGCTGCGCCGTCGTACGAATATTCCCCGACAGTACGAATATTCCACGACCAAACGAATATTCCCCGACAACAATGAATATTTTATAACCACTTGCTTATTTTAAAATATTTGCGTATTTAACCCCTAACTATCCACATTAATCAAATCAACCCTTACTATTTCAAAATAATAAATAGAGAAAATTAAATTTCATTAATAATAAGTTGGGGTCTTACAACCTCCCCTCCTTATGAAATTTCATCCTCGAAATTGGCGACGACGTACCTGGTGTTTCGAAAAGGTGAGGATACCTCGCTTTCATTTCCGTTTCCAATTCCCAGGTCATTTCCTCTATAGCATGATTCCTCCACAAAACTTTAACTTGTGGTATGACCTTTCTTGGCGTGGGACACGCTCCTTCCTATCCAAAATCTTGACGGTACCTCCTCATACGTTAGGTCTTGGCTATCTCGTCCGGTTCTAACTCTATAACGTGGTTGGGTCTTTCACATATTTCTGAAATACGAGATATATGAAACACATTATGAACACGAGACATACTTGGAGGTAACGCAAGAGTCTATAGGCTACATTTCCTACTCGGTCAAGAATTTGAAATGGACCAATAAATCGTGGATTGAGCTTTCCTCTCTTCCCAAATCTTGTAACTCCCTTCCATGGAGCAACTCGCAATAATACATGATCCCTACACTAAATTCCGTCCTTTCGATGAAGATCGCATAACTCTTTTGTCGATCTTGTCTTGGTTGTATATCGTTGTCGAATCATTTGGATCTTTTCGGTGGTAGTCATACGTACTAACTCGGGTCCCAACAATGTTGCTTCACCCACCTCATCCCAACATATTGGAGAACGACATTTTCGTCCATATAATGCTTCAAATGGAGCTACTACCTATACTTACGATAAGCTGTTGTTGTAGGAGAATTCTACCAATGGTAAATACTTATCCCAACTACCCTTGAAGTCTAGGGACACGAGTCTTAATAGATCTTCAAGAGTTTAAATAGTCCTCTCGATTGTCCGTCTGGTTTGGGGATGGTATATGCGAACTAAATCGCAAATCCGTGCCCATAGCTTTTTTGCAAGCTAACCCAAAATCTTGAAGTGAATCTTGGGTCTCGATCCAAAACTATGGATACAGGCATGCCATGCAACCTCACAATCTCATTAACGTACATACTAGCAAGGCGTTCGAGGAATAAGTCTCCGTGTCGGCAAGAAATGAGCGGACTTGGTTAATCTATCAACAATAACCCAAATAGCATTGATGCCTTGAGAAAGTAGTAGGAAGACCGTGAATTGAAATCCATGGTAATGTGTTCCCACTTCTATTTTGGAATCTCAAGTGGTTGCAACGGACCCTTAGGTACTAGATGCTTCCGCTTTTACACGTTGACAAGTTAAACACATTGAGATAAACATTGCAATCTCTCTCTTCATATTGTTCCACCAAAATGTATGTGAAGATCACGATACATTTTAGTACTTCCAGGATGGATTGCAAATGGTGTATTGTATGCCTCCATCATAATCTTGTACTTCAAATCAGTCGTTAGGAACACAAAGTCTAGAGTGGACTCAAGTATTCCTTCTTCATCAATTCTCGCTTAGGAATAGCTCCTTCTTGTACTTTCTTCTTCATACGCATCATTTCAAGATTCGGTGGCTTGAAAGCAACCTTAACTTTTTCTATTAAAGTTGGCTCTGTCGCGTATACTTGACATCATCGCCTTTTCGTTCGCATATGATCTTCTACTCAACGCGTCACCTACCACGTTCGCTTTTCGGGATGGTATTGAATAGTGTGGTCGTAGTCTCTTCAATAGCTCGAGCCAACGTCATTGCCGTGATGTTGAGTTCTTTTTGAGTGAAGAAATATTTAAGGCTTTTATGGTGCGAAAATATATCTCCACTTTCTCTCCATATAGATAGTGCCTCCATATCTTTTTAAGCAAAACGATCACGCTTAACTCTAGATCATGAGTAGGATAATTCCTCTCATACTCTTTAAGTTGTCATGAGGCATAGGCTATGACTTTCCCACGTTGCATGAGAACACATCCTAACCCTTTGCACGAAGCATCATTTGTAGATAACAAATCCATCAAGAACCGGATGGTATTGTTAGAACAGTCTTAGAAATAAGTCTCCTCTTAAGCTCTTGGAAACTCTTCTCGCATTCTTCACTCCAAGCGAATTTTGTATCCTTCCGAGTTAGTTAATGAGTTAATGGAGTAGCGATCGAGAAAACCCTTCCACGAATCTCCGATAATAACCAAATTTAAGCCCAAAAAGCTACGTACTTGATCCAGACTTGGTTGCTCCCAACTTTGTATTGCTTCAATCTTGGCCGGGTCCACGGATACTCCATGTTTTGACACCACGTGCCCAAGGAATGCTACTTCCTCAAGCCGAACTCGCATTTCTTCAATTTGGCATATAGTTTGTTTTCACGAAGCCTTTGGAGTACCCGACTTCAAATGTTGCTCACGATCTTCACTATTTTGGAATATATAAGGATGTCATCAATAAAAACAACAACGAATTGATCCAAATATTCCTTGAATACTCGGTTCATCATATCCATGAAAAGCCGCAGGAGCATTAGTCAATCCGAAAGACATGACTAAGAATTCATAATGCCCGTCATCGGAGTTCTAAAGGCGGTCTTTGGAATATCCTCGATTCTAATCTTTGGTGATGATATCCGAGCGAAGATCGATTTTTGAAAAGAATTGTGCCCTTGCAATCGTGGTCAAATAAGTCATCAATACGAGGTAGAGGATACCTATTCTTGATGGTGACATGGTTCAATTCTCGATAGTCAATACAAAAGTCGCATACTCCCATCTTTCTTCTTTACAAATAAAACAAGAGCACCCCGAGGAGATGTCTTGGGGCGAATGAAACCGATGTCCAACAATTCTCAGTAGTTGGACCTTTAACTCTGAAGTTCAATAGGAGCCATTCGATATGGGGTTTTAGAAATGGGCTTTGTGCGGAGTTCAAGATCAATAAAGAATTCAACTTCACGTTCGGGGTAGGCGGAAGTTCTTTGAAATCGTCGGGAAAGTCGATAACAACGGGAATATTATTCAAATTTGGCGTGTCTTTATTCAAATCCATAACATGGGCTAAGAAAGCTTGACATCCGCTTTTCAATAAGCGAATAGCTTTATGATTAGATATGGCGGTGATTGATTTTAATGGTTTAGTTGCTTGAATTGCATACAACGGGTTGGTTAGGAATATGAAAACTAACAACCTTACGAAAACAATCAATTTTGGCATGATGAGTAGTTAACCAATCAATCCCTAAAATCACATCAAAAGCAAGTATCTTTAAAGAGATAAGGTCAACGGGTAAGGTAATGGTGCCAACTTGAATCAAACAAGATTTATAAGCGGTGGATGTGATGAAAGTTTCTCTAACGGAGTTTTTAGAGATAGGTCAAAGTCTAATTTCTCCGAGTCAAGTTTAAACATTGAGCATGCATGCATGAGAGATAAATGAATGGGTAGCACTTAGGTATCAAGTAAGGTATAAACTTCGCAAGAATTTATAAATAGCTTACCCGTGATCACCTCGTTTGGGTTCCTCGCATTATGACCCGATCACAACAAACGCTCTTCCGGAATCGTTGACTTTGACTTTTACGGGGACGATCTTTTGAGTCACCGTCCCCATTGAACTAGGTTTCGCTCTTGTCTAATCTCGAAAGCGATATGTCCTTCCTTTCCACAATTATAGCATACCTTGAACTATTGTGGGCGGTTTGGGTGATATGTCCCTCTTTCCGCATTTATAACATATGACCGGTGGTCGTTCTCCTCCTTAGAACCGATTCTTTGCTGACCGCTGCGTCTTCATATGGTCATTGTTAAATCTCCTCTTTTAAAATCTCCTCTCGACTCGCTTCTTCTATTTTCATGGGCATGATTACCACCGAGTGGTTACCATTTTGTCCGTCTGTTTTTTCTCCATTTGGTTATCATTATTACATTGATCGCTATATCTACGATGCGATCCTGGTTGTGGTCCCTCGGTTGACCGTACTCGTTATCTCGCTCTAATAATTGAGCCCATTTACAACATCCGAATAGAGAGAAAATTTATGAGAAATGAGATCTTGGCGTATCTTGGGTTTCAAACCTCTAAGAAAACTCTCTGCGTCATCGTTCCTCATTCTCCACCCAAATGAGGTGCAAACACTGGATAACTCTGCAAACTTTGCCTCGTCTTTCGAGACACCGTCATGTTTCTCGCTCCGGTCTAATAAACTCCACTTCCTTCATATATGACGAACACTTTCGAGAAAGTATTTGTCATTAAATAGTTTCAAACGCGTCTCCCAAGACATCTTTGAGTGTGGTGGATGGGTACGCTTCACAGACTCCCACCGATGAGTCGCCTCACCACGGAACATAAAGGTGGCGAATGGAACCTTCGTTCCTCCGTGCATCCTAAGACATCGAATATCTTGGTAATTTGTTTGACCCATGTTTCCGCCATGATCGGATCGGCTTTCCCTTAAATTCGGTGGTCCTGACTCTTTGAAGCGCTTGGGTTTGTGACAACCCGTGAATTGCTATCATTTCTCCTGTATTTTGAACACGAGTCTCCCTCGTCGATTTTGCATGAAGCGCAAAAAGCTTCTAAACATCCCCTCGTTCATCATCGCTTTCAATGGTGTTGTTCATGCGGGAGGAACATTGTCGACTGTTACACGTTCTCCTCGTTGGTGAGTCTGAGCGTCTCCACGGTCTCATTTCCATTGTTAATATTCTCGATTCGACATTCTCAAATCACCGCCATAAAACAAGGGTTAATTAAGGAAATCAATATATCACATAATATCCCTATATCTTGACCAACTAACAAATAAGCTTAGGTAGGACACACTAGCGAAGGATTTACTCGTCTCTCCCTCCTAGTTCTATTCCCCGATCTACGCGGAGATCATATCCTAAGCTCGATACCAATTTGTGACACACCCCAAAATAGGTATACATCACCCATTCTAAGTTGTCAAATACATGGTATGTAAACAACTACTGACTTTATTATTACAACGAAGAAAGCTGTGAGTTTAAATACAAATATTATCTTCAGACAATATCTATACTCAAATAAATCCTCATCACATTTATTGATACATTATTTTACAAAATGGTGAGGACTACTAAACAACTCTCTCTAGAACCTTCATTCCATACCCCCCCACGTGCACTCGTTATATTCTCGCCTCCACGAGAAAAATGGAACAAAAAGGAAAAGGGTGAGCTCAACTAGCTCGATAAAGAATATTATGACTAAGATAATATACAACAAATTATCGTTAGTCTTCAACAGGGAAAATCTAATAGAATCTGATAGACAACAAATTTTAAATCAATATTCGCAATGAAAATAATAATTCATTAGAAGAGTTAAGTAGAGAATGCAAACTACTATCTTCTATGTATGAATTTAAAAGTTCATCGTCATCTTTTATCCTGTAACATCAATCAATATACATCTGGAATCAAATATTCATCTTTGCACTCTGAGCCAAAGATATTCATCGATCGGTCATGTTCATCTCAACACTGTTCATCTTTTGCACTACTGGGCCAAAGATATTCTTGAAATCATTCATCTTTGCACTACATGCCAAAGATATTCAATAATATCATCATTTAAGGCGAGGATGATGAAAATATTTTTAAAGAAAGCGAATCCGGTGAAACAAAATGACAAGGATTAAGGATTAAGGATTCGTACTTTATTTTATCCACGTCCAAAAATACCTCAAAAATAATCACAGTGGTGTAAAATTCAAGAATGATCAAAACATGGATACAATCAAAGCTAGTATCCAGAATAGATATTTTGGACAAAAAGAAGAAATTTTATTTTTCGATTGAATAGTCAGATATCGTGAATAGTCTTAGATATCGTGAATAGTAACTCAAACACCAAAAGATAGAAATTCCACAAAAACATCTTCATGCTTCATGAATAGTACTCGTGAATAGTAACTCGTGAATAGTAACTCATGAATAGTAACTCGTGAATAGTAACTCATGAATAGTAACCCCGACATGAAAAAGTTCCAAATTTGATAAAAGTTCCAACCAATATTTCAGCATAATGATATTGAAGAAATAATATCATTTGAGAAGAAAATAACATCCCTTACCTCGAAAGATTAGTACTTCTAGCTTAAACACCGAATATAGGCTATGACTTGAACTTGCACCGTATAGCAATACTCAAAGTATACTCAAAATACTCACAAGAATCGCTCGATAATATAGAGAGAAATAGAGAAAACTTGGTTTACGGTGTGATTTTCAATTCTAACCTAAGCACCTATTTATAGGAAAATGCTTAGAACGCCAAAGGAGACTAAATTAATAAATTATTATTATTATTATTCTACGCCTCCTCCTTGGAAAATCAAGTTGACCCAATGACCCTCCAAAAAAAAAAACAATTCAGCACATGCATTCAATTACCAACCAAAAAGTGGGGCCAGCCTCATTTAATAAAAATTATTTTATTTTCTGAAACTTCAACAATTCATAGAAAATAAACCGGTTATCAGAAAAATACGAATTCTATATCCATTACACTTTTGAAATCGAATTCTCTACAACTTTCTGAAGAAATTTTTCCAAATTCCAAAGCGAAAAATGACCAAAAATGCATACGGATAAGTTTTCTAATTTCCTTCTCTTCCCTTTCTCTTTCTTCCTTTCCCATAATTCTCCACTAACTCTCTCTCTTCCCCCACTTTCTCTCTACCCCCCACCACTTCTTCCACACACACACACACACAAATACATATATATATATATATATATATATATATATATATATACATTAAAATATTTACAATTATTAAATAATTCCAATTCTATCTTCTCTCTTCCACCTCATCTATTTATAAACCATGAATTTATTGTAAAATATCACCATCAATATATTATTAAAATAATATATTTAAATGAATTATTTTATCGAAAAAGATAAAATATTAATTTTCAACAATTGTCATTTTAAAATTTTTCTCCATCTATATCCATATAAAATCAATATTTTTTCTCATCATATGAATCAATAATTAATTATTCACAAATAATATTACTGAGAATCACAATATTGACAAACCGGGTTCCAGGAAGAGGGGCTTTCAATAAGGATCTCTCTTCTTGGTGGCAATGATTAGGTGACCAAACCTCTCCTTGATGAACTTTCTAGACATTGCTAATAATGTTTTCTAATAATATTATTCGGATAATATGAATTATTGCTCAGATAATGGAAAATCTTGTGTAATGACAATTATTGAAAAACAATGAATATAAAATATCAATATGACAATTATTGAATCAATAAAATAAAATATTGAGCGATAATTATCGTAACAATTATTGAGTAGTGCCCTTTACGTAAGAATCAATAATTGGTGCAATACCACGTATCTTCTTGTTCAACAACGCGTATTAGTGTGTTTTAACCACCGGGTATTCCAACAAGATAATCTGGTAATAACTACGTCATTGTTTTTTAAACAACTTATATTTGTCGTTTTCTTCATCCAATCGCTTTCAGTTTATGGGGCCCACACATGGTTGCATTTGCGTGCATGCATTTAATATTCCCCGACAACAATGAATATTTTATAACCACTTGCTTATTTTGAAATATTTGCGTATTTAACCCCTAACTATCCACATTAATCAAATCAACCCTTACTATTTCAAAATAATAAATAGAGAAAATTAAATTTCATTAATAATAAGTTGGGGTCTTACACCAACACCAGCAACAAATTCTAGGGGAGGTGAACAACCGCCAGTTAGATGCTACAGATGCGCAGAGGAGGGACATATAAGTCCAAACTATTCACAGTCTTCCAAGGTATGTTTTAGTTGTGGAAAAAAGGGTCACATAGCTCGATTTTGTCCTGTAGCAAAATCAAGTCCAGCAGGGACGGTGGCACCAAAGGCGGATACGTACAAAACAAAGTCGGTGGTTTCTGGAAGAACGTTTGTCTTGACTGCCCAAAATGCGAGGAACCCGAACGAAGGTATCACGGGTTAGTTAATTATAAATTCTTGCGAAATCTATACCTTATTAGATACCGGTTCTACCCATTCTTTTATCTCTCCTGCTTGTGCTAAACGTTTAAACTTGACTCCAGAGAAATTAAACTTTGACTTATTTGTGGAGACTCCGTTAAGAGAAACTTTTATCATATCCACTGTTTATAAATTTAGTTTGATCCAAGTTGGCACAATCACATTACTTGTTGATCTTATCCCTTTAAAGATACTTGCAATTGATGTGATTTTAGGGATTGATTGTTTAACTACTCATCATACCAAAATTGATTGTTTTTATAAGGTTGTTTGTTTTCATATTTCTAACCAACCTGTTATGCGAATTCAAGCAACCAAACCATTGAAGTCAAACACTTTCATATAAAGCCATAAAGCCATTCGTTTATTGAAAAACGGATGTCAAGCTTTCTTAGCCCATTTCATGGATTTAAACAAAAAATACGTCAGCTTTGAATGATATTTCTGTTGTTAGTGAATTTCCTGACGTATTTCTTGAAGAATTTCCTGGCATACCCCCAAAGCATGATATTGAATTTTGTATCGACTTTGAACCCGGTACAAAACCCGTTTCTAAAATCTCTTATCGAATGGCTCCTATTGAACTTCAGGAGTTAAAAACCCAACTACAAGAGTTGGTACTCAAGCCTCTATCTGGTAACTTCCTTTATGGAATGCACCAAAGCCAGACTCTCCGTAGGGGACGCTATATTTGTTTGGTGGTAAAACGATAGGTGCTATTGTGACGTGCAATTCAAGATTGGGATATGAGTCACAGTTGAGAGCAACTTAAGTCAGTAATCAAAATACGTAGCTTTCTAGGCTTAGCTGGTTACTATCGGAGATTCCTTGAAGGATTTTCTCAAATCGCTACTCCATTAACTTAGCTGACTCGGAAAGATACAAAATTCGTATGGAGCGAGGAATGCGAGAAGAATTTCCAAGAGCTCAAGAGGCAACTCATTTCGGCACATGTTCTGACCATACCATCTTGGAAAAAACAAACGTGGTAGCTGACGCGTTGAGTAGAAGATCGTACGCGAGTATGAGTGCGATATTGTTGAACACAAAGACCTATCTTGTATAATTTACAAATGATAGAGATAGAGTTAAAGACTCTAGGGACCCACGTGATGACATACGAGTATAATCGACTTTAATTGATAAAGTTAAAACTGCTCAAGCTATACACTGGAGCTGATGAATATAAAGAAGAAGGTGCAAGAAGGCGCTATTATAGAAGTAAGAGTCGATGAAGAGAAGAAAGCTCAAACCTTCGATTTATTTGAAATCCTCGATTGAGTAGGAACTGTGGCCTATAGACTCGCCTTAATGCCAAGTATGTCGCGTGTTTTTCACGTATCAATGTTACGTAAATATGTGGATGACCTAAACCACATTATTGCGTTAGAACCAGATGAGATAGCCGAAGATTTAATGTACGAGGAGGTACCTGTCAAGATCTTGGATAAGAAAGAGCATGCCCTATGCACAAAGGTTATACCACAAGTTAAGGTTTTATGGAGGAACCATACTATTGAAGAAATGACTTGGGAGTTAGAATCGGAAATGAAAGTGAGGTACCCTTACCTTTTCGAAACACCAGGTACGTACGTCAATTTTGAGGACGAAATTTCATAAGGAGGGGAGGTTGTAAGACCCCAACTTATTATAAATAAAATTGAATTTTTTCTATTCATTATCTTGAAATAATAAGGAGTTAATTTGATAAAATGTTTTGGTTATGGGTGAAATGTGTAAATTTTACAAAATAAGCAAGTGGTTGTAAAATGTTGATTTTTGTCGGGGAATATTCGTATAACAACGCAGCCATTCGTGGGCCTCGTAACGGAATAATTGTCGGATGAAGAAAACGACAAGTTTGAGTTTTTATAAATAACGGCGTAGTTGTTACCGTTAACACTGTTGGAATACCCGGTGGTTAAAATATAAGAATACGCGCGTGGGTCGCACAAAGAAGATATTAGAGCGGTATTGCATGATATTTTGAATTATTAATCCTTATGTAAGAAGGCACTACTCAATAATTGTTATAATAATTACTGTTCAATATTTTATTTTATTAATTCAATAATTGTTGCGTTGATATTTTATATTATTGTTGTTTTAATAATTGTCATCGCACAAGATTTCCCATTATCGATCAATAATTCATATTATTTGAATAATATTATTAGATATCATTATTGGCAATGTCTAGAAAGTTCATCAAGGAGAGGTTTGGTCACCTAATGCGCTTTCAAGAAGGAGAAATCCTTATCTGAAAGCCCTCTTCCACAGGAGCGGCTTGGTTGCATTATTATTGTGATTTTGTAATATTATTTGTGAATAATTAATTATTGATTTATATGATAAGAAAATATTTATTTGATGCGGATATAAATGATGGATTTATTTATTTTATGTGGTTATAATTTAAGGAATTAATGTTGAGGTGTTTATCAGTATTTTTGTCAGAATGGAGGTATTAAAAATCAAATCAGTATTTTTACGATATATTGCATGAGTTATAATTTTTAATCCGACCGTTGGATTGTTGCGATTTTTGGATATGTTATACATATATAAGTTGAGTATATGTCCACAAATTTTGAACCGTTAAAAGTGAACGAATGATTTGTTATGAATTTTAAGAGGTGACTGATTCAAAAATTAGGTTTATAAATGATTTTGGTGGAAAATTCTTGAATTGAGTGGGCCCCACTTGTGGATGGTGAAGAAATGTGCTGAATTTTATTTCAAATGTGGTGGGTGGCAATAGTAGTTGGTAAAGCCATCAGGTAGCAGGTCAAGTCTGCTTCGGCATGCTAACATTTTCCTTTAAATAGAGGGCTAAGTTAGAATTGAAAATCACACCAGAAATATAATCTTTCTCTCTTTCTCTCTCTATATTATCGAGCGTATTTTGTGAGTATTTAGATACTTTGAGAGTTGCTGTTCAGTACAAGTTTCATTCAGTATCACTTCCGACCTTTCATTCATATGTACTATTTCTTTGAGGTAAGGGATGATATTTTCTTCTTAAATGATATTATTTTCATCAATATCATTATGCCAGAATATTGGTTTGAACTTTTTAATCAAATTTGGAACTTTTGTGTTGGGGTTACTATTCACGTATATAGTACTTATTCACGATATCAAGACTATTCACTAATCATATTACATTATTCATCGAAAAATGAAAATTTTCCTTTTTGTCCAAGATGTCTATTATGGTTACTATCTTTGATCAGATCCATGTTTTGATCTTTATTTTGAAATTCGCTTTTCAATTGGTTATTATGAAGTATTATTGATCTTGGATAAGTCGTTATACTTAATCCTTAATATTTGTCCTTCCGCCCCATGGATTCGTTTCTAAAATGTTTTTCATCATCCTCGGTCCTTAATGATGATATTATTGAATATCTTTGGCCCAGTAGTGCAAAGATGAATGATTAATCGATGAATATCTTTGGCCCAGTAGTGCAAAGATGAACAGTGTTGAGAGATGAATAATAACCGATCGGCGATATAAATGAATATCTTTGGCCCAGAAAGTAAAAAAGATGAATATTTGATTAAAGATGTATATTGATTGATGTTACAGGATAAAATATTGATGATGGACTTTTAAATCTTAGAAGATAGTAGAATTCATTCTCTACGTGACTCTTCTAATGGATTGTCAAGCTTCATTTGCATTTGTTGATCTAAAACTTGTTGTCTATTATATTCTATCATATTTTTCTGTTGAAGACTAATGATAATTTGTTGTATATTATCTTAGTCATAATATTCTTTACTTGGGCTAGTTAAGCTTACCCTTTTCCTTTTTTGTTCCATTTTTCTTCTCGTGGAGGTGAGAACATAGCAAGATCGAAGTCTGGTATGGAGTGATGGTTCTAGAAAGATGTTTTATAAAAGTCCTCACTATTTCTATAAAATAGTGTACTAATAATTGTAATGAGGACTTATTTGAGTGTTGATATTGTCTAGAAGACAATATTTGTATTTAAACTCACAGTATGTGTTGTCGTATTTTGCACGACAATTGTATTATTGAAGTTATAGTTTGCTTTATGTACCATGTATTTGGCGACTCGGAATGGGTGTTGTATACCTATTTTGGGGGCGTCACAAGTAATGTGTAAAAAACTATGCAATTAAATGGGAATTTAAATATTGACAATTTTTTCATTTTATCATCTTTTTAATATGCGCAAAAAGTCAATCAGGACTTTTGTCCTGGGATGGAGGGAGTAGAAAATAATAATAATAATAATAATAAAGTGAAGCTTAAGAATTTAAAATGACTTGGTTAGCAATTAAAATACCTTGCCTATGAATTAAAATGGCTTGGCTTCGACTTGGAGCCAAGTGGGGAAAGTCTTAATTAGGGCGATTTTTTTTTAAAATACAAGTGTCATTTGATTTATAAAATGATAGATGTGTCATTGGATAACATTTCAAGCATGTGGTGTGACGCCCCCAAAATAGGTCCAATCCACCCAACCTATTCTGAGTCGCCAAATACATGGTACAGAAACAACTACAACTTTATTACTATAATTGTCGTGTAAAATACAACAACACATATGTTGTGAGTTTTGATATAAATATATACCAACTATGACTCTAGACACTAACTTGGATAGCACGTCACAATGGCACCTTACATAAAGGTACAGTCAATAACTATTTTAGAAATTAAAATCTTTGGAAAGTGCTTAAGGAAACCTTCGTACATGGGAGGCCATGCATCTAAGTTATAATAGATATCATATGACTGGAGAATTATCCTTGGTTGACCCAATAGACCCCAAAGAAAAATGAGAAGATTACTATCATGTTCTTTCCAATGGTGAGTCTTCTTTTGACATATAACTATCTCCACTTCTACGCAATTGAAAATTATATTTCAACCAATCTCCAAGATCATATAGGTAGTGCTCAGAGATATACTCAAAGAAGTGGATGTGCACAACCACGCCTTATGATAACACGAGGTTGTATGTCATTAGACATCTTGTATGATGATAGTGGCAAAACACCCTTCCAAAGTTGGGTTTGCCTTACCCTATTCGGTTCACCAAAATTAAATATCAAATGACGTATACAATACGACACACTTATCTAAAGTTCTCAATAAAATTATTTCTATACTATTTAGGGAGAACCTCAACAGCTATAGACCACCGTTCTATTCCCCTGTTATCCCCGCTCGACCCGGCAACACTCTTATTACTTGAAAGGAATTGTGAAGCAAAAGGGTGAGCACAACTAGCTCAGTAAAGAATATCATGACTAAAGATAATTAAATTATTAATAGCCTTCATCAGTAATAAATCAGAGATTTAGAACATATGGTAGATGATAAAACTTTTTAACCATAGTTGCAGCGGAACGAGCAATCCATTAGAAGAGTTAAATAGACCATAAAGTCTATCATCTTCTCAATGTTAAAAGTCCACCAACAATGTTTTATTACTGTAACATCAATCAACAGTTCTTGTCCACAATCATGTGAATAACTCATAACTATAATTGTGGTTCTAAATTCCTCTTCTCATCCAGGACGAAGATAATTTACATCACCTGTCTTTACCTGAAACATCAAAGATCATGGTTATACCAAATCACAGTTCCTGTTCATAATCATACTAATAATAAGTTCATCTTTGCACTACGGGCCAAAGATATTCATTAATAGTTCATCTTTGTACTACATGCCAAAGATATTCAGCAACAGGTCATCTTTGCACTACGGGCCAAAGATATTCAACAATAGGTCATCTTTGCACTACGGGCCAAAGATATTCATCAACAATTCATCTTTGCAGTACATGCCAAAGATATTCAACAACATGTCATCTTTGCACTACGGGCCAAAGATATTAATATCTCAAAAAAATATATAATCATTTTAGAATTTATATAAACAATAATTATAATCATGTTGATCAATTCACCTTTTCACTTAAGCTAAAGATATTCAATTATAAATTCAATGGTCATGATCATACCTGTCAACAATTCATCTTTGCACTACTGGCCAAAAAGAACCCATAGTCACGATCATACCAATAATCTATCCATATTTACACTCAAGTCAAAGAGAAATATCATCATTAGGGTTATAAAAATGTTATATATGATAATAAAAACAATATGATCAACAACTGCATTTAATTTCAAGAGTAAGATTCATAAATCAACGATAATTTGGTCAAAAAAAGAAACCAATTTTGTCGTGAATAGTACCCGTGAATAGTAACTCGTGAAAAATAACTCATGAATAGTAACTCGTGAATAGTAACTTATGAATAGTAACTCGTATTCGTACATAGTACCGTATATATAAATAATATCATATACGTAAATAGTGCCATATACATGAATATAGTGCCGTATACGTGAATAGTAACCCCGACATGAAAAAGGTAGAAATTCCATAATAAAACTCATATCAATAATTTAGCATAATGATATTGAAGAAAATAATATCATTTAAGAAGAAAATAACATCCCTTATAATCCCTTAAAATCTCATACAATCCCTTACAATCCCTTACCTCAAAAGAGCAGTACTTCTGACTGGAATATTGGATATGACGCTGAAGAAAACTTGCACTGATTAACAACTCTCAAAGTATCAAAATACTCACAAAAATATGCTCGATAATATAGGGAGAGAAAACTTACGTTTCTGGTGTGATTTTCAATTCTAACTCAGCACTCTATTTATAGGAAAATGTTAGAACGCCAAAGCAGACTTGACCTGCAACCTGATGGCTTTACCTGCTACTATTCCCACCCACCACTTTTGAAATAAATTTTTAGCACATTTTTCACCAACCAAAGGTGGGGCCCACTCATTCTAGAATTTTCCACCAAAAATCATTTATAAACATAATTTCCAAATCAGCCACCTCTTAAAATTCATAAAAAAGCATACATTAATTTTTAACGGTTTAAAATTTGTGGACATGTACTCAACCTATATATGTATAACATATCCAAAAATAACAACGATCCAATGGTCGGATTAAAAATTATTGTAAGACCCCAACTTTTATGAATAAAGATGAATTTTCTATAATTATCATTTTTAAATATTATGGAATGAATTTGATATAATGTTATAGTTGTGGGTAATATTTAGAAATTTTGGAAAGTACGCAAGTTGTTTATAATATTCGATTGGTCGGGAATATTCGCATCGATGACAAAGACAATCATTGGTGGACCCCACAACGGAATTATCATCGGATTGAGAAAACGAAAAAATATTTTTATGAAAATAAATCAGAAGTTTTACCGTTAATCTGTTGAAACACCGGTGTTAAAAGTACAGAATACGTGTGGTTGCATAGAAAGACACCAGTATTGATTATTGATGCTTACGTGAGAAGTCATTCGCTTTTATTCAATTATTGTCGATATTTTATATAATCAATAATTGAGATGACATAGTTATTAATATTATTATTTGCAATATTAACGATGTCTAGAAGTTCGCTAAGGAGAGGTTTGGTCACCTAATCATTGCTACCAAGAGGGAGAAATCCTTATTGAAAGCCCTCTTTCTTGGGAACGAATTCGGTCGATTAATAGTGTGAATAATAATATTGATGATGAAGTTTTGTTTTATTAGTATTATTAATGTAATAAAATGAAAAACTTTTTATATAAAATGTAATACTTTTATAAAGTTATTCGTTTTATTAGGCTAATAGTAAAATCTTTTTTATAAAAAACAGATACTCTTATAAAGTTATTCGTTTTATTAGACAATAATTAGAATATATTATATTTTATTACGCATAGTGTTTGTAGATTGTCGTATATGGTTTTGCATAGTAAAATCTTTTTAAAAGTTATTCATTTTATTAGATTATAAATAGAATATATTATATTTTATTGTAAACCAACTGGATCATCCGTTTAAAGTAAATCGATCCGGACTAGTTCATGGATTGGTTACTATTCAGGTCCATTCTTCTATAAATAAGCTCATTCCTTCATTATTTTTCTTTAATTCTTTGAAACTCTAGAGAGAAACCGTAGAGAGAATTATTCTTCTATCTCGAAGCGTATTTCTTTAGCGTTTAAGAAAGCTTTGAGCGTAGTGCAAATTTCTTCAAGTATATCCCGCCCTCTTAGTCGAGTACTCTTCTTTATAAGGTAAGGGGTATTATTTTTTCATATTCATGAAGAGAACTTCGTTATTCCATTCTTTATTATTACATTGGAATAACCTATATACGGCCTTCACCCTATACTTGGTGATTTCATTTGTTATTCCATTTGTTATTATTCATTTCGAACATCATGTCTATATCGTTATACTTGGGACTGGTTCCGTCTTTATTATTCTGTTAGAATATTCTCGTCTCATGCATTTTACGCACGCCGAATTCGGTTAAAATCTTTATTATTCTCGCTGAATATCTCACATGCATGCGTTTTACTTGTTGGACCTAATTCCGTTATTTATTATTCATTGGAATAACTCGTTTCTACGGCAAGTACCGCATGCATGGTGATTTCGCCGTTATTCCATTCTTTATTATTTCGCTTGCATTACACGCCTTGAATTCTGGTTCCATTATTTATTATTCTCGTTGGAATAACCTGTCTATGCGAAGTACCACATGCATGTTGATTTCTTTTGTTATTCCATTCTTTATTATACTCAGTTGGTTAAAGTTTTGACTTCTATACTCCATGAAATTAGTGGAATATCCTTGATATTTGTGCTTCATCCAGTATCTTTTCGAGAAAATATTCTTCTGAGCATTCTTGAATTTTACTCTACAAAGAAGTATCATGTTAACAATTTGGACGTTATTAGTTCTTGAATAAATTAATTCTTGAACTTGTTTTATTGAATTCTTATATCATTGTCATCATCCCCATGTTTATATTTTGTTGAAAGTCATCTGTGGCTTGTAGTGCATAGATGGACTTGGTATGATTATGACCGTGGATTATTGATTGTAATCATGGCTTAACCGTAATGTTACAAATGATGTGGTAAAATTCCTCATTGTCCCGTAGTGCGTTGATGGACAGTTGTTGGCATGATCATGACCATTGATGAATACACGAATATCCTTGGCCCGTAGTGTATGGATAATTTGTGGTTGTGATACTAATGAATATCCTTGGCCATAGTGCAGGGATGATGTGGATTATTTTTTAAGCTGAGTCCCAGCGATAAAAGTGATGAAAAACCTTTTAAATCATAAAAGATAGTAGATTTTATTCTCTACTTGACTCTTTTAAAGGATTGCATGTTCCGCTGCAGTTAAACTTGATGTCTATTGTATTTTATCAATTTAACATTGTTGAAGACTAATGATAATTTATTCTTCATTATCTTAGTCATAATATTTCTTACTGGGCTAGTTGAGCTCACCCTTTTACTTTCACTGTTCTCGTCGGGAAATGAGAACGTAGCCGGGACTAGTTGGGGAACGGAGTGACGGTCCAGATGATAGTATTAGTAGTCCTCACTATTCTGTTAAATAGTGTGACAATAAATGTAATGAGGATTTATTCTGAGAGTGAATATTGTCTAGAAGATAATGTTTGTATTAAAACTCACAGCTTTCTTGTTGTATATTAAAGATTGTATTTATATTCTGTACCATGTATTTGGCGACTCAGAATAGGTGATGTATACCTATTTTGGTGCGTCACAATTATAACTCACGCAATATATCTCAGGAATACTGATTTGATTTTTTAATACCTCCAATCCGACAAAATACTGATAAAACACCTCAACAATAATTCCTTCATTTATAACCACATAAAATAATTAAATCCATCATTTATATCCACATCAAATAAATATTTCCTTATCATATAAATTAATAATTAATTATTCACAAATAATATTACAGAATCACAATAATGACAACCAGGCCGTTCCCAGGAAAGAGGGGGGCTTTCTGATAAGGATTTCTCCTTACTGGCGTGCAATTAGATTATCTAACCTCTCCTCGATAGAACTTTCTAGATATTGCCAATAATGCTATCAAATAATATTATTCAAATAACATGAATTATTGATCTGATAATGGAAAATACTGTGTAGTGACAATTATTGAAACAACAATAATATAAAATATCAATGCAACAATTATTGAACCAATAAAATAAAATATTGAACAGTAATTACTGTAACAATTATTGAGTAGCGTCTTCTTATGTAAGAATTAATAATTCAAAAATACTATGTAATACCGGTAATGCAAGCATCTTATGCAACCACGCAGACATCGTATTTTAACCATTGGGTATTCCAACAAAGTGTTAATTCTGTGAATAACTACGTCGTTATTTATAAAAACTCAAACTTGTCTTTTTCTTCCTCTGACAGTTATTCTGTTATGGGGCCCACAAATGGTTGCGCTATCGTACGAATATTCCCTGACAGGAAGAATATTCCACGACCAAACGAATATTCCCCGACAAAAATGAACATTTTATAACCACTTGCATATTTTGAAAATTTTATATATATCACCCTTAACTTTAACTTTTTATCAATTTAACCATTTACTAAATAGGAAAATTGAATACTTTTATTTCATAAAATTCAGGGTCTTATATGTGGTTATTTGAATGTGTAAAAGGTAAAGGAGAGGGGGAGTGGCCGGGCATAGCGTGGCGGGGGTCACTTACCAATTATAGTAAGTTTTTATCCAAATGAAGCAAACAATTAATGCATGGTTCCCTTCCATTCATTTTATTTTAACCAAAAAATGCCTTAGGTAATCCATTTGTCTTGCTTTAGTTGATTTTAATTAAGGTTAGGTTGGCCTAACCCAAGCTTGGTTAAGTTAAGTGTTGGATGATTCATTTAATCATCCAACACTTTGCCATTTCATTCAACTTCATTTCTGAAGACTAGAGAGATAGAAAAAGAGAGTAAGAAAAAAAAAAAGAGAGAGAGAGAGAGAGAGAGAGAGAGAGAGAGAGAGAGAGAGAGAGAGAGAGAGAGAGAGCTTGGATTCAGATTGAACAAGAGGAAGAGAAAGAAAAGGAAGCTTTGATTTTGATCATCTAGCCAAGATCAAAAAGAAGAAGAAGTAAGAAAAGGTAAGAACTCTAACTATTTCATCATTTTAATTTCTTTCTTAGAAAACTTTAGGAAGTGCTTTGTTGGTGATTGGTTTTTAATGAATGATCATGGAAGAATTTTGAGGTGAGAAGGATATATATAATATGTTAAACTACTTGTAAATTGCATGAAAAGTGGAACCAAGAATGAAATATATAAACCTATTTGTAAAGTTGTAAAGGAATGGAAAAAGGACTAAATAGTTGACTAGGGGCTATTTTGGAACCCTTTTTGTGTGGGTTTCCAAATGTAAAATTATGTTCTAGGGTGTTGTGTTATGCTCCTAAGAGTTATGAACATCACCCAATTGGAACGAAAGTAAAATCTTGTGTAACGAAGTCATGACGATTTTTTTTGTAAAACTAGTTAAACGTTAAAAATAACTAGTGTGAACCCTGCCGTTCGGACATATTCTGTTCCGATTGGCTTGGTGGAAATTTTTTCCATTTTGGGGGTTACGTAAGGAGTCCGTGGACGTAAGAATGACCACATTTCGAGTCCGAAAGTGGGAGTTAGGCCATTCGAAAGGAGACTAATCAAATATACCAAAAACAGTAAATTAGTTGTCAAGAGATTTTTGGGGCCATTGACTTATAGTAGATTTTATAAGGAAGAAAAGGACGCGAGAACGGACTAATTCTGACTTCTAACGATGAAGTTATGAGGTTCGAAAGGAAGGAAGGGGAGTTAGAACAGTAAGGACATGTTACGCAACGCCGCATGACGCGGTGCGTGTCGAAACATGTCGAGGGACACCGAGCGACGTGGTTCTCGTTGGGGCGTGTTGGGCGACGTTGTCTGGGATCGTGCGTGTCGGGCGTGTTACGACATGTCGAGGTGCCGTGTTGCGACGACATGCGATATTTTGACAATTGTTCTAAAATAATATTCTAACTTAAAAATAAAAAAAAGTAAGAATAAATATAATAATAATAATAATAAATATTATAAAAATGAATATTAATGGATATAAACCATCATTCCTTAGGAGGGTTGCAGTGTTCCCGAACGCCACAACGCCGTAAGACGTTGTTAAAGAAGATTGTCGCGCTAATTAAATTATAAAACGCGAACAATATACAATGGGTAATAATGCGATGTAAACCAATATGTGGAGTTTTTATGTGACTAATTGACATGTTATTGATTATTAAATGTGTAGGATAATTGAAGATCATTTTTAAAGTAATTAGTAAAGAACGCTTCAAGCAAGTATTCTTAAACTCTTTCGCGAGTTTAATTTCCACAAATTATATTATTGTGAGAGCTTTTTAGCTTCCTTTACAAATTATAATAAAGTGTCAATTTACACAGTATTTATATATTGTGTGAAATCAAAACTTATGCAATAAATTTATAAATTGAACAAGTTATTTGGTATGCTAAAACTCCATGTTATTTAAAAATTTAAAGTTTGATATTTTATGAATTATTACAAAATTACGTCGATGACTTGTTTTAGCTAGGCACATGTTAAGACATGATTTGAATTTATTAAATTCTTAAATGTTATCTAAACCAAATTAAATTGGTAAGGACTCTAATTTAAGTCTGAGATGACAACCCTATTATTAGGGAAACTTTTAGTCGAATTTTTGAATGGCCTTCGCGGTGTAAAAGTAAACACAAATAGTCGTTTAAAAGAAATAGGTTATGTACAACATAAGTACAATAGGCTGATCCCCTAACGTACATAGAAAATGACAGTTACGGATGAATATCTGTTAAACCTTTTATGAAAAATAAAGTGTTCAAGGTCTTTTGGCCGCTCAATATGTAGTTTCAAAAATGTTAAATAAAAGGAGAATTTATTATTATTATTCCTATTTATTTGAGGATAGTTTCACAACTATTGTTCAGTTGTTGAAATGAAAACATGATTCTTGATTTTGTTGTTATTCAAATGTTATATTTGTTGAGCTTGTTGGCTCATTCTAGCTTTATATAAAAATGTTTTTAGTTAAGCTCGAGCGGGGCGAAAGCTCGAGTAAGAAAGAAAGGAAAATGAAAAGTTTTTGAGTAAAAGATATTATGTAATAGTTTTAGTTAAGAATGATATTTATTAAGTAGAATGATGTAATAATTATTATATTATGATGCTTCCAAACTTGTAAAGATCTTAGAACCTGGGAAGTTACATTATCTTTTTGTCTTTATGATTATGCCTAGTAGATAGTACTGTGATGCACCATTAGTGTTTAAAGGTACCCGGAATTGGGGGCGTCACAAAAAGTTCAATTAAATAGTTCGACAACAACAAAATATATGATCGAGAATACGTACATTCATTGAAATATACTTTTTCAAGAATTCCTAGAATTTCATATATATATATATATATATATATATATATATATATACACACACACACACACTGAGAGAGAGAGAGGATCAAGTGCATACCCCTTTGTTTAACATACTTTGCTCACCATCTTTAGCGACGGTTCGGTCCGTCGCGTATATCAGAGAATCGTCGTCTTAGCTTTTAGCGACGCATCGAATTGTCGCCATAACATATAAACCATTTATCTGATCTATAGCGACGGACCAAACTGACGCCCAATCCGTCGCTAAAGATGGTGACCAGGGTGTGAAAAATAAAGGGTATGCATTTAAATGGACTATATATATATATATATATATATATATATATATATATATATATATATATATATGAAATTTGGGGCCTTCCTAATTTGGGGCTCAGGGCATTCGACCCTCTTTCCCGTGCTCAAGAACGACCATGTATATTAAAGAATTATAATAGTTGTATTAACTAAAATTAAATAAAATTAATTCACATCAATTTAAAATTTAATATGTTGTCATTTATCCTCAAAAGTCAACTTGTATCTCTAATTTTGGAACAAAAAATGTTTGTTTTTTATAATTATATTATATAAAATTAAGTTAGTTCATATAAATAGTTTGGTGTCACCTATTGGTCACTCCGTGGGGTAAGGTATGGAACTCGTGTTAGAAGTTTCTCCCTCAAACCCTATTCAACTACCAACTATATATTTTCCACTTCTGCTTGCAACCACCAGTTAGTTATCTCTGAAATATACCAGGACCTTTAGGTTAGTCCAAATTGTTGTACTAATAAGGGTTATGAAGGAACCCATGTTCGTAACCTAGTAAATTAGTTTGGTAACCCAAAAAGGTGATATGGGACGACTATAATATAAGAATATCACCCGGGCGGAATAGCATTGAGGAACAAGTGACTTTTTATTTTTTTAAAATTTATTTTTAGGGTGTTTAAAACATAATATTGTAATGTTATAAATAATTTATTAAGATCCCGGATACCGTCTGCTAACCAAATTTTATGAATATTCTATACTTCTTTGTTGAAATAAGATTTTTTTATATTACATATGACCATAGTATCGAAAGTAGAGCAAAGAGAGCTTATAAAATTTGATATTCGTGAAGGAGGCCCATGTTTTGAATTGACCTAAAAAATTAAAACAATTCTTATTATTAGAATAGAGGAAGAACTTTCTTAATTTTTTTTTCAAAGAGTATTATATATATTTTAATAATTTTTTTTCATAAATCTTGGGGGCCTGAAGTAAAAGTACCAAAATTTTATAGGTTTGAAAAAAATTCAGGGTAGCCTGGGACCCCGGATATCCTATAGTGGCTCCAATCCTGGGAACACAGATTTGTGAATTTTGGGGGTTGTCAAGAAAGAAGGATGATGATCTATCTTTGGAAATATTGAAACAATGAAATTTGGGTGGTGTGGTAATTTGATATGATACGTAGAACGAAAACAGAAAATAGAAATGTCACTTTGCATGGCACATAGTATGGTAAGGGTAAGTTTTCTTGAATTGATTAATTGGTATGAAATATGTTTTCAGAACTTGATATGCAATTTCTTAATTTTTATAGTTAAAATTAATAGAAATATAGTTACAATTATTCAAGTGTACTGTTACAAAATGTACATTTTCAAAGAGACTACGCTATGTCCCCTATAAAATGAAGCAAGTTTATGTAAAATCTGTGCACAGGCCACAGGGTCAGAAACTAGATTCTATCTATCTTGACAATGGATGGCAGAAGGGTTTATTCTATTAGAAGATGTTAGAGCTGAAGCTATAAAAAATATTTTGGAAACTAGAAATGAATATCCTAATAATGCTATTGATAAGATTAGATCCATAATTAGAAAGTATCCTTAAGTAAGCCTGTCTCTCAAGCTTATGCCTATCTAGCTAGCTGTGTAAGTTGTTTGCTCGGCATCCTTTAACTTATGGCTTTCATAGGTAACATGGTGATTGTCTTGCACAAGTACCCCACCAATAGTCCTGTCCGACGCATCAGTATGTACACCGGTTCAGATGACACAATTTCTTTTAACCTTTTAAAAGTTTCTTGGCATCCCACTGTCCATGCCCACTTGTTATCCTTCTTCAGTAGATTAGTCAAGGGAGCTACCTTTTTTGAGTAACCCTTGATGAACTTCCGGTAGTAATTTGCAAACCCCAAAAACGATCTTAATTTAGTAACTTTTGTAGGAGCAGTCCATTCAATAATGACTTGGACTTTCCTCTCGTCCATTCTCACCTGTCCTTGGCTAACCCGATGCCCAAGGAACATGATCTCTGCCCTGCAAAACTCACATTTTTCCTTTTTCACATATAATTGATATTCCCTCAATTTTTGAAATAACAGTCTCAGATGTTCCACATGACCATCTAGTGTTTCACTATACACCACAATATCATCTAGATAAACCACCACAAATATATCTAGATACTCATAAAAAATGTCACTCATAAGATTTCAAAAAGTAGCTAGAGCGTTGGTTAAGCCAAACGACATTACAAGGAATTCATACGATCCGCACCTTGTCACACATGCAATCTTAACTTCATCACCAGCGACAATCCTCACTTGCCAATAGTCGATCTCAAGTCCAACTTTGTAAAATATTTGGCTTGCGACAATCGGCCGAACAAGTCAGCAACATTCAGAATATGATACTTATTTTTAATAGTAACCTTATTCAATGCCCAATAGTCAACACACATTCGTAACGAACCATCCCTGTTTCTTTTGAAACAACACTGGACCACCATAAGGAGCTTTTGAGGGTCGAAGAAAACCAAATTCCAACAATTTAGTCAACTGTTTTCTCAACTCAATCAACTTAGCAAGCGACATCCAATAAGGGGCTTGAGCAGGGGCTCGACTCCAACTCAATCTTATAATCAACAACACGTCTAGGAAGAAGGGTCTTCGGGAGTTCTGGAGGCATCACATCTTTAAATTGCTCCAGCAACTCACCCACAACATCTGGCACCTCTTGAGTCTGACCACGCTTGATCTCTATCAAAGCATATAAGTAGGTCTCCTATCCTCTTTTGAGTTCAGTTTCTAGTTGTACTACAAACAACAAGCCAACCTTCTGCTTGCCTTTCTTCTTCTCCATATTTGGGTATACAACATTCATAAATCCTGACATATTCTCATCTGTGATCATTAATCCACTTAGATGAGGCATCACCATACACTTAGCCATCATTAGAAAATCAATTCCTAGGATGAGGTCAAAGTCATCCAAAGGAACAACCATCAAGCTGCACTTTCTTTCCCACGGACCAACCTTCAAATCTACCACTGTTGTGCCACGAAAAGGTTGGGCATCTGAATTCATAGCCTTGAATTTACTTGAGTTCTGCCGCAAATCTAACTTCAGATTGTCTATGTGACGCCCCCAAATTCGGACCTCCACTTGGTCACTCGAATTCGGTTCATCACGTTCTCATGGTATTACCATAATAACTAAAATAACACATTCACAACGGAAAATCTAATTTAGAATAATGTACAACGATTTATTATAATTATTCCCCCAAGTCTCGCAACCTACAATACTTAATAGATTACATAACAGTATCGAATAAAGACCTATTACATAATCCTACTTAAGTTTAAACATAGTTTTAGTACATCATAATAGTCTTAAACATAAAAGGAACAAGCTAGTCGGTAGCTTTGCCCTTGCCCTTGTCTGTTCCAGAGACACCACCTTGTTCCTCCTTAACTGAAAGGCTTTAAATAAGCAAGGATGAGCACAAATTGCTTAGCAAGTAATATACAACAAGGGTAAAGAGTTTCATAACACGAGTTTGAAATATCGAAGTATCATCCCTAAGTTAGTTCAGAGTTTCAGAATAATATCATGAATAGTGAATATCAACAATTCTTAGAATAAGAACGATAATTCAATATAAATCAACAGAAATATATTAATTCAACGACTATCAATGTATCCAACTGGATAAACAATTTATACTGAGTAGTCACTAAGGACTATTGAACTTCCACTAGAGTTACCAATATTAAACTGATAACCCAAAAATATCAAGTACTATAGATGACCAGTCTACAGTACTTTAATTTATGCATAACATCACAATAATATCAATTCATGTGTCGGGGTTTCCGACAACATACACTCCCCTTACTAAAAGGGTTGTTCAACTCAGTTTTCAAGATTTTCGCACCAATCAATTGATTTGGACAGTTTTATAAACATGCATATAGTCTAGCCGAATCAAATGACATCGACTCTTTCACAATATTCAAGAACAATACTAAGTTCAACATGAATAATAGCTTTCACAAGAGTTTAAACATGCTAGCTCAATTAAACGAGAAAATAATATAACTTGCAGTCAAAGAGATAGGCTTACGATGTCCATCAAATAAAGTAATGCAAGAGTTAGAATACTTGCACAATGTAAGATAGGGTTCGGATACTTGCCTTAAGCGTAGTTTATCCACTTTAAGAAATCAACACTTTCGAATCCTATATATAACGTATTATATGTTCAAGATGTTCATTAGCTAACACAATCTTTAAACAAGCTTGACACGATTCAAGTATGCACATATGGTACAACATCAGTTCATACGACATCAAATCTCTAGTTACTTCATAAACAATTTAAGAATGCTTAAGTTTAAGATCTCCTTTCTCATGGACTTTCTATTACAAGGCAAACACCAACTTATCATCTAAGCATCACACACACACACACACACACACACATATATATATATATATATATATATATATATATTATATTATATATATATATATCAGTAGGTTTTAAACTACCTCTAGCATTTTAGGTACCATACAAGTTCGATTTGCTAAAGTTTGATTTCAAACCGACCAAATCCTCGACTTTCAGATCGGCAAGAATCAGGCCATGGTTAAGTTCGGAGGGCAAGCATTGCTAGCCCCTCCTGGCTATACCAAGACTCAGCTGTTGCCTTGTGGTCTCTATCCGTCCTTTCATGCTTGTCAAGTCAATCTAGGTTCCCTCTCTATGATACATTTCTAATTTAAACATTTCAACAACGTAAAGCCATTCAAAGTCATGAACCCACAAAGTCTATCATGCTTGCTCTCTAAACGTACAATATAGTTATAAAACTCATTTTAGGCATGCTTGTGAGTATTCATAACACATATGTGAAACTAACACCGCTTTAGTTAAAAATATGCTTCGTTCATGCTTTATTTGAAATATGATACATAAGCATGGTATATATAGGTTTATACTACATGAGTAAGTCTAAGAGTGTCATCAAACACGATCACAAATATTAGATTTTAGTCCTCATGGTAGCTTGACAATATTCACATTCAAAGGTCATACTTTCATTTGTAAAGTGTACTAATTCGTTTTTCATGTTCATGCTTTATTGCCAATCATATAAACACAAGCTAAAGGTTTATTCATGCATTTCGAAGTTATACTAACATGTTTTCAAATTCAGTATACATACATGGCATACATACATATTAAGTTCGTTTCTAAGTTTCTAAATCCATTTTAAATCATACACCTTTGTTAATCATGCAAATCTATTAAAACATGCTCAACTTAGCATAATATACTTATACATACACATTACACATGCTTCCATGCTAGTTTAAGCCGAAATGATTGCCTAACATTGATCAAAATTGAAAATGCGAACTAACTCGATTCAAGATCTCCATGATAAATTGCATTGGCTTTGTGCCTTAATATGACGCAACAAGGTCATACCTGGTTCGAGCCTGGAACAGTAAACCTCTGCAACTGTTTAGCCCAAACACAGAATTTACTCACGAAATTGATTCTAAACATTCCTATTACAGTTTCAACATGCTTATAAGGTCATATAACAACCATATGAACATTACCCACCCTCATTAACATCCAATTCTACAAAATCAAAAATTTGAATTGCAAGAACTTAAAACTCTGTTTACAGAAACTGAAATTGGAAAGCATGGAATAGAGTTATACCTCTAAGATATGAATGGACTTGCTACTAGTTGAACTCTTAAGCTCTTAGAACACTTGTATGCTCTCAATCTTACACTACGCAATTCTCAGACAACTTCAAGCAACACCAACTGATAAACATGGCTGCTATTTATAGAAGAAGTTTGGACTGGGCATTGGTGTTACACAAGATGAAAATCCATGGTGTATTGGAATAGAACAATGGTTGCTCAAGGGTTGGCCAACCACCCTCAAGCTTAGTCATCATCTCCTAAGTGCCTTTTGAAGAATATGTGTTTTAGCTCCAAGTACTGTTCATTGTACTTGGTGACACTAATTATGGGACAAGAGAGAAAATCCCAGCATTTCATGTTATCTAGGCTTGGTTTGGTTTATTTAATTCCCATAATGTAATCTTAATGTACAATTGTTACCCTATTAGGAATTTAGGGATTAAATATATACTCACATCATATAATCTATGTACATTAAATATACGCAATAAAATAATGCAGTCAGGTATCATTGTCTGGGTAGTTCCATAATCAACTCTACTACTTACATAACTACATGATAACTTATGTCACAGTTTTAATAATTAATGTTTCAAGGTAGTAGATGTAATATGGAAATGTAACATACATATAATCTATGTACATTTTATCACAATTTATACTTTATTAAAATAATAATTTATAATATGCTCATGGTATATTATTTTAATATATACCCACATACATATAGTTACATAGATATTTCATAATGTATTTATAACTTATAGTTCCAATATGTTTAATCACATTGCCTCATACAATATAGTTTTATAAGGCTTAATATATAGTCACATAAATGTCACACCACACTATATAATATAGTTATATTTTTTTTAATTATTGCTTTCATATGCCCATGACAATCAATATAATCCTTATCACATTAATAACTTACTTATTTGTTCTATGTCAAATAAATAAATTATCCTCTTTCTTGATTAATGTATTTATGGATCTCCATAACCATTAACCTATATAATAATTAACAATTAATATTACTTATTTGCGCACTTTATTTCATGGTTTATTAATGTCACACATCACATAATTGTTTCATTTAATTTCCAAAGTAGAAAAATTAATTTTCTCTAATCGACCATCGAGTAGCAATTTGCTTGATTTTGTCTTCTTTGGATGGCACAATTGCGCCGCGTCGCGCGATAAAGATTAAAATCGGTTTAGCTTCAACCCATGTCAATTTTCATCGCTAAACTCGTTTTATACGACATGAATTGATGTCCAAAAAAGTGTTACTACAAGTCTACGAGCGTATTGATTACACATATGGAATAACATTATCAACACGATTAATCTTCTAAATTCTAGTTTACATTTGCTTAATGGATTTCTTCGTTTCGCATTATACCACACAAGGCATTTCACAAATCCCATTGTCACTTCACACTTCTCAATACGCATCGACCAAATACGAATCACATGATTTAACCAACTCCCAAAATAATAACACTTACATTCACAGAACTATCATTTCCATTAATATATTCTTTTAATAATACGTGAAAATTCTCGGGTATTACATCTTCCCCCCCTTATAAAAATTCTGTCCCGAAATTGCTACAAGGTTACACAAATAGATGGGGATAATCCCTCATCATCCTATCTTCTAACTCCCACATTGCCTCCTCGACATCGTGGTTACGCCAAAGTACTTTTACAGAAGAAATAACATTATTTCTCAAGGTTTGCTCTTTCCTATCTAGAATTTGGATAGGAATTTCTTCGTACGCTAAGTTCTTCTCCACTTGAATGGGTTCATAAGAAATCACGTGTTTGTAGTGAGGCTTGTACGGATGCAACACGGATATATGAAACACGTTATGGATGTGCTTCAACTCAGGTGGTAGTGCAACTTTATATGCTACTTCGCCCACTCGCTTTAGTATCTCGAACGGTCCTATGAATCTTGGACTCAGTTTTTCTTTCTTGCCGAAACGGATCTTTCCCTTCCATGTAGATACTTTTAAGAATACAAAACTGTCGATTTCAAAATCTCTGGTCTTCTTGGAGTGCAAGTCGCTGTGACTTCTTCCGGCGATCTTGAGTCGCTACTAGTCCGGCTCTTATTATCGCAACCACGTCTGCATGGGTTTTTGTACTAACTTCTGGTCCGAGTATTCGTCATTCTCCGACTTCGTCCCAACATAATGGCGTTCTGCACTTCCTTCTGTAAAGAGCTTTATACGGTGGCATGTCGATACTCGCATGGTAACTATTATTATATGTAAATTCGACTAAAGGTAGGTGGTCATCCCAATTTCCCTTGAAGTCCATCACGCAAGTCCTAAGCATGTCCTCTAGCGTTTGTATTGTTAGCTCACTTTGTCCATCTGTTTGAGGATGATAAGAAGTACTTAACCGTAACTATGTTCCCATCCTCTCTTGCAAGCCTTTCTATAATTTTGACGTGAAACACAGGTCTCAGTCAAAAACAATCGACACCGACACTCCATATCGTAAATAAATTTCATTTACGTACAGACTCGCTAATTGATTTAAATTGTAGCAGATTTTAATAGGTAGGAAATGTGCGGTCTTCGTAAGTCGATCCACGATAACCCAAATGGCATCCAAACCTTTCTGCGTGACTGGAAGTCCTACCATGGATTCCATTGTAATATGCTTCCATTTCCACTGTGGTATTTCCAACGGTTGTAATAAACCACTCGGTCGCTGATGCTCTGCTTTTACGCGTTGACACGTAAGACACCTACTAACGTACTCCATAATTTCTCATTTTAGATTTGGCCACCAAAAATGTTGCTTCAAGTCCCGGTACATCTTTGTGCCTCCCGGATGAACGGAATATGTCGAATTATGTGCCTCATACGTACAAAATCTCCTCTCTTAACTCGGCCACTTCCAGTACCCACACTCTCCTTTCAAATCTTAAGATACCGTCTTTATCTAATTAAAAATTTTCTACCTCATTTTCTGTGACCCTTTTTATGATTTTCTCACATTCTTCATCTTTCTCCTGTGCTTCCTTTACTCTATCCAACAATGTCGGACAAGCTTCCATTACAAATAACTTCTCCTCAGACCTCTCGGGTCCCTTCACCTCTATTTCCAATTTCTCCATATCTCTTATTAACTCTTCCTTAGTTGTCAGTCGAAATAATTTCTCCCTTCCTTTCCTGCTCAAAGTGTCGGCAAATACGTTTGCCTTCCCCGGGTGATAAAGAATGTCACAGTCATAATCCTTGATTAATTCTAACCACCTTCTCTGACGCATATTCAACTCTTTCTGTGTGAAGATATATTTTAGACTTTGTGGTCCGTGTATATCTCACATTTCTCTACGTACAAATAATGTCTCCATATCTTTAACTCAAAAACTACTGCCGCTAATTCTAAGTCATGAGTAGGGTATCAATTTTTGTAATCCTTCAATTGTCGTGACGCATATGCAATGACTTTGCCGTGTTGTATTAGCACATAGCCCAGTCCTCTATGTGATGCATCACTATACACCAGATATCCTCCCGTATCATCTGGTAATGATAATACAGGTGCCTCGCTTAATCTCTTCTTCAACTCTTGAAAACTCTCTTCGCATTTGTCGGTCCATAAAAATTTCATTATCTTTCTCATCAAATTAGTTAACAGGGTCGTTTTCTTAGAAAAATCCTGGATAAATCTTCGATAGTACCCAGCTAACCCTAAGAAACTTCTCACCTTCGTCAGAGTTCTTGGTTGTTCCCAGTTGCTTACTGCTTCAACTTTTTCGGGATCTACTGAGATTCCATTCTCATCCACCACGTGGCCAAAGAATTGAACCGTCTTCATCCAAAATTCGCACTTAGAAAATTTTGCATACATCTTCTCCTTTCGCAGTGCCTCCAAAACAATCTTCAGATGTTCGGCGTGCTCTTCTTCTGTCTTCTAGTAGATTAAAATATCGTCGATGAAAACTACTATGAATTTATCCAAATATGGCTTGAAAACTCGATTCATCAAGTCCATGAATGCTGCCGGAGCATTAGTTAAACCGAATGACATTACCAAAAACTCGTAATATCCATAACGGGTTTGAAATGCATTCTTTGGTATGTCCTCATCCCTCACTTTCAGTTGATGGTATCCCGTCTCTAGGTCGATCTTCGAGAAACACTTCGCTCCTTTCAGTTGATCAAATAAGTCGTCTATCCTTGGTAATGGATATTTGTTCTTGATCGTTACTCTGTTCAATTCTCAATAATCGATAAAGAGCCTCATCTATCCATCCTTTTTCTTAACGAATAACACTGGTGCTCCCCAAGGAGACACACTCGATCGAATGTAACCCTTATCCAATAACTCTTGAAGTTGTAACATCAATTCCTTCATTTCTACTGGCGCCATACGATATGGAGCTTTCGAAATCAGTGCCGTTCCTAGTGCTAAGTCTATTACGAATTCGATTTCTCTGTCTGGCAGAAGGCCAGGAAGATCGTCCAGAAACACATCCTGAAATTCACTCACGGGTATCTCTTTAATCTCTACTCCCTTTTTCCGAGTATCCACGATGTAAGCTAAATAACCTACACATCCATTCTTTAACAATTTCTTGGCCTGCATCATCGTAACGCAACATGATTGCTTAAGCGACGAGCTACCATAAAACACTACCTTAGACTAACTCGGAGTCTGAAGGTTCACACATTTGTTTTGACAGTCAATTACTGCTGCATGGTTATATAACCAATCCATCCCTAGTATTACGTCAAATTCTCCTAGTCTAATAGGAATCAAGTCTACGCTCAGTTCATGTTCTCTAATATTTGCGCGACAATTTCGATAAACGTATTCTACAGGGATTATTTCCTTATTCACAACTTCTATGTTCAAAGGATCTTCTAGACGTTCTCGGGGTGTACTAAGTTTACCAGCAAATTCTTCAGATAGAAAGGAATAGGTGGCACCCGAATCAAATAATACATAAGCATTTATATTATTGATTGGGATTATACCTGACACCACATCCTTTGCAGCTACGGTGTCCTGGACGGTCATGTTAAAGGTTCGAGCGATCGATCGGTTAGGTTGCGCTGGTCCACCAATCATTAACTTACTTCCTCCTCCTTGGCTTCCGCCAGCTCCACCGCTTCCTTTCTTCGGGCAATCCTTTATCTGGTGCTCTGTTGATCCACAAGCGAAACATGCTCTGATCTTCTTCAGCTTTGGGCAATTTGGCGATATGTGCCCCTCTTGGCCGTAATTATAGCAAGTGGTTTTCCTCTTCCAGCATTCTCCCTGATGACTTCTTCCATATTTGTTGCAAGCTTCGGTTCTCTTCTTGAAGTTTCCCTGGTGACTCCCACCTTTGTTATTGTTTCTTCTGCTGTTGTTTTCCCATTTCCTCTTTCTGGAGTTACTTCCTCCGCTACTATTTCCTCTACGATACTCACTACCGGTGTTTTTGTTCTTCTTCTCCTTATGATATAGACTTAAGGCCTCACTGCCACCTTCTGCAATGATTACCTTCTCCAACAACGTTGTAAAGGTATTAATCTGGAAGACCGATACCTTATTATATAGCCACGGCTTCAACCCTTGCTCAAAACATCTCGCCTTCCTTTCCTCATTCACAACTTGGTATTCTACAAATCGTGCTAGTTCATTGAACTTAGTTGCGTATTGCGCCACCGTCATATCGCCTTGTTTTAACTCTAGGAATTTTACTTCCATCCTACTCTTCATACTCTTAGGGAAATAGTTCTCGAAGAACAATATAGTAAACCTTTCCCATGATATCGTTCCTTCCCCCGCTCTCTGCTGATTAGTTTCCCACCAATAGTTCGCTTCGCCCCTCATCATGTATGTGGCAAATACTATCTTCTGGTCTTCACCCACGCGAGCTATCGTGAAGGCCTTCTCGATCTCCTTGATCCAGGTTTGCGCAACTATCGGGTCAGTAGTTCCCGTGAACTCCAGGGGGTCCTACGCTCTTAAAATCTTTGAAGGTTGTTACTGGGACAACTTGGGGAACGGGTGGTACGGGTTCGTTTCTTACCCTCAGAGCTTCTCCCAATAAATCAACCAGTCTTTGTATCGAATCTACAAGACCTCTCTCATCATTAACTGACTCTTTTGGGATAATTATTCTATGTCTGGGCGGCATTTTCTGCATCACAATTTTTTTTATTTTATTATCTAATTATCATATTTAGACATTTCTCAATAGAAAAGAACTACAGGTTTATAACACGTTTATGAAATAAGATCATTTATATTCATATGCCAAATGGTTACATTACATGTTCTTTTCTAGCATACTGCTATAAATGATATCACATATCCCCTATTATCACAAAAGATGGGGACATACTAACTTACTACCCCTTTAACACTTTTTAGAAGTTTGGGGGTTTACCACTATCTCACATCTTACACAAAAGACTGAGATTACAACAACATTTTAATAACACATAAATAAAAATACTACACTACTAAGCTTTTCCCTCTAGACTCAATCTAACATCCCACGCTCCACGACGCTCTGATATTCCTTCTGGGTGATGTGCACCACCATGTCTCAGCTTAAACTGTTGAAATATCAGGTGGTAAAAGTATAGTAATATGTGTGGTTGCATAGTAGCACACGGTATTAATTATTGATGCTTACATGAGAAGTCACTTAGTTATACTCAATTATTGCCACAATAATTGCTGCATAATATCTCTCATATTGTTGATTCAATTATTGTCGCAGTATCATCTGCACAATATTTTATATTATTGAATCAATAATTGAGACGACAAAGTTATTCATATTTTTTTTTCATTATTGACGATGTCTAGAAAGTTCTGTCGAGGAAAGGGGTTTGGTCACCTAATTCCGCGCCAATAGGGAGAAATCCTTATCGAAAAGCCCCCTCTTTCCTGGGAATGATCTGGTTGTTAAATATTGTGAGTTATAATATTAATGATGATTAAGTTCGTGTTGATTAAAGATGAAATTGATATTTCCATTGTGTTAGGATTATCAGTGTTGGTGGAAATCGGCAATTATTTCGATAATAATTGATATCTAGAGGTTAAATTGACCAATCGGGTAATTAATCGGATAAATGAGCAATTAATTGCTATTAGTTCACATGCATATAACTATTTGTTCACATGAATGGAACTATTGATTCACATGCATGTACTATTAGGGGAGGTGGTGCAAGTTTGATAATACTTGTAGGACTAAATTAAAAATGGAGGAAAAGATGAAGGTACTATACGATAATAATTCGAGCCCCAAAACGTGCAATTATCAAAACTATGTTTTCTTATAAATAGAAGCTCATTCTTCTTTCATTCTCACCAATTCACTAAGACTCACAAGAGAAATTATAGAGAGAGAAGTTGTAGAGAGAAAGAAGAAGAGTATTCTGCTACTTCACTATTGCAGTATTCAGTCTTCTAGTAAGGTAAGGGATGTTATTTATTTTTTATTCGTAAGGGATATTATTTTTGTTCAATACTCGTAAGAAATAATATTTTCTTCCATACTCTGTAGTATATAAGTAATATTACTTCGTTTTGTATTCCTACTTTTACACTCATTTTGTTAAAATATTGCTTCTATACTCCATGAAATAAGTAGAATATCCTTGAAATTTGCGCTTCATCTAGTATCGTTTCACAAGGATATTTTCTGAACATTCTTGTTAAATTTTAAGCTTTTCATGCTGGATTACTATTCATGGGTACTATTCATTTATACGACACTTATTCATATGTACGATACTATTCACAGAGTACTATTCATGGGCATTATTCATTAATACGGTACTATTCATAAATATGGTACTATTTACTCGGATACTATTCACTCAGAGTACTATTCATAAAGTACTATTCACGGGGCACTATTCATGAGATATTGTTCCCGAAGTACTATTCACAGGGTACTATTCATGAAGTACTATTCATGGGGTACTATTCACTCAGGTACTATTCACCCGGTGTACTATGCACGATAAAAAATTTATTCTTTTCTGTCCAAATCATTTTTGATACAATATTATTCTTGAATTTTACTCCACAAAGCAATATCATGTTGACAATTTTAACGTTATTGATTTCTGGATAAATTAAATTATAAATCTTTAAAATTTATCCTTGCTCTCATTTAATTAAATTCTTATATCATTGTCATCATTCTCATGCTTATATTGTGATGAAAGTCATCTTTGGCCCGTAGTGCATAAATGGACTGTTAATTGGTATGATTATAACCAGAGATCATTCGGTATAATCATGTCCCGTAATATTACAAATGATGTGGTAAAAGTCCTCATTGGCCCGTAGTGCATTGACAAACAGTTGTTGGTATGATTATGACTAGGGATTATTCGGTAAACACGAATATCCTTGGCCCGTAGTGTAAGACCCCAAATTTTTTTATAAATAAAATTAAATTTTCTCTATTTATTATCTTGAAATAATAAGGAGTTAATTTGATATAATACTTTGGTTATGGGTGAAATGTGCAAATTTTACAAAATAAGCAAGTGGTTATAAAATATTCATTTTATCGGGGAATATTCGTTTGGTAGTGGAATATTCTTGTTGTCGGGGAATATTCGTACGACGGTGCAACCATTCGTGGGCCTCATAATAGAATAACTGTCGGATGAAGAAAATGACAAGTTTGTGTTAGAGTTTATGCACTAGAGGCCAATTATTTGATATAATTGCTTAACGTTTTGATATTATATTTGATTGAATAAATGAATGATTTTATTATGGTTTTATTTACTGCGTTATATAAATGTTAACATAATAAAAAAAATCCGTAGAATAGTGATACAAATTATATAGTTTCAAGTATGTGACTTGAACATGAGATTATATAATTATAATTAGTATCATTGTTCTTAAATGTCCCTAGTTGAGTATCATTGTTGATGGGAAAACAATGATGCATTGAGACTAGTATGTGGATTGACTGATGACCAAATCTCATTGGTCATAAATATATGAGATATTAAGTCAATGCATAGAGTACATGTTAGAGAACGATGTCTCGGATGCGGACTCCACCATGAGAATTCTATGTGGAGCATTATGCGAAGTGTCATTAGAAATTCTCATAGTGACAATGATGTAATGGTCCTCTGACCTGAAATCACTATATTACTACACGGGAATTTATGTACTTTGATATCATCAAATATCACCTTTAATAGGGTGGACTATAAAGGTGATTATTGGGTACATCATGAATAATGTGAGGAATATGAGTGATCTAGATGGAATTTAACCCTCCTATTTATTAGGGGTGATATCCATAGGCCTCTTGATTGAGTAGGACTATGAAATGCATGGCCATGCTCAAATAGTGATTTGTTTCATATAGTCTACTCATTGATCAAGAAAACTCAGATTAAATTATGAAGAGTATGACACATTCCATGACTCAAGTTTAATCTAGGATATTAAGGTTAAAAGGATTAAATTACATTGAAACATTGGTCACAAAAAGGTTGCATCGAATCATCGATCTTATTATTACTTGGGTAGCAGTGATGCATTACTAGATGCCGCTCACTATTTATAATTTTATAATATGATTTTAAAATTATTGCCAACGTAATAATAACCTATAAGGTCACACACATAGAACGTTATTAAAAGGAAATTAATTTAAATTATAAGGATTTAAATATATTAATATGATTAATATTATTTAAATCACAAATTTAAATTAAAAGGATAATTTGTATATATATATGTATATTAATTAAGTAAGACTTAATTATATATATATATATATATATATATATATATATATAATTCGGATTTTATGAAATTAGGTTTTGATTTGATTAATTCCTTTTAACTACTATATATATGATATATAGCAGCTACTTAGGGTTACATCATAATCAAAAACAAAAACCCTAGCCGCTCTTAGAGAGAGACTAGAGAAAATACGATTGATTATCAAAAGTTAAAACATGTTATTAATGCGGGGAATAATAAATTTGGTGAGTGGCAGTCGATGTAACGTGAAATGCGCCTTGAGCGGGAGGATATTCAGCGAGAATAATAAATAATTCGAGAATTGCTGTTAATATAATCGGTGAAATTACTTGCAGCGGGATGCAATTCAGCGAAGTAATGATAAATATAGCGGAACCGGTCGTGCCCTTGTCAGCGACGATTGAACATATTCGGCATACCATATTGCAATAAAATATAAACAGCCGGACTTGCAATTTGAGGAACGCTAGCCGGGCTGGAGCTAAGGGTTGTTCAGCCGAGAATAATAAATAAAGAGCGGAACATTGCCCTAACGAAACTCCCTCTCACCTTGATGGACATTTATCTCCCCGCGCTTCAACACCTGTGCATTCCAGCAGAATAATAAAGAATGAAATAACTTTGGTGGGAAAGAATTTTACCATATTCAATATGGTACGTACTTAGCACAGGCGGAATTTCTATTCGACCTAATAATAAAGAATGGAATAACGAGAGTTTCACCCGTATCGTCGGTACTTAGCGTAGACAATTATTCCACGTACGTAACTAATAAAGAATGGAATAATCCAGATGAATTGGTTTATACCCAAGCTTCAATATGTACAAACATGTGTATCTTTGTAGTTCGCGTGTAGCAAGACAAGTTATTCACCAATCGTAATAATAAAGAATGGAATAACGGAAGAATTTCACCAAGGTATAGAGAGTAAGTCGCATAATCTGAGGGAGTTATTCGGCAATCGAGAATAATAAGAATGGAATGGTAACAAAAGTTCTCTTCGTAGTCTGAGCGAAATAATACCCTGTTGAAACACACAAATAATATCCTTACCTTAGAAGCCCGAATATAGAAGTGGTGAAATTTTTCAGAACATTTTTCTTTTCTTTTATAGTTTCTCTCTTTAGACAATGAACCAAAAATTCCATGAATTGAAAAGAAATAATGAAGGAATGAGCTAATACAAATAGTTTATAGGAGAATGGGTGAATAGTAACCTAATTCTACATCTTCCATAAACCACCTGCCACACATCAAGTTAGTTACAATTTGTTCTTTCCGTGTAACTTGGTCCTTCAGACGGAGCAACCGTACGCCTAGCCATGGTTCTCCTATAAAATATTCTAATAAATAACTTTTAGAATAAAATCATTTTAATATATTATTAAATGCATATAATAAAATGTATAACATTGTTTCACCTCAATAAAAGTATAACAATGGTTATAAAAATACACATAACTAAATTTTAAGATTTTACATTAGATCTCAAACACTATTAAATTATCGCAACCCTGAAGATGTCAAAGACTAGTCATCTTTTAAGTAATAAATATATTAAGCAATTATTGCCCACAACTAGTTAAAACAATAAACGATTCCCTGATATATGGACCACAAAGTATTTTGTTTTATGGTATAAATTAAAGACTTTATCTGTCCAATTTTATTACATTAATAATACTGTTTAACTTTTTAAATAAAACCTTAAATCATGTTATTATAATTCCTGCTGATAATCGCACTATGAGAAGAGAGAGAAAATAGAGAAAGTACTGGCAGATCGACTATTTCAGGAAAAGGGGGCTTTTACTCGTTATAGCGTTTTGGCAAGGATATCCGTATTGCCCATACAGAAAATAATGCGATCGAACCTCTCCGCTTGTAGGAACTTACGAACTACGGTTAATATTGTGCGAATAATAATAATTAATAAGCTTCATCATCTCAATTATGCATAGGAATACAATTTATTATATATAAATAATACATATGACTAAAGCTCCATGGTAGATTAAACTCAATAGCGGTGAGATCTTAAATTATCTACAGACAATTATTGAATCTCGATCTAAAATGATTGAACAAAACGTAGTGACTCACGTTCTCGATAGTAAATGCATTTTTGGGATTGATTAATAAATGTACGTATTTAAATTATTGGAGTGCGACCCCATAGCGTATTCGTATATTCAATGAAAAACAAGGCTGTTTTTAACGATTATCAGCTACAGTTACATCAAAATTTACATGACGTTATTTTCTTACCAAATATTTTTGCGTCTTTATACAAACTTCATCCAATGAAATATTAGATTGTGATCCACAATTAACTAACACCTGATTCATCTGGTAAATGCGAATATTTTACGATAAAAGCAGGAACTATAGAAATAACCCTTTTCTCGATCCGATATGTTATAACAAACTATCTGTGCTTTGCAAGAATTTGTAAATATTACATGACTATAACAAAATGTATATCTGATCAAAAAAACCGTCACTTTACCATAATATTCATAAGTAAAAAATATTTAAAGAAATTTAGAGTAAAATCGGATTAAATAAACAGATTCATAAACTTTGAGGTCTCGCTTCAAGTAAAGGATTTCCCCCAATTGGCGCCCTATGGGTAGGTGAACCCCTTTCACCAGCCAGAACTTTCTGAACGCCGTCGATATCTGAATAATAATGCCAATATAACTGTGGTAATCTCTGTCGTCCCGATCTAAGCGTTGATTTAAAAATATAAAATATTATACGAATGATATCTGTAATGATAATTGAATCGATAATATAGAGAGATATAATATGCGATGATTGCTTTGTAGCGAATAATTGAGTATAAGCTGTAAAAAACGGAATTTTATGAAATAAAAGTTTGATTTTTATTTAGTAAATGGTTAAATTGATAAAGATTAAAGTTAAAATTGATATATATAAAATTTTTTCAAAAATAAACAAGTATTTATAAAATACTTATTATTTGAATTTAGTATTGATGCAATTTGTTAGGTGGAATATTCTTGTAACTGAAGAATATTAAATCTATTGTGCTTGACCGATTATGAGCCCATTGAATAGATTATGCGATGAAAATGGCAAATTTGTTGTTTTATAAATAGCGATGGCGTAGATTTTTCTTTTGTTAACACGACTGCTTGTTGTTAGATGTACTTTTGGAAAAAAAATTAGTTTGGGGTGGAAGTGGGACATCCGTGTAAACATCGGTGGCATTTTTGCACCTAATCCCATTTAGTAAATGGTTAAATTGATAAAGGTTAAAGTTAAGGGTGATATGTGAAATTTTTTGCAAAGTACGCAAGTTGTCATAAAATATTCATTGTGTCGGAGAACATTCATTTTAAGAGGGAATATTCGTACGATGGCACAATCATTGGTGGACCCCACAATGGAATTACTGTTGGAGTTAGAAAACGATAGAAATATCTTTTTATAAAAATAGCGGCGAAATTTTTACCGTTAAACTATTGAAATACCCGATGGTAAAAGTACAGTAATACGCGTGGTTGCATAGTAGCACACGATATTGATTATTTATGCTTACGTGAGAAGTCACTCAGTTATACTCAATTATTGCCACAATAATTGCTGCATAATATCTCTCATATTATTAATTCAATTATTCTCATAGTATCATCTGCACAATATTTTATATTATTAAATCAATAATTAGGGTAACAAAGTTATTCATATTATTATTTGCATTATTGACGATGTCTAGAAAGTTCTGTCGAGAAAAAGAGTTTTGTCACCTAATTGCGCGCCCCCTCTTTCCTAGGAATGATCTGGTTGTTAAATATTGTGAGTTATAATATTAATGATGAATAAGTTCGTGTTGATTAAAGATAAAATTGATATTTTCATTGTGTTAGAATTATTAGTGTTGGTGGAAATCGATAATTATTTTGATAATAATTGATTTTTGGAGGTTAAATTGACCAATCGGGTAATTAATCGGATAAATGAGCAATTAATTGCTATTAGTTCACATGCATATAACTATTTGTTCACATGAATGGAATTATTGATTTACATGCATGTACTATTAGGGGAGGTGGTGCAAGTTTGATAAAACTTGTAGGACTAAATTAAAAATAGAGGAAAAGATGAATGTACTATACTATAATAATTCGAGCCTCAAAATGTGCAATTAACAAAACTATGTTTTCTTATAAATAGATGCTCATTTTTTTTTCATTCTCACCAATTCACTAAGACTCACAAGAGCAATAATAGAGAGAGAAGCTATAGAGATAAAGAAGAAGAGTATTCTGTTACTTCACTATTGCAGTATCCAGTCTTCTACTAAGATAAGGGATGCTATTTATTTCTTATTCGTAAGAGATATTATTTTTGTTCAATACTGGTAAGAAATAATATTTTCTTCCATACTCTGTAGTATGTAAGTAATATTATTTCGTTTCGTATTCCTACTTCTACACTCATTTTGTTAAAGTATTACTTCTATACTCTGTAAAATTAGTAGAATATCCTTAAAATTTGTGTTTCACCTAGTATCGTTTCACAAGGATATTTTATGAACATTCTTGTTACATTTTAAGCTTTTCATGCCGGAGTACTATTCATGGGTATTATTCATTTATACGACACTATTCATACGTATGATACTATTCACAGAGTACTATTTATGGGCACTATTCACTCTGTGTACTATTCATAAAGTACTATTCACGGGGTACTATTCATGAGGTACTATTTCCGAAGTACTATTCATAGGGTACTATTCATGAAGTACTATTAATGGGGTACTATTCACTCGGGTACTATTCACCCGGGGTACTATTCACGACGAAAAATTGATTCTTTTTTATCCAAATCATTTTTGATACAATATTATTCTTGAATTTTACTTCACAAAGAAGTATCATGTTAACAATTTTGACATTATTTAATTATGAATAAATTAAATTATAAATCTTTAAAAATTATCATTGCTCTCATTTAATTGAATTCTTATATCATTGTCATCATACTCATGCTTATATTGTGATGAAAGTCATCTTTGACCCGTAGTGCTTAGATGAACTGTTAATTGGTATGATTATAACCAGGGATCATTCGGTATAATCATTACCCTTAATGTTACAAATGATGTGATAAAAGTCCTCATTGGCCCGTAGTGCATTGACGGACAGTTGTTATTATTCGGTATGATCATGACCATTGATGAAAATACGAATATCCTTGGCCCGTAGAGAATGGATAATTTGTGGTTGTGATACTAATGAATATCCTTTGCTCGTAGTGCATGGATAATTCAGTTATGTGGATTATTTATTGAGCTGAGTCTCAGCTATAAAATTGATGGTAAACTTTTTAAATCATAGAAGATAGTAGATATCATGTTCTACTTGACTCTTCTAATGGATTGCTTGTTCCACTATAGTTGTTGATCTAAAACTTGTTGTCTATTGTATTCTATCAGTTGTTATACTGTTGAAGGCTAAGGATAATTTATTCTGCATTATCTTAGTCATAATATTTCTTACTGGCTAGTTTAGCTCACCCTTTTCTTTCACTGTTCTATTCAGGAAATGAGAATATAGCTGGGACTAGTTGGGGAATAGATTGACAGTCCAGATGGTTGTTTTAGTAGTCCTCACTATTCTATGAAATAATGTGATAATAAATGTAATGAGATTGAATTTGAGTTTAGATATTGTCTAGAAGACAATATTCGTGTTAAAACTCTCAGCTATGTTTTGTTGTATTTTACACGACAGTTGTATAATTAAGTTGTAGTTGTATTCTGTACCATGTATTTGGCGAATCAGAATGGGTGATGTATACTTATTTTGTGGGCGTCACAGTATATCCAACTTTGGTCGAACAAACTTACAAATTGATGTATATACAGACAGAACCTTCAATATCTCAATTTCAGCATATTAATTAATCCAAATTTCAGTAAAATTTCATCCCAACAACAAAACATATTATATATGCACAACTATAATTTAGAGCATAATTTAACAGAATCTAATTTCAGCAAGAATAACAAGAAGCCCAGACTTTAATTCTTTCAACAAATTAACCCATAAATTTTACTTATCTCATAAAATCTCAAATTCATTTTCATACGGGTCATCAACTGATCTTTGCAACAAATTAAACCTAAAAACATAAATTAACTCTACTAACCTTCAACAATTGTAGTTCTAAATTAAAGGAAAAGAAAAGAGTAGAAGGAGGAGTAGGGACACAGTGGTGGTGTACTGAGGAACGGATGGTTGGGGGAGGGGCAGGGGGACCGAGGGGTGGGGGGGAAGGGGTGAGTGAGAGAAGAGAGAGAGTGAGAAGAAAGAGAGTGTGTGAAAGAGTGAGAGTGAGAGGCGTTGGAGAAGAGGACGTCTGATTAGGTTTTATTAGTTATTTCTGACGAAATTTTTGTCGGACTTAATTCCTCAGAATTAAGTTAATTTCGACGGATATTCCATCAGAAATAACTCTTAATTCGTCAAAATTAGTTTCACGCGGGTGGGAAAGATGGCGCCAAAGAGGTCCTAATACTTCTGACGGAATTCCGTCAAAATTATATATAATAGTTTCGAGGGAATTATAGTCGACGAATTATTCCGTCGAAAATAGGTTAATTTTGACGAACTCCATTCTGTCGAGAATAATTCCGTCGAAAATAGTCGATTTTCTTGCTGTTATTATAAATAATATTTGAGAATTATTTAGTTTTGTGATTCATTTTATTATTTTTTTATTCTTAAGGGATTTTTTTCCCGAATTTGATCCCACTGAATTTCGCGGCTGGAATCGCGCCTATGCACATAAATTAAGAAAGTCATTTAATACTATCATTTAAGAATTAAAATTTGTATGAAATTCCTTCACTACCCCTTTTTGGAAATTTGTAAACAATTAATACAAGGGAGAAAACTTCTTGAGACAATGAGAGAAGTTAAGGGTGATATAGAAAAATAAATAATTTATTCTCCTAGAAAGTTGTAAACGTCAAATAAACTGGAAAAAAATTATTCTTCTAACACTACAAGAAAATCGGTATAAGCGACGATTACGTGACATGATGCTGCTATGAATAAAAAGACCGTATTTATAGGATATAGCGACGATCGTCCGATCGTCATTATAGAAAGCCGTCATTTGAAACCTATAGCGACGATCTTTTTTCTTATAAGACGGTGGAACGAGTGCCTGAAATCTCCACAAAAAGCGCTTGAAGGTTTTTACCGCGATTGAAAGTGGATATCTTGACCGATGGCCGTCATTTATAGAAGATTTGGCTATGATCTATTCATGACGGCCGTGGCGTAAAATCGGTATAAATGAGATTGGCTATGATTTATTCAACGATCGTCACAATCGTATTTATAAGTGAGATTGGCTATGATTATTTAGCGACGGATTGATCGACCAAATCGCTATAGGTGAGATTTGGTGTGAGATATTGCATGACGGTCGTGCAATCGTCGCTATAAATGAGATTGGGTGAGATATTGACGATTCGTCACGAATAATCGCTATAAATGATTTGGTCGTGAAATTATTGCGACGGTCTCGGCCAAAATCGCTATAGTAAATCAATTTGGTGTGTGAGCTACTCTACGTGACGGTCGTGGCCGTCGTTATATCTTCCCAAATTTTTAAAGAAAATCTTTTGTTTCTATACAATAATTTTATTTATTTTTACGTTAAGAAACATAACCACATTCAACCATCCAATCTGAATATAACATTTACAACTAAAAGAATAAAACAAATAAAGTCTATTAATGTATAATATCATCTAAATATACATAACCATCCAAAATATCATTACTATGTATCAAAACGAAGACATAACCAACAAAGACATTTAACATATTTTTAGTATCACATCTAACAAATTTTCATCGAAAATAGTGTTACATATAACAAATTTCAAAGAAGACGTGACATGTCACGGGTCCTCTATAGGATTATTTGATCCGCTAATATCACCATTATCTCCTTACGTGTATCGATCCTACAAATTAATTATCAAGTGAACTTGTTAATCCATAAAAACATAATGATAGCCCCAAAAATTTAAGTATAAGTGAAGTGAGAGAGCAACACACGATTGTTGGATTGAGCATTTGGGCTGATGAATTCTTCATAAATTCATCATAATTGATAATAGTTCATCCACTTTCCTTGCAGTATCATCTCCTTTTTCCCCCCGCACCTTTTTCAACTCGACTTTCAATTCTTGATTCTCACGTTGTACCTCATTATTTTGTCACGAGGCCCCCAGTGTTTGTAGGCGTGGCACCAACTCCACCTTGTCGAAGTCTACCATGTCGCTCTGGTCCAAGAACTTGTGCAAGTATATCATTAGAGTCTGTCTCATGCTTTCACCAATCGATTCAGAGTCTTCTTTAACTCAATAATTTTTTCTGTGAAAATATATAAGGCAAATTATACACAACTTAAATATACAAGGCTGACTTAAATATACAAGGCAATTCAACATAACTTAAAGAAGAGTAGCAAATAATGGCGGTGCGACAAAAATGGCATCGAGATCCAGAAGATTCACACATTTGAGGAGGTAGCTAGCCACAACAAAAACCAAAGATTAATTGCTTGTTGTTTACGGAAAGGTCGATCTCTAATTAGTTTTGATTGATTCTAGATTCTAGATTTTTTTAATGGGTTTGTGCTTTTCTCTTCTTCTAAGTTTGAATTGGTGACTTTAGATTAATTCTTCTAGTAGCAATATTTGACTTTGGGTTGTTTAAGAAATGGAATTAGAAATGGTGATTGAAATTCTTTGAAATGTTTACACTGAAACAACGCTGAGGGCAAGTATCATCAGAAACAATCCGATGTACATAATTTCTTGAATGGCCAGCAAAAAAAAATTGCAGAAGAAGGAATTGTATAATTGAGTAAAACATGCTGCCAATAGAACTCCAAACAACGGCTAGTAATTGCAGTAACTTCGAAAAGACTAGGCGACTACTGACTGGTAACTCAACAGAACTATCTTTACACTGACTAACAGTCACTGCTGCTCTGCAACGGACTAATCTTCGTGCCAGAACAGCAGCCTCCACAGGCAGCTCCTTCTCAATTTCAGAAATTGTCTTCCACTGTTGCTTAATTGATCTTGAAAATATTTTGTCTTGATACATCATTATAGCTGATCTTTTTATCATATTGTCAACAGGATATCCAACTGATGAAAGTAAATGCTCATAAGCATGGACATAACGCATTCATAGACAAACAACATTAACTAATTTCTGAAATGACCATCTATGGGAAGGAGCCAAAGAACTAATTCTGCTTGCAGCTATTCTCCATAGTTGCTTACCAGTTTTTGCACATTTAGATTCTTTGGCTGGCACTTCATTTGATGCTGTTATTATGAATATATCTGATGGAGAAAATGTAAATTCTAATTCTGGAACAGAAAAGTTGAAGTTAATAAGCTGAAGATCTTTCAATACTATGGAAGATTGCAGATATGTTGAGGAAAAAACGTTGCTGATGTGATCTTTACTTTTTAATCCAATTGTAAAGCCTCTAACTTCGAAAACAAATAGTTTTCTCTAGAAGGTAAAACAAGTGAACTGACAACTCCTCCGAGTAAACATCCATGATTTCTATATCGAGATTCTATATCAAGTTCCCCCATCTCCAACAAACATGAAAAGGAATTATTTGAGCTGGGACATTGCACTAACAGATGAATATGACGTATCCGTAGATGACAATGTGCAAGTATGGTGTTCAGAATAAATAAGC
>CM035153.1:23349591-23438359 GCA_020205615.1 Panax quinquefolius
GAATCCTTCACCATGGGGATGCGATGGCGCTCCCTCCCAAACTACGTAACGGCTGATTAATTGATGGTCAATTACAAACATAGGAGGCAATGTCACATCTTCGATCTCCCATTGCACACCCGCCCTCCTATAGAGTCGGGTGATAAGAGATGGGTGTGGGAGGCCTGACATAACCTTACTATTGATAGCCTTCTTAATTGATTCGTTTATGAGAGACCCAACATCAATCTTTAACCCCGTGACTATAGCATAGAGGAGTGTTGCCCTCTCCCTGGTTACATCACTGTGATGATGCGAAGGCTGGATATTTGAACAGATGAAGGCATACCAAGCCTTGCCGTAACGGCTTAGGGCCTATTGAGGAAATGACGTCCTCTCACCCGTGTAATCGTTAGTCTTCCACACTGTCCCGGGCTTACACAATTTGGCTATAATCTTATCAGACTGAAAACGACGAATACCACCCTCTCTATAATTCTGATCATCATAATTAGGCGTCCCATACACTTCATTTATCGCCTTGGCATCGAACGGGATCAACTTCCCCCTTACTGGCGACGCTGGAGGGCCATCAGGAATAGCGTTAGCATAGAACTCTTTGACCACTGTAACTACAACAGATTCTGGAGGCTTAGTGAAGTGCACCCATTTCATGGCACTAATCATGGCGTTCATTTGGCCATCTGTATCATCAAGGCGAAGGCCTCGCTCGGGCACTGGGGTTCGCAGTAAGAAATTTTGGGTGTACCGCTTATATGCCTCCTTGGTGGGAAACTTGACAGCATCCCAGGCCGTAACAGGCATTCGGGATGAAGAAGGAGGAGGCCCAACACTAGTGCGAGGACGTTTAGGAGCCATTGAAACAAAGCAAGAGAAGGATAATAACTGGTGTAATAATATCTGTGTAAGCTAAAAAGTTTGGCAAATAAGCGGATCTGGCTTGAGCAAGGAGAAGGAGACTGACAGGTAGAGCAAGGAACCATTACGACGGTTGGAAACCCAAATGGTAGGAAATGGCTGGCGGTTGACTGAACAGTCGGGAGAGGAACAGTTGCATCGGATGGGGAGAGAGATCAGGAGAGCAGCAACTGAGAGGAGATGAGAGACAGAGAATACTGAACGATTCCTTTGAAACGACACATTTAATCTCTTAAAACGCGCTAGTGGCGCATGGGCGCGACACATGGCGCCGGGGCGCAAGTTCAAATTCGGATGGCGCTGGGGCGCGAAGATAAGAGTACTTCATGGCGCTGGGACGCGAGTTTGTAGTGTAAAAAGAAGTACACTTGGCACCGGGGCGCGAAAAATGGCGCTGAGGCGTGAGTTTACAGTAGGCCACTGCATTGAATGGCGCTGGGGCGCGATAAATGGCGCCGGGGCACGAATGCATGATGTAAAGCATGGTGCCGCGACACGAGTTCAGGAATTCTACACAGTTAAACTTGTATATCAGCAAAGCATACCAGTAATTAAAAATCCAGACCAGAAACATAGTATGGGCAAGCTCAACTGGGAGGCACATGAACTAACAATATGAACTATACAGACAAACTATACAGACCAAGGACAATAACTAGAAATTCAAAGAGAAAAAATAAGAAAAGATAGCCAGGGCAATTTGTTGATACTGAGATGGGGATGCCTCCCATCAAGCGCTTAATTTTGAGTCATCGGCTTGACTTTCATCTCGACTTAGACCGGGTCTCCAAGTGTAATGGAGGTATTATGTCGGTCGACCTCGCCGCCTCAGTAGTGCTTTAACCTTTGCCCATTTACCTTGAATGTTGAGTCTGAATTTGGGTCCTTAAGCTCTATTACCCCATGCGGATAAACCTTGGAAACAGTGAAGGGGCCCGACCATCGGGACTTTAGCTTCCCAGGAAATAACTTTAGCCGGGAATTAAACAGAAGAACCTCCTGGCCTGGTTCAAAATGCCTCTCAAGGATCTTCTTGTCATGCCACTTCTTGGTCCTTTCCTTGTACAACTTGGCATTTTCATACGCTTGCGCATTTAAACTCGATTCGATTATTAATTGCAACACCGCTTTTCACCAAATTGCCTCAAGATCAAAATTTAACTTCTGAATAGCCCAGTAAGCATTGTGCTCCAATTCAACTGGGAGATGGCATGCCTTACCATAGACAAGCCTATACGGAGACATTCCGATAGGCGTTTTATAAGCTGTCCTGTAAGCCCACAAAGCGTCATCTAGCTTTTTAGACCAGTCCTTGAGATTTGGGTTCACAATCTTTTCCAAGATGCGCTTCACCTCCCAATTTGAAATTTACGCTTGACCGCTGGTTTGTGGGTGGTAGGCAGTGGCGATCTTATGAGTTACCCCATACTTGGCTAAAAGGGCTTCAAAGTATTTGTTACAGAAGTGGGACCCTTCATCACTTATGACGGCCCGAGGTGTACCAAAATGGGTGAAAATGTTCTTCTTAAGGAACTGAAGCACCACCTTAGCCTCATTTGTTGGCAAGGCAACTACTTCCACCCATTTGGAGATATAATCCACTGCCACAAGAATGTACAGATTGTTAAAAGAGGACGGGAATGGTCCCATGAACTCGATCCCCCATACATCAAATAACTCCACTTCCATGATATTCTGAAGTGGTAACTCATGCTGTCTGGATATAGTGCCCACCCGTTGGCATCTGTCGCAGTGCATCACATATGCGTGTGCATCCTTGAATAGGGTGGGCCAATAAAATCCTGACTAAAGCACCTTAGCAGCAGTTCTTTGGCCTCCGAAATGACCTCCATAGTTTTACGCATGGCATTGATGTAGCACACCTTCAATTTCGTCTTCCGACAAACACCTTCGCAGAATCTGATCTGAACATTGCTTAAACAGGAAGGGCTCATCCCAAAGATATTATTTGGCATCATTGAGGAATTTCTTTCGTTGTTGATAGCTCAGATTTTGGGGAAGAACTTGACAAGCAACATAATTTGCGAAGTCTGCATACCACGGAACCTTGCCATTTACCACGAAAAGTTGCTCGTCAGGGAAAAAGTCATTTATGGCTTTTTCAGCGTCTTTCGAGCGTATGGGGTTTTCCAATCTGGACAAGTGATTGGCAACTTGGTTTTCTGATCCCTTCTTATCTTGGATTTCCAAATCGAATTCCCGAAGAAGCAGAACCCACCATATCAATCTTGGCTTAGCATCCTTCTTTTCTATCAAGTACTTGATGGCCGAGTGATCGGTATACACAATCACCTTCGTTCCAATGAGGTAGGAACGAAACTTATCAAAAGCATAGACCACTGCCAGCAGCTCTTTCTCAGTTGTGGCATAATCTAACTGAGCATCAGTTAGTGTCTTACTCGCATAGTATATAATGTGGAAAACCTTCTCCCTTCTCTGGCCTAACACTGCCCCTATTATAAAGTCACTTGCATCGCATATTAGCTCAAAAGGGTAGGTCTAGTTGGGAGCTACCACAATAGGCACCGTGACAAGTCTTGTCTTTAAAGATTCAAAGGCACTCAAGCAGGCGAAATCAAACTGGAAGGTCCGATCCTTTTCCAGCAGGGTGCACAACGGTTTGGTGATTCGCGAAAAGTCCTGGATAAATCTTCGTTAAAACCCGGTATGCCCGAGGAAACTCCTTACCCCTTTTACTAAGGTGGGTGGTGGAAGTTTGTTGATTACATCTATCTTGGCCTTATCAACTTCAATACCTCCAGCAGAAACCCGATAACCCAGAATAATGCCCTCTTCGACCATGAAGTGACACTTTTCCCAATTCAGCACTAGGTTGGTTTCGACGCATCGATGGAGAACGGCAGTCAGATTTATTAAGCAGTTATCAAACGAACTCCCAAAAACTTAGAAGTCGTCCATGAAGACCTCCAGGGTCTTTTCAACCATGTATGTGAAGATTGACATCATACATCGCTGAAATGTAGCGGGGGCATTACATAGCCCAAAAGACATTTTTCGGAAGGCAAAAGTCCCATATGGACATGTGAATGTTGTCTTCTCCTGATCTTCAGGGGCAATAGAAATCTGATTGTACCCCGAGTATCCATCAAACAAACAGTAGTATTCGTGCCCAGCCAACCGATCGAGCATTTGATCAATGAAAGGAAGGGGAAAGTGATCCTTATAGGTCGATTTGTTAAGTTTCTTGTAATCCATGCACACTCTCCACCCGGTCACCGTCCTGGTGGGAATCAGTTCATTATTCTCGTTGGACACAACTGTAATCCCACCTTTCTTGGGCACACATTGGATTGGACTAACCCAAGGACTATTAGAGATGGGGTAGATAATGCCCGCATCTAGCAATTTAATGATTTCCTTTCTGACGACCTCCTTCATAATCGGATTTAGCCGCCTCTGGTGCTCTATAGAAGGCTTTGAGCCTTCCTCCAATAGAATCTTGTGTATGCAAAGAGTTGGGCTGATCCCTTTTATGTCAGAAATTGACCACCCCAAGGTTGTTTTGTATTTCTTTAACACAAGGAGCAATTTCTCTTCCTGACACTTGGTTAGAGAAGTAGAAATTATCACAGGAAGAGAAAGTGAATTTCCTAAATATGAGTACCTCAAATGGTTAAGCAACGGTTTAGCTCAAAAACAGGAGGCTCGATGATTGACGGCAGAGCCTTGGAAGTCTATGCCTCATTATCATTCAGAGACTCAAATTGTCGGTGCACTTGCTTCGACCTTTGAGGTTCATCGAGCCACATGGCACATTCCACATGTGAGGGCTCTTCCGTAGTATTCGCCCCTGTTATTGTAGCTTCCAGAGGGTCTTTAATGCAAGTTTCTGAGAATACCCCCTTCACTGAATCATCAATAGTAGTGACCTGGAAGCAATCCTCAGGGGTGTTAGGATATTTCATAGATCGGAAAACATTATATGTCACTTCCTGGTCATGAACTCTCATTGTTAACTCCCCTTTTTGGACATCGATCAGGGTCCTCCCAGTTGCCAAGAATGGCCTTCCCAATATTATCAGGACTTCCCTATCCTCCTCAAAATCAAGGACTATGAAATCCACCGGAAATATGAACTTGTCAACCTTCACTAGCACATCTTCCAGAATTCCCTTCGGATAAGTCAGAGATCTGTCAGCCAATTGCAGGGTGATGCTAGTCAGCTTAGCTTCATTATGGCCCAACTTCTTGTAAATAGAGAGGGGCATCAAGTTGATGCTAGCCCCCAGATCACACAGAGCTTTCCCAATGAATTGGTCCCCAATGGTGCATGGGATTGTAAAACTTCCCGGATCTTTAAGCTTAGGCAGAAGTTTGTTTTGGAGGATGGCACTACACTCTTCTGTCAGTGCCACAGTCTCATATTCTCCCATTTTTTTGCTTCTTGGACAGAATGTCTTTCATGAACTTAACGTAACTGGGCATTTCTTCCAATGCCTCTGCAAATGGAATATTTATGTGCAGTCTTTTAAACACCTCTAAGAATTTGGAAAACTGCTTATCTAGTTTTTTCTTCTGCATCCGATGGGGGAAAGGCAACTGAGGGAGAGGCTGATTTACCATAGTCATTGGAGGAGATGGTGTTGGGAGTCTCTCTTGACCACTCTCGTCACCCCCACTTGTCTCAGCATTCTCCATCGCAGGAGGTTCCTCTTCAGTCACTACATCATCTTCCACAGGAATACCCTCTCCACTTTGTACTTTCCTGGTTCTCCCACTTCTGAGGGTTACTGCTTTATACTGCTCCTTGCCTTCCCGTTTCGAGTTGACATCAGTGTCACTAGGCAATGCACCTGGTGGTCGACTATTTAATGCAGTGGCCAACTGACCCATCCGTACTTTAAGATTCCTAATGGAGGCTTCTTGATTGTTACTTCTGGTTTCATTCTGGGCTATGTACCTAGAAAGCAGATCTTCTAAACTTGGCTTTCTCTCTTGTTGAGGTGGAAGATGGTGAAACTGATTCTGAGTGCTCTGTGGCTGTGGGTTGAACTGAGTCAGAGGTTGGAATCCAGGAGGATTGGCATAACTCTGCCTGGTAGATGAAGGTTGTGGTTGATTGGGGTTGTTACTATTGTTGTTGTTGTTGTTGTTATTGTTGTCCCATGAGAAGTTTGGATGATTTCTCAATCTCGGGTGATAATGAGTGGGAATACTTGAGTTTTGTTGCCTCCCGTAGTTGGAAACAAAGTGCATGATTCGTGGCTTATCGCGACCGACGGTCGTGGCTTTCTCGACATAATTCACCTTTGGACCATGACACTCTGCACATTTTGAACTGCTGAAGGTCCCAAGGTGTCAAACCTTTTTGTTAGCGCTGCTACCTGAGCTGCTAACGACGTGAAAGAGTCCACTTCATAAACCCCCGCTGCTCTTCTCGGGGCTTGCCTATTATTAGGCCATTGGTAGTTATTTACCGCCATTGTCTCCACCAGCTCATATCCCGCTGTGTGATGTTTGGCCATGAATGCCCCTCCAGATGCAGCATCTATACTCGAACGAGTAAATCTGGACAACCCATTGTAAAAGGTCTGGATGGGAAGCCATTCCGGCAGACCATGGTACGGGCATTTCCTCAAGAGATCCTTAAACCGCTCCCACGAGTCGTATAAGAACTCGGATTCAAATTGCAAAAAAGACGTGATATCGTGCCTGAGCCTAGCTATTTTGGCGGGCGAAAAGAACTTCGCCACAAATTTCTGCTCCAAGTCTGCCCATGTAGTGATGGAGCTAGACGGAAGTGAATGAAGCCAGCTCTTGGCTTTGTCCCTTAACATAAATGGAAACAACCGGAGTCTGATGGCATCGTCAGACACTCCGTTGCATTTAAAGGTATCACAGATCTCCAAAAAATTTATTAGGTGATCATTGGGGTCATCATTCGGCAGTCCCCCAAACTGAATGTTCGTGCACATTTGAATGGTGTCCGGCTCGATCTCGAAATTATTGGCCTGAATGGCGGGCCTTAAAATGATTGCCTGGAGATCATCAATATGAGGCATATCATACTCCCTCAGAGACTTCTGAAGTTCCTCAGCCATAATGATGGGAGCAGGTATGTCTTCGGGTGTATCTGCGGATTTTTCTCTCACCAGTCGTCTGAATGTTCTTTCAACCTCGGGATTGAGAGGTATTATATTTCGCCCCTTCCGAGGTGGCATAAACAATGAAGACTACCTGAAAAGAGAATTAAACAGAAAAATCGGTTTAAAGTAAGATTGTAATTACTTAGATTTAATATTGCAAAACAATTAATTCTAAATCCCCGACAACGGCGCCAAAAACTTGTTGGTCGATTTCACAATCAATAAACACGCGTAAGTTTATGCGGTCAACAAGTAATATAGAATGATAAGAGAGTTGTCGAACCCACGAGGACAAATACTTAAAAGGATACAATTACTAAGGTAAGTCGTTACTAATCTTATCTAAACTAGTCAAACAAGTGGTTGGTTAAGCTATTTAAATAAAACTTATCAAATTAAGAGAAGTAGGTGTGCTAGGAGGTCAAGATAGGATTATAACTCCCCTAATGCATCGCCTAATCATCTAACTCTCCTAAATACATATGAATCAAGGAATGGTCAACCGAGAAGATTAATACGAATAAGCTTCTGTTAAAGCCCAAATGCATATCCCTAACCGGCTAGGACACAATATGTCTATTGGTGACACTAACTAGGTCAGGGTCATTAAGCTAAGTCTCAAGGTCACATAAGGTAAATAAGGATATGTCTATCCTAATCGCATATTATGCACACATTTCGAAGTCATGGTCATAACAGGTGTTGTTGTATATAAAGATAGACAGTAATGTCCATTTATCAATTTCCATCACTATCTACACCAATTCCTTTATCAAGCAATCATACATTAAGAGCAAAATACAACAACCCATTCTAAAATGATTCATCATTTAAATAAGAGAGAAAGTCGATTAAGCTAAACATAAGGTTACATTGCAATCCTAAAAATGGAGTTTGTTCATAACTATGGTGCTAACACGCATTTTTAATGCAATACACATTATCAGAAAAATACAAAGGAATAGGAGATTTGGAATAAGAAAACCCCTGTTGGAAGTATTCTTCCGCCAAATCTTCTCTTCACGTAGAACTCTGATTGAAATGCGGGATGCAATATATATTCTTCCTATCACCAGCTTCTTTCTCTTCTAGAATAATAAAAGACAGAATAAAAATACTAATCTATGTTGTTGTAATAAATTATATATCTAATGTCTTCTGTCTTCTGTCTCCCGATCCTTTAAAATAGCAGCCTCGCTAACTATTTATATGATCCGCTTTTCCTCTAGGTTATTAAAGACGAGGCACTGTTGGGAGACTGGAGCTCGTATTTGTGCATGAAGTCAAAAATCAAACATCGATTGGCCGGGCATCGTGGGCGGCGGGGCGTGAGTGTTGGCGCCGGGCACTGCAGTTCGCCGGGCAGTACTGTAGGTATTATGGCCGCTGGCGCGACTCTCATTATTTGGGGTGAAGTTTCGAAGCAACCAAGTTTCTTTTCGGTGATTGCTGACGTGGATGCAAGAATTAAATGACACAGGGCGCCATTTAATGTAAAGGTCAATCTTGGTGGCACTTGGGCACCAACTTTGAGGCATGGTGCCATTTTCAGTAAGACTCAAACAAAAGCTAAAATATCTGCAAAGTCAGGCTGAAGAGAACTAAATGGATAAACAATAAAATAATTATGCAAGCTATCCAAAAGATAGAAAAATAGGCAACAATAAAAAGCAATAATAAGGGCAAATTCGCGGTATGAAACCCACTCATCATGCGCTAATAGGGAGAAATCCTTATCGGAAAGCCCCCTCTTTCCTGGGAATGATCTGGTTGTTAATATTGCAAGTTATATTATTGATGAATAAATGTTGTTAAGATATTGAGGGGATTTTTATGAAGTATTTGTTGTAAATTTTGCTTATTATTTAGACCCCCATTTACCTATTTTTCAATATAATCGGTAGAAAGTTATTCAGTATATATAATAATAATAATAATAATAATAATAATAATAATAATAATAATAATAATAATAATAATAATAATAATAATAATAATAATGATGATGGGGGCCACGAGTGGGTTAGGTTGGGGCCCACATGTTGGTGAAATGATGAAAATTTATCACGGGGGGGGGGGGGGATTTTTTCAAAGAACATGTGTTTATATATATATATGTATTATATTTTTGTTTTGTTTTTACTTGATGATTTCTTGAAATTTGGCATCCGTGAATTGCATAAGGCATCCGTGAATTGCATAACTGTTGCGTCCGTGATTTTTTTTCTTAAATAGTGCCCCTTCCATTCTCCTATAAATAGGATGCTTAGTTAGAATTAAAAAATACACCAGAATTAGAGAATTCTTCTTCTATAATATTGAGCGTATTTCTTTAGAGTTAAAGGAAGCTTTGAGCGTAGAAAACAGTTCAAGTTTTCTTCAAGAATATCCTCGCTATACCAGTTGGAATACTCTCATTTTTAAGTTAAGGGATGTTATTTTTGTTCAATATTCGTAAGAAATAATATTTTCTTCCATACTCTGTAGTATGTAAGTAATATTTTCGTTTCAGTTTTTGAATTGTACACTCATTTTGTTTAAGTTTTGGCTTCTGTACTCCATGAAATTAGTAGAATATCCTTAAAATTTGCGTTTCATCCAGTATCTTTTCATGAAAATATTATTCTGAACATTCTTGATAAGTTTTAACTTTTTCATGCCGGAGTACTATTCACGGGGTACTATTCCTAAATTACTATTCGTAGGGTACTATTCACTCAGGTACTATTCACCCGAGGCACTATTCATGACAAAAATTGATTTCTTTTCGGTCCAAATCATTTTTGATACAATATTATTCTTGAATTTTACCGCACAAATCAGTATCATGTTGATAATTTGGACATTACTGAATTCTGGATAAATTAAATTATAAATCTTTAAAAATTTATCCTTTTCTTTCTTTTAATTGAATTCTTATATCATTGTCATCATCCTCATGCTTATATTGTGATGAAAGTCATCTTTGGCTTACGTGCATAGATGGACTGTTGATTGGTATGATTATGACCAAAGATTATTCGGTATGATTATGACCAAAGATTATTCGGTATAATCATGACCGTAATGTTACAAATGATGTGGTAAAAGTCCTCATTGGCCCGTAGTGCATTGATGGACAGTTGTTGGCATGATCATGACCATTGGTGAAAACACGAATATCCTTGGCCCGTAGTGCATGGGTAATTTGTGGTCGTGATACTAATGAATATCCTTGGCCCGTAGTGCATGGATAATTCAGTGATGTGGATTATTTATTAAGCTGAGTCTAAGCGATAAAATTGATGATAAACTTTTTAAATCATAGAAGATAGTAGATATCATGCTCTACTTGACTCTTCTAATGGATTGCTTGTTCCACTGTAGTTAAACTTGATGTTATTATATTTTATTAGTTTAACACTGTTGAATGCTAACGATAATTTATTTTGCATTATCTTAGTTATAATATTTCTTACTGGGCTGGTTGAGCTCACCCTTTTGCTTTCATTGTTTTCTTCAGGAAATGAAAATGTAGCCGGGACTAGTCGGGTAACGGAGTGACGGTCCAAGATGGTGGCAATAGTAGTCCTCATTATTCTATGAAATAGTGTGATAAAAAATGTAATGAGGACTCCATTGAGTTTTGATATTGTCTAGAAGACAATATTCGTGTAAATACTCTCATCTACGCTTTTGATCGTATTGTATAATTAAGTTGTATTTGAATTCTGTACCATGTATTTGGCGACTCAGAATGGGTTATGTATACATATTTTGGGGGGTCACATTATCTCTGAGATTGGGCTACTGTGAGTGCTGAATGTTCTCAAGGTTATTTCTGAGGTGTCTTGATCTCCAGGGGTTATCTCCGGAGTTGTAACTGAGTATCCCGGGGTTGTCTCCGGGGTTCGAATAATCTTTTTCGGGGTTATCTCCAGAGCTGGAACTGCATCCCTCGAGGGTTATCTGCGAGGTTGGAACTGAGTATCCCGGGGCTGTCTTCGGGATTGCAACTGAGTATCTCGGGGTTATCTCCGAGATTTAAAACTGTATCTCCCAGGGTTGTCTCTGGGGTTGAGTTGACTTGACTTCCAGGGTTATCTCTGGAAGACAGTTTTGCCCTCCTGCAAGGTTAGTAACAAGAATGCAAAATTTCGAGTGTCTACAAACCGCCAGTCCATCGGTGTCATCATTACCTTGCAATTCACCAAATGGAGAGACTGTGTCTGGTGGAACGAACGCTCAGACAAAGCCCTCAGATAACCCCAGGGGCAGCGACGGGGAGGAATATAAAAGAAAGCCTAAAAGCCCCATGAATGGACGATCTCCTGGTACTCTAGATGGAGGGTCTGATACAAGGAGTGAGTGCTAAACCAGTTCCCCCTAGGCTAAGTAAAGCCGAGAACCTGCATCAAATTGCAAATCAAGATCAAAACCTTTACCCCAAAAGTGGGAAAAGAAAGATGGAAACGACTATTACCTCGTTCGCATGAAGGTAGATCGAGGGATGACGACTTAAATCATCCAGAAAATCTGGAATCGTCACGTTAATAGCTAGAAGCTCCATGTGGGAAATGGAAGAAGAAAGAATAGGATCCATAATAGGAACATCATCCTCCTCATCTACAGCCACTGGCTTCTCAATCCGGATAGGGCGAATCACTGACTCAGTCAACTGGCGAGGTTACCGGGCTGGACGAAGCTGAGGAACATCAGAAGCTCTCCTCCTCACACCTACGGAGGCCCTACGAGATCTACTCGGTTGATTTAGATCCATAATCTGAGCAAAGTCTCCAAATCACCTCAGAAAGAGTGAGGTAAGTTCTAAACTTAAAGCTTATTAAATTCAAATCATTGCTTCATGCATAATCTAAGTCCTAATACATACATTGTGTTAACATCATCCATAATAGAGTTAAAATTGCATGTTCATTAAATTCCCAGACTCGTGAAATTTTTTTGCCAGTCTCCTTTGTAAAATGGACTGTCCACATGCACATAAGTATGACTAGGTGGTCATTCAGTAGCACACAAACCTAAAATCATGAACATCTCATATGTATGAAAAAACATCAAAATTAAATCCACTATGGCAGCCAAATTACCATGAGTGCTTTATTTGAAAACTTATGTTCATTTTTCCTAAAATAGGATGAATAAACTAGCAAAAAAGGGTGTCAAATGAGTGTCTCAAAAATTAGTTTTTTCTCACATCAATATGTCTAGCATGGTAAAATATGAACATTTAATAAGTTAAATAATTTTTATCAAAGTTATATGAGCATACATATTCACTATATTGTGTTTAGAAGCATTCTATATGAAATCTAATGTTCTAACAGTCAAAACTTGAAAAGAAAACATGTAAACGTTACCGGGGTAGTACAGAACGTTTGTATGATGACGAATTTTGCAAAAAGCAGCCCTAACTCAGTAGATCTTAAGACAAAATTTTGGATTTTCTATATGGTTCAACTTGAAAATGACTTGTGAAAGAGAAGGGAGGGAGTAGATATACCCGATGGGAGTCGCGGGTTAACCAGCGGTAGCCGCGGGTCTACCAGCCCTTGTCAAAACATCGGGAAGGTCCAATGTCATGAACAATAGGTCTTCAATGCATCAAAACGTCCAAATTCATTCCAGGGTATAACTTGTCAGAAAGGTATCCCCAGCAGAGATATCAGGCATGTCTGATAGTGTAAACTATTGGTGACAACTCTAGTATATCATCGGGAATGATCCGGTGGTGTAAGACGTTGAAAACTACTTCAACGAAGGTCAGAATGATTGATATGGCAAACCGTTGGCGACAACTCCAGCATAGCATCGGGAATGATCCTGTGGTGTAAGCCGTTGAAAACTACTTCAACGAAGGTCAGAATGATTGACATTGTAAACCATTGGCGACAACTCCAGCGTAGCATCGGAAATGATCCGATGGTGTAAGTCATTGAAAACCACTTCAACAAAGGTTAACATATCTGATAGTGTAAACCGTTAGCGACAACTCTAGCGTAGCATCGGGAATGGTTCGGTGATGTAAGCCATTGAAAACTACTTTAATGAAGGTCAGAATGATTGACAGTGTAAACCGTTGACGACAACTCTAGTGTGGCATCGAGAAAGATCCGGTGATATAAGCCGTTGAAAGCTGTTTCAACGAAGAGCAGAGTATCTGATATTGCAAATTGTTGGCAACAACTCCGACGTAACATCGGGAAAGATCTGATGATGAAAACCGTGGAAAACTATTTTCCTCAGTGAGGACCAATGATGGAATCTGTTATATAAATCCCCAGCCAAGGAATCACGAAGGTTCGGTGATTTCCAGACCATTGTAAACTACTGTGCAAGTAGGCACTGAGGAAAGTTGGTGATGGTCAACCTAACAAAACTACTGTTCGAGTAGGTATTGTGAGGATGCTGTAAAAATAAGCAGTCAAAATTCTATCTCCAGTGGAACTATCGACATCAACTTGATAGAAAGCCCGAGCGGTGGTGATAATCCTAGAGTAACAGCAAGAAGAATCCAGTGATGGCAACCAAGGCAAGCTATCATCAGGATAAATGTCAATAATCTCCAGAGAAACACTCGCAAAAGAAAGGAACATCTTCAGCGGAAATAAAGTCAGAAAGCACATCTAAAGATAAAGAATGTTGGTGACAGCCTCAACGTCAGAATCTAATGGTCTCAGCCATAGGAAAACCTCCATAGCAGGGATCTTGAAAACATCTCTATAACATGATGTCAAATCAGTCTCAATAGCTCTGATGGACATTTCAAGCTGTTGGCGACAACCCCAACATCGTGAAAGATCCGGTGATGAAAGCTTTGTGAACTACCGTTCGGATAGACATCAAGGCGGTTCAGTAGAGACCATCATTGACAACTCCATCCCCAGTAAAAATGGCGGGAGCAGGCAATTATAAAATACCGTTAGAAATAACTCCAACCAAAAACATCTAGCATTCATAACATCATATTATGCTGCATTACATAGCATCATTTAATCTTGTCGTATTTCAAGTGTATAGTAAATCTTTATCTTGTTCATGCCATTGCATTGCATAAACATGATAAATAGGGGCATTTGTAGACACTCAAAATTTTACATTCCTGTTACTAACCATGTAGGAGGGCAGAATCGTCTTTTATCTTCCAGAGATAACCCTGAAAGTTAAGTCATAAAGACAAATCGTGGTGCCAACCCCGAGATATCAAGTCAAAGCCCGGAGATAACCCCGGGAGATCAAAGTGAAGTCCCGAAGACAACCTCAGGAGATCAAAATCCAACCCCGGTGACAACCCCGGGAGATCAAGTTCAAACCCCAGAGAAAACCCCGGGAGATCAAACTCCAGCCCCGGAGACAATCCCAGGAGATCAAGTTCAAACCCCGGAGACAACCCTAGGAGATCAAAATCCAGTTCCGGAGACAACCCTGGGTGATCAAATCCAAGTCCGGAGATAACCCCGGGAGATCAAAGTCAAGACCTAAAGACAACCCCGGGGGATCAAAATAAAGCCCCGAAGACAACCCCGGAAGATCAAATCCAAGCCCTGGAGACAACCCCGGGAGATCAAAATCAAGCCATAGAGACAACCCAGGGAGATCAAAATCCAGCTTCGGAGATAACCCCAGGAGATCAAATCCAAGCCCAGAGACAACCCCGGGTGATCAAATCCAAGCTCGGAGATAACCTCGGGATATCAAATCCAAGCCCCAGAGACAACCCTAGGAGATCAAAGTCAAGCCCCGGAGACAACCTCGAGAGATCAAAATCCAAGCCCGGTGATAACCCCAGGAGATTAAATCCAAGCGCGGAGACAACCCAGAGATATCAAAGTCAAGCCCCAGAGACAACCCCAGGAGATCAAAATATAATCCCGGTGACAACTCCGGAAGATCAAGTCCAATACCGATGACAACCCCGAGAAATAAATTTTAATCCCCGGGAAAACCCCAGAAGATCAAGTCCAAACCTTTGTGACAACCCCGAGAGATCAAGTTCAAAGCTCGGAGATAACCTTGAGAAATCAAACCAATCTCAGAGACAACCTTGAGGACCGTCAAAAGTCAACATCAGTCCAATCTCAGAGACAACCCTGAGAAAAGACAACTACAACTATATCATGCCCGGAACCAACCCGGGAGGGGCAAAATAGTAATTTTGCCAACTCAACATCAATTTAGCTCGAATCACTACAACAGAAGTCATGCAGAACCATAACATCAATCCTGAGTAAAAATAACACAAGACAGCTCAACGGATGGATTGGGAAGACTCGAAGATCTGGTCATGGATCCATCTTCCGGAATTTGGAAAATGTCAAATCCCAAATCATTGTGTAGCTCTCATCAAGGGCTTTCTGGAAAGGTATAGCACGCCTCCATTAGATTTCCGGATTGAAAGTTATGAAGGTTCGAACAGACTGTGCATTGGCCTGAGTTCACGTACTTTGAGACAATGGGACCCACGGGACTCGGGCCCACCCGGGAAGCTGCAGGTAGACTTACGACTACTTTGATCTATTAATAGACCCCCAATCGACCAAAAAAGAAGATTTTTTCAGATTTGAAGCTTTACATTGCGTTATATATATATATATATATATATATATATATATATATATATATATATATATATATATATGAACTGCTTCTTGTGTTTAAATATCTCTGCTTTTAACCGCTCATTCAATATAAATCCATAATATTTGAATTTGTGGACTAGATTTATCTAAATCTAGCCATATCTAACTTTAATTGGTTCAAATGTGGTAAAATCGAATCAGATTGATCTAGAATGACTAAGATTTATTTAAATCTAGCATTCTTTCTAGTTTTTTTGTAAATATTAAGCAACCACGTGACCTCAGATCCGTATCTAGAGGAACGGAAGCTTATTTCTGTGCAGTAGGGATTTAACTGATGAATCCTTTATTTTGCGTCGTTTAGATTTAATATATATTTTATTTAAGTATCCTTATTATGCAGGTTATTCAGATGATATTATGTGAGCCTAGGAGCCACGGGATCTAAGATCCAGCTGACGGATCTAGGTCTGGTTCCCATTATGGACCCTTTTCGGCTATATAGTTAACTTATAAATCATATTTGTGGTGTTTGGACATCCTTCGATGGCTTTCATGCCCATAAGGAGCCCGAGACTTATATGTATATTATTTTGTCAAAGACGCTTCACATCTCGAGAATAAAATTAAATCAAGCCGAATATGAAATAAAATGGAAGTATCAAAGGCCTCAATTACTATGTGAGCATAAGGGTTTGAAAACCTGTTTCCAAAACATCAGTTCTGCAAATATTGTTTAAAAGTGAATTTTTATACAAGTTAAACCCTTTGTATATAACACTACTTCCAAATAAATTCACTTAGACCCAATTAACACAAACACACACACTTTAGATAAATTGGGGAATTGAAAAGACACGGTAACCGTGTTTTCACAGAAGTTGGGGGGTTCCTAACACCTTGCCCCCGCTTAATCAAGCCCCCGAACTCTATGAATCTTGGTTTCCAAGTTCTATTAAGCAGAGTCCAATAATTGGACCTTTGTGTAAAACTTTTCAAATTCGGTTGAGTTGGTAAAACCATTTCATTACTACCAACTGGTGACTCTGAATTTTCAAATCGTCGACATTTTGTATCGGACTCTTTTCAAACTCACCCTTTCAAATGAAATTCAACACATAGAAAATATAAAGGGTAAAAAGAGGAATTCTAAGAAAAAGGAAATTTTTCCCGACGTCGAAAGATATTCTTCAAACATAGCAAGGTGTTGTAAGGTGGAAGAGCTGAAGTTTTGGGGTCTCAAAAGTCATAATTATCATGTATTCATGCAGAAGTTAATCCCTGCGGCATTTATCGACTTGTTACCGAAACGTGTGGTTAAAACACTAATAGAGCTTTTTAATTTCTTCATAGATCTATGCTTCACGGAGCTCCGGCTCAAAGACATAGATAAAATGGAGATCCAGATAGTGGAAATAATGTGCAAGTTAGAAATGATTTTCCCTCCATCGTTTTTTGATTCAATGGATCATTTGCCTATTCACCTGCCATACGAAGCCATGTTTGGCGGTCCTATGCAATATAGATGGATGTATCCATTTGAGAGGTAATGCCATTAATGTTTAAAATGATAAGCTAAAATGTTCATTCTTGTTTGTTAATCTATACATGCATATATAACACATAGGTATATACGACATCTAAAGCAAAAGGAAAAGAATAGAGACCATATAGAGGGGTCAATTGCTGAAAGTTATGTTATGGAGGAACTTGCTAATTTTTGCTTATTGTACTTTGAGCCGAATGTTCAGACGAGGAACATGAAAGTAATATACATACAAGACAATCATGTATGATGATAAAACATATACTTTGTAATCAATCTTATTTATTTATGAATAAAAGAATTATTTATTAAAGGCATTTATTATCTACATGGTGCTGTTTTAAAAATATGTGATATATCCATAGTTTTAAGCAATGCCTTTAGAATCATGATGAGATCTAAATTCTTAGATAGCTTAAAACTAAAATGTTCTCAATCAATTGATTACTAAAAAGGGGATTAGTGAATCCGGATAGATTGGTACATACGTTGCTTGCTCATTGGATGAGAATGATTGCTCACATGATCATTTGTGTGGAGACACTAAAGCATGTATGTAGGTGCTTATTAGAGAATAAATTCACTGAACGTGATGTAGACAATCAAAATTTTCTACACGCCTGTTACTAACATTGTAGGAGGGCAGATTTGTCTTTCGGAGATAACCCTAGAAGACAGCTTACATCCATTCCGGATACTACCGAAAGTTCAGTTCCAACCTAAAACATAAACCGAGAATTTCATCTCAAACCCGGAACACACACCGGGAATGTCATTTCCAATCTCGGAGATAACCCTGAGGTACGTAAATCAAAAGACCGGCAACAACACCGGAGAGGACAGTTTTGTCTCGGTGATAACATCGCGACGCTCAGTTCCAGTCCCAGAAATAACACTGGGAGTAGCGACTCCATCCTTGGTGATAGCCCCAAGGGATGCCATTGCAGTTTCGGCGATAACTCCGGAAATGCTTGTTTCAAATACATGCGATCAGCTTCAAGCTCAGACCTCTTCTCGAGGCACTCATACCTCAGACCCGGAGCTAACAATGGGCAAACAGGCACACCCATAGATGACAATGAGGCATACAAACAAGCAGTCCAATCTCAGATATAACCCTGAGCAACGTCTGCTTTCAGCTCAAACCGGCGATGACCCCGGTGAAGAGTCGAAACGTCATCTTACCGCCTCAACGTTTTCTCTCACAAGATGATATCGTGACATACAAATAAGTAGTCCAATCTCAGATGTAACCCTGAGCAACGTCTACTTTCAAATCAAACCGGCGATAACCCCGGCGAAGAGTCAAACGTCATCTTGCCCCTTCAACACTTGCGCGTCGTCTCAACACTTCATACATACATACATCCAACGATGTCCCACAAGAACCGAGGAATAACAATCCCAAGTGACTATTACGCGTGACAGTACTTTGAATAGAATTTGAAGCTTGAAGACCATGGGCATGGACCCCTCTTCCTGACTTCGTACAACCTCTAATCTATGTCATTGCGTAACTCTCGACATAAGTGGTCCAAAAAAGGTCAGATATACCTCGTTCGGATGCTCGGATTGAAGTTCTGCAAGTTCAAGCAGACATTATAGTGCATGAGTGCACGTACATCCAGATGACGGGACCCGCGAGGCCCGGATGCACCACGACTAGCCGTAGGTATACTTGCGGCCATCAGTCTATAAATATGAGCCTTGGGGTCAGCCATTTGAGGAAGGAAAGGAGAGAAAAAGGCGAGGAAGCCCTGTCCATTTTACTCTGTATACACCCCTATTTAGTGTTTCCTCTTCTATAAACATCTGTTAGCTCACATATAGCTATCTTTTTATCCGGAGGGAGCTGAGTGTTTATCCATATAAAGTCATAGAAGTCTACTTTGGCAGCCCACTGTAAGCCTTCTCACATTTTATAAAGTCTTCTTCTCATATTAGCACACATCGTTATACACATTAAGAGTCGTGTTGTTGTGTGCGTTTGCCGGACTCATTCTAGTGGTTTTCATTTCTATCTGATATATATACTTATATATGTATATATTTCATATATGGACTAACATTATCGAGTTATGCCTCGATTGAGCCTAGACTTCGGTCTGGAGCATTTATCTACTTATATATGTATATACTTATATATATAATTGTTGTCAGACATATCTGATGAGCCTGGATTTTACATCCGGTGGATTCTCTTATATATATATATATATATTTATATATATAATTGTTGTCGGACATATCCGATGAGTCTGGATTCACATACTGGCGTTTACTGCTTATATATATATATTTACATTTCTGTTAGGCCTGGAATTTCCTCTGTGGCCTTTTACAGCTTTATTTACATTTCGTCTTGCCTGGAGTTTATTTCGTGGTAGTTGATCGCTTTTACAACTTTATTTATATTTCGTCCTGCCTGGAGTTTACTTCGTGGCAGTTGATTGCTTTTACAGCTTTATTTACATTTCGTCCCACCTGGAGTTTACTTCATGGAGGTTGATTATGTCCATATATATATTTATCGCTTTTATATATTTACATTTCCGAACCCCCATGGAGTTGCTTCGTGGTGGTTGATCAAGTCTGTATATATATATTTATAGCTTTTATATATATATAACTGCTTATTGCTTTCTATACAAACTGCAGTATCATGTGAGTTTAGGAATCATATAATCACAGATTCGGTTCCCATGATGGACATTTTTCAGCTGTGAGCAGCTTGTACATTACTTTTCAGTGTCTGAATTTCCTAGGATGGTTGTCATGCCCGTGAGGAGTTTGGCACTGCTGTATATTATTTTCTCGAGAATGCCTCGCATCTCGAAAATAAAAGCAAACAAGCCGAACATTTAATAATAAAATGGAAGTATCAAAGACCTCAATTACTATTGAGCACAGGGTTTGAAAAACCTCTTTTTACAAAACTTGATTGCTATATCTTGTTTAAAACTGAATTTTTCTATAAATTCAAACCCTATGTATATAGGTGCGAACGAGGAACAACATTACTTCCAAATAATTGCACATTGATCCACACACACACACACACACATTCATATAACAGTTTCTTGAAAAAGTGGTGGTCACCGTGGTAGCACAGATGTCGGGAGGTGCCTAACACCTTCCCTCTGCATAATCAAGCCCCCGGACCCAAAATGAATCTCGGTTTCACAAACTCGTTTAGCAGTGTCAAATCACTGGGTTAATGTGCAAACCTTTTTTTGGTTAACGTTGCAACCAATTAAATTAAATACACCAACTGGCGACTCTTAAAGTCAAATCGTCGACATTATACAAGTCAGACCTTTTTCACTTATTTTTTCAAACAAATCTCACATTAACATGAGAACACCAAAGAACACGTAACGAAAAGGGACATTCAAAAAATCCCGATCGTCGACGGTGGCGACTCTCTTTGGGGACTCGAGTAAGAGGGCTTAAGCCGCAATTACAAGCTTTTTAAAATTGTTATATGCTTGTGTGTGAATGTTTCATTTACATTTCTGATGAATGTGTACGAATGCTTTTTTACTTACTGCACTATACTATATCTATCTGTGATATTAGTGCTTCGCACATGTCATCATTTTCATAAATGGTGAGACACGTTGTATGTGAATGTATGTTGTGTGGTTCCTCCATCAGGAGGCTATCCTGTCGGTGTTTGATTATTGGACTCGCAGGAAGAATAATTCCAGCGAGGCTCAGGAAAGGCACCACCCAGATTCGCTACAGTTGAAAGACCGGATTAACTTCTCGTCAAGTAAATTGCGATGATCTGGGAACCTTCATGCCAAAAAGCCGGGAGAGTAACCCTAAGATAGGTCAACCTCTGATAAACTAAACGCGAAGGGAAGTCTCTTCATACTTTCCATTTTTAATTACTTGTAAAAGCATTTACTTGTAATTTTACTCCATGTTCATCCATATGTAATGGAAAATATGAAGGATATCTGTGCATGCATGACATGTTATCAATTAACACACGGTTTTGCAGGACAAAATTCTTAAAACGGATATGTTATGATAACATTTACATTACCCTAAGACTAAACTACATAAATCTTTTGTAGGGAAGCAATTGGACCTGTTACCCGCTCAAAATCCAAAAAGGCCACGAGCCTACAACCACTCATGTCTTCTTCTGACCAGTCTAATACTGTTTCTCGAGAAGAATTTGACGGATTGAGTAAACAAATTACAGACTTGGCTATTCTACTGAAAGAATTGCACCAGTCTACTCAGGGTACGAAGATACCTACACATACGGAATCCTCTACACAAGGAGGAGTTCAAGGTCCGGAAAAAACAATTCCAGAACCTTAGTTGGATACGACCAACAAAGACCCTGAAAACACCCATCTCAGAGGAGATCCAGACACCGGTGATATCAGGAAGAAGGTCCTTCAAATGGAGGAAACTATCCGTGTTCTCAAAGGGATTGGAACACATGGCAGTGTTTCATATACAGAACTTTGCATATTTCCTGGTGTTCATTATCTAGAGAAATTCAAAACACCTGATTTTGAAAAGTATGACGGATTAGGGGATCATTATACACATTTAAAAGTGTTCATTGGAGAACTTGGATCTTATGCGGAAAATGAAAAGCTCAGAATGCAGCTATTTTAGAAAAGTCTGACTGGAGAACTCAAAGATTAGACAACTCAAAGATCCATAGCTGGGAAGAGCTAGCTCACGCCTTCTTCACTCAATACAGTTTTCAATCTCAGATGGCTCCCGATCGGTATCAAATTACCAAGGCCAAAAAACAGTCTAATGAGTCTTTCAGAGAGTACGCTCAAAGGTGGAGGTGCCTTTCTGCTCAAGTTATTCCTTCCATGACGGAATCGAGAAATGGTTATGACATTTATAGATGTATGTGTGAAGCTCCTTTCTATGAAAGAGTCTTAGCTGGTATTGGCAAACCATTCTCTAAAATGATTAAGCACTGAGAAATGGCTGAAATGGGATTGAAGTCCGGTAAAATTCAAGACCTAGTCGCTCTTAAAGCTGTTGCTAAGCACATCTAGTCCGGATCTTATGGAAACAACCCCCGGAGGGTCTATAAAAAGAAAGAGGAGGATGTTTCCTTGATACTACAAGGTCAAAAAGGCAATCAAAGCATGCCTATGCAGAGGAGAAACTACTCCCCTTTTCAATCACAATCTTCAAATCCTCCATTACCTAAAGGTGGAGATGCAAAGCGTCCTCGAACGTTCACACCCTAAGTGGGCTCGCTCGAGAATATTCTTGCTCTTCTGACTGCTTAGAAGAAAATTACACATCTTCTTCCACCAACCAACCCTAATGGGAGGGGTTTTAATGCTACTTGGAAATGTACTTATCATGTCGGAGCACCTAGACATGATACTCAAGATTGTTGGGCCTTGAAACACGAGATCGAAGATTTAATAGACAACGGGGAGATCGTGGTCACCAAACCAGATCAAGCCCACGTGCAAGACAACCCTCTTCCTCAACACAAAGAAGAAGAGGTCAACATGATCAGTTGGAGCACTAGACATGGTTCCAATTCTAATGGCGAGTCATCCCAAGCCATCAAAGACGGTGTTGACAGATGGAATTATGCAAAGTTCCAATTTACAATGGAACAAAAGATGAAAGCTCTTTGCAAACAAATTGAGCAACTGGTAGAACTGGTGACCCACCATCATCAAGTCACACGCCAATTAATCAAGCAGGAGCATGCCTATCTCCTTCCTTTTGTTATGAATGCCTCTTCACCACCTTCAGAAAGCGAAGCTATGGAGGATAAGGTTACAAAGAGAGCCAATGCTAAAGCCCATCGGGATTTTGCCAATCAAAGGGAATTTACTTATCTTGGCTAATCTATGGAGGAGATACTGCAGATGTTGATCAACGAAGGAAGAATTACTTTCCTTCTCTCTCCAATCAATCCCCGCTCAGGACATTTCAATTTTGATGAAGTGTGTCAATATTATTCACATTCTCGCGGTCACAGCATAGACGAATGCTGGGCACTCCGCCATCTCATTTAGAATCTTATTGATAGTGGTGTCTTGCAAATAGCAGATGATTACACTGTGTAACTTAAGGGTGGGAATGCATGTCCTACTAAATGGAAGGGATCAATAGCAGTTACATCCAAAGTGGAAGATGAGACTGTCAAAGTATTTCCCATACAACCAATTCAACTCAAAGGAGCTGACAATCCTTTGAAAGTGGGCGCACGAGCCATTTTCTTTACCTTCGAGACATTAATATCCTCGTTGTCGCCACACACAAATTTCCATGGAATTATGGAGAAGCTGAAGGATCCACGTCTCATACTACTGCTACATTGTCGAAAGAAAATTCACTGTATCTTCCACAACGGGTTGTGAAACCTACTTGCGAAGCAAAGGGGAAGATTCCCATGGAAAAGATTGAAAAACTCCTCCGCACTATGGGCCACAATAAAGCCAAAGTGGTTTTAAGTTTGCGAGAAGCTCCACGTCAGATATCTATACTAGACTTGGTTTTCTCTTTCGAGGATCATCAGAAGATCTTACTGAAGGTTTTGGAAGAAGCCTACTTGCCAAAATCAGTGGATGTGGAAAAATTTCAACATTTGGTTGACCAAATTTTCAACAACAATGTGATATCCTTCACTGATGACGACATACCGCCCGAAGGGACCGGTCATTGCAAGCCATTGCACATTGCAGTTTTTTCTTCCAGGTACATGCTAGCTAGAGTTTTGATAGATAGAGGCTCATCTCTAAATATTTGTCCTTATGCCACCTTGGTAAAGATGAATGTCAATCTCAAGCGGATCCAAAGCAGCCATACGGTTATCAGAGCTTTTGATGGATCCCGACGAAATGCCGTCGGAAAGATTGAGTTGCCAATTGAGATTGGTCCAAATACATTCAATGTATCCTTCCACGTCCTCAAGATAGATTCAGGATACAACCTTTTATTGGGGAGACCATGGATACACATGGCTGGAGCTGTTCCCTCCACGCTACATCAACAGCTCAAATACATTATCAACAATAGTCTAGTCACTGTCAACGCTGAGCCGGAATGTCTTGAACAAGGAGATCTGCCAATCATCAGTTTCAACTCACGAAGTTGTGGCGGCGTTTAATACTACGGAAGTGAGTACCACGCATGATACCATTCTATTGGAGTGCCACTTCCTATACCCGTGGATTTGCACGAGGTTATGTTACCACTCAAGAAATGATGTCATTAGGTTATCAACCTGGACAAGGGCTTGGCAAAGATAAGCAGGGTATTAAGCACCTTATCCAAGTGTTCAGCCAAATTAAAATAATAGGACTAAGAGGTTCATTTCTCAACTCACAAAGAACTTTGTGAGCCTATCTTCAAGCTATTAAGGAAGAACTCCTCCGTGAAATGGAGCGATGAGTGCGTAAAGCCTTCCTTACCATTAAAGAGCAGCGATTAATGCTCCTATTTTGGTACCTCCCTAGGGATGATGTTCCCTATTCATGTACATGTCCATAAATGATAATGCCATATAGTCAGTATCTTTGAAGCAAAAAAGACAATAGAGGCTAAGAACGAGCTATCTATTACCTCAGCAAAAGATTCAGCATCAGTGAACACAAGTACACTCTAATTGAGAAGACTTGTTGTGCTTTAGCATTGGCTTCCATGAGGTTACAACATTACCTCCATGGTCATATAACCCATCTCATATCCCACGTGGATCCTCCCAAGTATATGTTTAGCAAGCCCATACTGAATTATCGACTGTCCAGATGGCAGTTGATCCTACAACAATTTGATATCGTCTACGTGACACAAAAGTCTGTCAAAAGTCAAGGAATTGCGGATCAACTGGCTGCCACACCTGCAGGGGACTACAAACCCTTGGAAACATACTTCCCCGATGAGGGGGTAATGACAGTTCAGCTGCAACATTAGTACGATAAATGCCGATGCGTGGAAAAAATGTATTTTGATGGAGTATTAACACGAAGGCTCTAACCGAGCAGTTCTAATATCCCAGACGGGAGCGATATCTCGTCGTAAATCAAATTGTAGTTTGTCACACCACCAACAACACGGTGAGTATGAAAGGTCAGATCGTGGGGCTAAAACTTGCCCGTTCAATGGGCATCAGGCGGTTAACTATCTTTGGGGATTCTGAATTTGTAATCAGACAATCCATAGGAATCTATCAAACCAAATATTTACATTTGCTGCCTTACCAACGATAAGTTTATAGATGGCTTTGGAGTTCGAAGAAATCTCCTTCTACACATTCCTCGTAATAGGAATGATTTTGTAGATGCATTAGCAATGTTGGTCTCCTTGGTTTACAAACCTGACAAGAAAAACATGCCAAACAACTCGTTTGCTCTGAAAAAGCCCCAGTCTATGGGAATTATGTCAGAGAAATATCGGATGAACTACCTCCCATCCATAACCCTTGGTATCGATGCATTAAAGAGTATCTACGAGATGGATCTACACCCGCTGAGGCGAGCCTAACTGAGAAGAGGTGGATTCATCGACTTGCTATGAAATTCTACCTGAACGGAGATGCACTCTATAAAGAGATCTTTGGAATAGGTCTCTCCTCGGATGTCTAGATAAAGACCAAGCTCAGAGACTCATGGATGGGATCCATGGTGGAGTATATGGCCCTCACATGAGAGGACCCCTACTTGTCAAGAAGATCCTCAGGATAGGGCATTATTGGCTTACGCTCAAGGCTGACTGTGATGATCACGTCAAGAGGTGTTATCAATGCCAGATTCATGGGAATGCTATCCACACCCCTCCAAGGGAACTCCACAATATAAGTTCGCCATGGCCCTTCTCAATGTGGGGAATGGACATGATCGGGCCCATCGATCCCAAATCCAGTAATGGACATTGATTCATATTCACCATGATCGACTACTTCACCAAAATGGGTAGAAGCAGCCTCCTTCCCCAGGGTTACTAAAGAAGTTATCATTGCTTTCATCAGAAACAATGTCATCTGTCGATATGGACAACTAGAGGTCATTGTGTCAGACAATGCTAAAAACCTCAACAACAAAATGATGGAGGAGTTATGCAGAAAATTCCACATCAAACACCTCAACTCCGTCATCTACCAACCAAAGATGAATGGTGATGTTGAAGCGGCTAATAAAAACATCAAAAAGATCATGCAGTAAATGTCCGCCAATCACAAAGGATGCCTCTGACTTTATTAGCCTACAGAACTTCCATGCGAACTTTCACTGGGACAACCCCTTACTCATTAGCTTATGGTGTGGAAGCAGTGCTCCCCCATAGAGGTGGAAATGGAATCCCTCAGAGTATTGATGGATGCTCAGTTGAGTGAAGACCAATGGGTACAAGAAAAGTATCACCAGTTGTCTCTAATAGACGAAAGGCGAACCGCGGCGATCTTCCATGGTCGATTATATCAAAGAAAGGATCGCATACGATCCTACAAAATGTAAAAGTCCGAAAGTCGACAGTTCAAACAATATGACTTGGTTTTTAAGAAGATCATTGACAACCAATATCAATCTAAGGGAAAATTCGCTCCTAACTGGGAAGGCCCATTTGTTGTCAAGGAGGTATTGACAGGAGGTGCTCTCAGATTGCAGGAAATGGATGGCGATAAATTTCCACAACTCATCAACTCGGACACCGTGAAATGGTACTATGTCTGAAGTTAACATCAAACAAACATCCTGGTTTTAATCATCAAATCACCAGTCATTCCGGTTTTGAACCCTCTCTTTTTTATACTCTTCTGCCCCTCAAGGAAACATACACTTCAAGCCAGCAGCCTGGTTTTACCTCAGTTCAAACCTTTCACAATTTTGGTTATCCTGAAGACGGGACTGAACCTTTCACATCTGCAGTTTATCCTGAAGACGAGATTAAACTTTTTCACCTGCAGTTTATCCTGAAGACGGGATCAAACTTTTTACACACCTGCAGTTTGTCCCCATTATGGGATCAAACTTTCTTCTCCCCGCAGTATAGCCTGCATATGGGATTCACGTTTCTCTTCATCTGTGATTCATTCTGAGGGGAGAACTACGTCGACATGATCTCCTCTTCAATAGGAGTACGTAGGCAACCATATGCTATATGGCCCGGTCGCAATAAACAACAAAAACAACAAAAATACTTCTACACCCTTCTTCAACAATAAAGCTTACGCTTTCACATTCGTTGAACCTCTTACACCGAGTTGAACTACATGACTTGATCTCCTCTTCAATAGAGATACGTAGGCATCCATTTATGGTTCGATCTAACCCCTACCGTAACAAAAATTCTTGTCACAGATCTAAGATGGGATCAACCTTTAATTCATCACATTTCATCAGTTTTAGATCAAAGGGATGGAATTACCCAATCTCTTCTCACAAATAGAAGATTCAGTGACCATTTAAGCTGTGATCGTGCCTCAAAGAGGAACACCAACCCATAAGAGATGGAATTAACTAGGCTTCTCACAAATAGAAGTACCGGTGACCATCTGTGGGGCTGTCAATCTCAGAGAGGAAGAAAGCACCCTATTCTCCACTTTTCCATACAGATACCAGTCCCAAGACACCAAAGATGGTAGGGATATACAGAAATCAATGATCCGTTCTGAGAGATCTTGCGACGTCTTAATGTCCACCTATCAAGGATAAGTTCAGAATGCATCAAGATCACAAGGCCCTGAAGAAACATGCAAATATCAAGCAAGTATCAAGGTATAACTAAAAGGAAAGTGAATCAAAATATATTTCACTGCCATACATAATACTGTTTGATATATACATATGTATTGTACATGACAAAATGGGTAAGCTAGTCTGTGCAAGAAAATACAAAGCTATCTACAGATCTGTGTGTATGCAGACTATCAGATCTAACATAGCATCCCTCTTTGAAGATGGAGGTAGCACTGCAAGCTCCTGCCCAAGGGTATCTACACGAGCTAGCAGATCAGAGGCTAACTGCATGGTGGCATAATGCTCATCAATGTAAGCACTCATGTCGGCAAGACTAACAGTCATCTGGGATCTAACTGAAGTACTATCTGCAATGGCCATATCCCTAGCAGATAAGGCGACATTCTGCTCGGCAATCAATGTATCCCTGGCTGATCTAGCCTCATCCCTCTCTAACAGAGCGGCATCTCTCCCATCAAGAGCTATCAACATCGCGACCCTAGCCTGATCTCTCTCATAGGTCATCAGATGTAAGCTCTGCTCCAAATACTATGCCGGATACTGAGTAACAGTGGCACTCGGGGTGGGAGAATCCATCACAAATGCTGGTAGCCCAGCAGTCAAGTCATCGATGGGAATGTCAGCCGTTTCTATAGGCTCCTCATCATCGGAATCAGTCCCTTGCACTGTGGATACTACCACAGCCAATGCAGTCTCTGTCTCCATCCATGCGAAATACTCTGCAGAACAACCCGAATGACTGACAGAAAACTCAGCTAACTCTCGTTGATCCCAACAGGCATACAACATGGATTTGTTGTAAGACCCCAACTTTTATGAATAAAGATGAATTTTCTATAATTATCATTTTTGAATATTAAGGAATGAATTTAATATAATGTTATAGTTGTGGGTAATAGTTATAAATTTTGCAAAGTACGCAAGTTGTTATATAATACTCGATTGGTCGGGGAATATTCGTTTTAACAGGGAATATTCATACGACGACACAATCATTGGTGGACCCCACAACGGAATTATTGTCGAATTAAGAAAACGACAAAAAAATTTTATGAAAATAACGGCGGAAGTTTTATCGTTAACTGTTGAAACACCCGGTGTTAAAAGAACAGGAATACGTGTGGTTGCATAGTAGCACACGGTATTGATTATTGATGCTTACGTGAGAAGCCACTCAGTTTTGTTCAATTATTACTTCAGTAATTGTTGCATAGTATCTCACGTTAATTGATTCAATTATTGTTGATATTTTATATATTATTAAATCAATAATTGAGACGACGAAGTTATTAATATTATTATTTGCAATATTAACGATGTCTAGAAGTTCAGCCAAGGAGAGGCTTGGTCATATAATTACGCGCCAATAGGGAGAAATCCTTATTGGAAAGCCCCTTCTTTCCTAGGAACGACCTGGTCGATTAATAGTGTGAATTATAATAATGATGATGAAGTTTTGTTTTATTAGTATTATTAATGTAATAAAATAGAAAAGTTTTTTATATAAAACAGTATACTTTTATAAAGTTATTCGTTTTATTAGACTATAAATAGAATATATTATATTCTATTATGCATAATGTTTTGGATAGTAAAATCTTTTTATATAAAACAGAATACTTTTATAAAGTTATTCGTTTTATTAGACTATAAATAGAATATATTATATTATATTATGCATTGTGTTTGTATAGTGCTCGTAGATAGTGTTTGTATAGTAAAATCTTTTTATATAAAAAATGAATACTTTTATAAAGTTATTCATTTTATTAGATTATAAATAGAATATATTATATTTTATTTAAAAGATTTTGTTTTATTAGAATATTTTATAGTAAACCAACTGGACCGTCTCAGTTTAAAAGTAAATCAATCGGACCGCTCAGAATTAGTTACTATTCATCCATTCTCCTATAAATAGAAGCTCATTCCTTCATTATTTCTTACAAATTCTTTGAAACTCTAGAGAGAGAAACTATAGAGAGAAAGAAGAAAAGTATTCTCGCTACTTCACTACTCCTATATCCGGTTTGTTCTAAGGTAAGGGTATTATTTCTTTCGTATTCATGAAGAGAACTTCATTATTCCATTTTTTTTATTCATTGGAATAACTTTGTATATATGGTCTACCCTATACTTGGTGAAATTCTTACGTTATTCCATTCTTTATAATTATGTTGAATAACCTATCTATGCCAAGTACCGCATACATGGTGAAATTCTTACATTATTCCATTCTTTATTATTCTCGTAGGAACATCCATACGCATGCGTTACGCACGTGACCTGGTTCCATTATTTATTATTCTGTTGGAACATCCTGTCGGTGCGAATTTCGCCTAACCTGGTTCCGTTATTTATTATTCTGTTGGAATATCCTGTCTGTGCGTTTACGCATGACCTGGTTCCGTTATTTATTATTTTATTGGAATAAACTGTCTGTGCAGTCTATCGCATGCTTGGTGATTTCTTTTGTTATTCCATTCTTTATTATACTCAGTTGGTTAAAGTTTTGACTTCTATACTCCATGAAATTAGTGGAATATCCTTGATATTTGTGCTTCATCAAGTATCTTTTCATGAAAATATTCTTCTGAGCATTCTTGAATTTTACTCTACAAAGAAGTATCATGTTGACAATTTGGACGTTATTAGTTCCTGGATAAATTAATTCTTGAACTTGTTTTATTGAATTCTTATATCATTGTCATCATCCTCATGTTTATATTATGTTGAAAGTCATCTGTGTACTGTAGTGCATAGATGGACTTGGTATGATTATGACCAGGGATTATTCGGTATAATCATGTCCGTAATGTTATAAATGATATGGTAAAAGTCATCATTGGCCCATAGTGCATTGATGGACAGTTGTTGGCATGATCATGACCATTGATGTATACACGAATATCCTTGGCCCGTAGTGCATGGATAATTTATGGTTGTGATACTAATGAATATCTTCGTCAGTAAAGTGCGTGGATAATGTGGATTATTTATTGTCGTGTCCCAAATGATAAAAGTGATGAAAAAACTTTTAGATCATAAAAGATAGTAGATTTTATTCTCTACTTAACTCTTTTAATGGATTGCTTGTTCCGCTGCAGTTAAACTTGATGTTTGTTATATTGTATCAGTTTAACAATGTTGACTCTTTTAACTGCTCATTCAATATAAATCCATAATAATTGAATTTGTGGACTAGATTTATCTAAATCTAGCCATATCTAACTTTTAATTGGTTCAAATGTGGTAAAACTGGAACCGTTGATCTAGAATGACTAAGATTTATTTAAATCTAGCTTTCTTTCTAGTTTTTTTTTTTTTGTAAATATTAAGCAACCACGTGACCCTAGATCTGTATCTAGAAGGAACGGGAAGCTTGGCTACGCGCAGGTAGGGATTTAACTGATGAATCCTTTATTTTGCGTCGTTTAGATTCAATATATATTTTATTTCAGTATCCTCATTATGCAGGTTATTCAGATGATATTATGTGAGCCTAGGAGCCACTGGATCTAAGATCCAGCTGACAGATCTAGGTCTGGTTCCCATTATGGAACCTTTTCAGCTATATAGTTAACTTATAAATCATATTTGTGGTGTTTGGACATCCTTCGATGGCTTTCATGCCCATAAGGAGCCCGAGACTTATATGTATATTATTTTGTCAAAGACGCTTCACATCTCGAGAATAAAATTAAATCAAGCCGAATACGAAATAAAATGGAAGTATCAAAGGCCTCAATTACTATGTGAGCATAAGGGTTTGAAAACCTGTTTCCAAAACATTAGTTCTGCAAATATTGTTTAAAAGTGAATTTTTATACAAGTTAAACCCTTTGTATATAACACTACTTCCAAATAAATTAACTTAGGCCCAATTAACACAAACACACACACTTTAGATAAATTGGGGAATTGAAAAGACACGGTAACCGTGTTTTCACAGAAGTCGGGGGGTGCCTAACACCTTGCCCCCGCTTAATCAAGCCCCCGAACTCTATGAATCTTGGTTTCTAAGTTCTATTAAGCAGAGTCCAATAATTGGACCTTTGTGTAAAACTTTTCAAATTCGGTTGAGTTGGTAAAACCATTTCATTACTACCAACTGGTGACTCTGAATTTTCAAATCGTCGACATTTTGTATCGGACTCTTTTCAAACTCACCCTTTCAAATGAAATTCAACACATAGAAAATATAAAGGGTAAAAAGAGGAATTCTAAGAAAAAGGAAATTTTTCCCGACGTCGAAAGATATTCTTCAAACATAGCAAGGTGTTGTAAGGTGGAAGAGCTGAAGTTTTGGGGTCTCAAAAGTCATAATTATCATGTATTCATGCAGAAGTTAATCCCTACGACATTTATCGACTTGTTACCGAAACGTGTGGTTGAAACACTGACAGAGCTTTTTCATTTCTTCATAGATCTATGCTTCACGGAGCTCTGGCTCAAAGACATAGATAAAATGGAGATCCAGATAGTGGAAATAATGTGCAAGTTAGAAATGATTTTCCCTCCATCGTTTTTTGATTCAATGGATCATTTGCTTATTCACCTGCCATACGAAGCCATGTTTGGCGGTCCTGTGCAATATAGATGGATGTATCCATTTGAGAGGTAATGACATTAATGTTTAAAATGATAAGCTAAAATGTTCATTCTTGTTTGTTAATCTATACATGCATATATAACACATAGGTATATACAACATCTAAAGAAAAAGGAAAAGAATAGAGACCATATAGAGGGGTCAATTGCTGAAAGTTATGTTATGGAGGAACTTGCTAATTTTTGCTTGTTGTACTTTGAGCCGAATGTTCAGACGAGGAACATGAAAGTAATATACATACAAGACAATCAGGTATGATGATAAAACATATACTTTGTAATCAATCTTATTTATTTATGAATAAAATAATTATTTATTAAAGGCATTTATTATCTACATGGTGCTGTTTTAAAAATATGTGATATATCCATAGTTTTAAGCAATGCCTTTAGAATCATGATGAGATCTAAATTCTTAGATAGCTTAAAACTAAAATGTTCTCAATCAATTGATTACTAAAAAGGGGATTAGTGAATCCGGATAGATTGGTACATACGTTGCTTGCTCATTGGATGAGAATGATTGATCACATGATCATTTGTTTGGAGACACTAAAGCATGTATGTAGGTACTTATTAGAGAATAAATTCACTGAACGTGATGTAGACACTCAAAATTTTCTACACGCCTGTTACTAACATTGTAGGAGGGCAGATTTGTCTTTCGGAGATAACCCTAGAAGACAGCTTACATCCATTCCGGATACTACCGAAAGTTCAGTTCCAACCCAAAACATAAACCAAGAATTTAATCTCAAACCCGGAACACACACCGGGAATGTCATTTCCAATCTCGGAGATAACCCTGAGGTACGTAGATCAAAAGACAGGCAACAACACCGGAGAGGAGAGTTACATCTCGGCGATAACATGCGACTTTCGGTTCGATCCGAAAACAACACTGGGAGTAGCGACTCCATCCTTGGTGATAGCCCTAAGGGATGCCATTGCAGTTTCGGCGATAACTCCATAAATACTTGTTTCAAATACATGCAATCAGCTTCAAGCTCAAACCTCCTCTCGAGGCATTCATACCTCAGACCCGGAGCTAACAATGGGCAAACAGGCACACCCACAGATGACAATGAGGCATACAAACAAGCAGTCCAATCTCAGATATAACCCTGAGCAACGTCTGCTTTCAGCTTAAACCGGCGATGACCCCGGTGAAGAGTCGAAACGTCATCTTACTGCCTCAACGTTTTCTCTCACAAGATGATATCGCGACATATAAATAAGTAGTCCAATCTCAGATGTAACCCTGAGCAATGTCTACTTTCAAATCAAACCGGCGATAACCCCGGCGAAGAGTCAAACGTCATCTTGCCCCTTCAACACTTGCGCGTCGTCTCAACACTTCATACATACATACTTCCAACGATGTCCCATAAGAACCGAGGAATAACAATCCCGATTGACTATTACGCGTGACAGTACTTTGAATAGAATTTGAAGCTTTAAGACCATGGGCATGGACCATTCTTCCTGACTTTGTACAACCTCTAATCCATGTCATTGCGTAACTCTCAACACAAGAGGTCCAAAAAAGGTCAGATATACCTCGTTCGGATGCTCGGATTGAAGTTCTGCAAGTTTAAGCAGACATTATAGTGCACGAGTGCACGTACTTCCAGATGACGGAACCCGCAAGGCCCGGATGCACCACGACCAGCCGCAGGTATAACCGTGGCTTCAGCAAGTGTACTTGCGGCCATCAGTCTATAAATATGAGCCTTGGGGTCAGCCATTTGAGGAAGGAAAGGAGAGAAAAAGGCGAGGAAGCCTTGTCCATTTTACTCTGTATACACCCCTATTGAGTGTTTCCTCTTCTATAAACATCTGTTAGCTCACATATAGCTATCTTTTTATCCGGCGGGAGCTGAGTGTTTATCCACATAAAGTCATAGAAGTCTACTTTGGCAGCCCACTGTAAGCCTTCTCACATTTTATAAAGTCTTCTTCTAATATTAGCACACACTGTTATACACATTGAGAGTCGTGTTGTGTGCGTTTGCCTGGACTTCGATCCGTGGTTTTCATTTCTATCTATATATATATACTTATATATGTATATATTTCATATATGGACTAACATTATCGAGTTATGCCTCGATTGAGCCTAAACTTCGGTCTGGAGCATTTATCTGCTTATATATATATATACTTATATATATAATTGTTGTCAGACATATCTGATGAGCCTCGATTTTACATCTGGTGCATTCTCTTATATATATATATACTTATATATATAATTGTTGTTGGACATATCCGATGTGTCTGGATTCACATCCAGTGCGTTTACTGCTTATATATATATATATATTTACATTTCGTCTTGCCTGGAGTTTATTTCGTGGTAGTTGATCGCTTTTACAGCTTTATTTACATTTCGTCCTGCCTGGAGTTTACTTCGTGGCAGTTGATTGCTTTTACAGCTTTATTTACATTTCGTCCCACCTGGAGTTTACTTCGTGGTGGTTGATTATGTCCATATATATATTTACCGCTTTTATATATTTACATTTCCGATCCCCCATGGAGTTGCTTCGTGGTGGTTGATCAAGTCTGTATATATATATATTTATAGCTTTTATATATATAACTGCTTACTGCTTTCCATACAAACTACAGTATCATGTGAGTTTAGGAATCATGTAATCACAGATTCGGTTCCCATGATGGATATTTTTCAGCTGTGAGCAGCTTGTACATTACTTTTCAGTGTCTGAATTTCCTAGGATGGTTGTCATTCCCGTGAGGAGTTTGGCACTGCTGTATATTATTTTCTCGAGAATGCCTCGCATCTCGAAAATAAAAGCAAACAAGCCGAACATTTAATAATAAAATGGAAGTATCAAAGACCTCAATTACTATTGAGCACAGGGTTTGAAAAACCTCTTTTTACAAAACTTCATTGCTATATCTTGTGTAAAACTGATTTTTTCTATAAATTCAAACCCTATGTATATAGGTGCGAACGAGGTACAACACTACTTCCAAATAATTGCACATTGATCCACACACACACACACACACATTCATATAACAGTTTCTTGAAAAAGTGGTGGTCACCGTGGTAGCACAGATGTCGGGAGGTGCCTAACACCTTCCCTCTGCATAATCAAGCCCCCGGACCCAAAATGAATCTCGGTTTCACAAACTCGTTTAGCAGTGTCAAATCACTGGGTCAATGTGCAAACCTTTTTCGGTTGCGTTGGTGCAACCAGTTAAATACACCAACTGGCGACTCTTAAAGTCAAATCGTCGACATTATACAAGTCAGACCTTTTTCACTTATTTTTTCAAACAAATCTCACATTAACATGAGAACACCAAAGAACACGTAACGATAAGGGACATTCAAAAATCCTGACGTCGACAGGTGGCGACTCTGCTGGGGACTCCAGTAAGAGGGCTTAAGCCGCAATTACAAGCTTTTTAAAACTGTTATATGCTTGTGTGTGAATGTTGCATTTACATTTCTGATGAATGTGTATGAATGCATTTTTACTTACTGCACTATACTATATCTATCTGCGATATTAGTGCTTCGCACTTATCATTTTCATAAATGGTGAGACACGTTGTATGTGAATGTATGTTGTGTGGTTCCTCCATCACGAGGCTATCCTTTCGGTGTTTGATTATTGGACTCGCAGGAAGAATAATTCCAGCGAGGCTCAGGAAAGGCACCACCCAGATTTGCTCCAGTTGAAAGACCGGATTAACTTCTCGTCAAGTAAATTGTGATGATCTGGGAACCTTCATGCCAAAAAGCCGCGAGAGTAACCCTAAGATAGGTCAACCTCTGATAAACCAAACGCGAAGGGAAGTCTCTTCATACTTTCCATTTTTAATTACTTGTAAAAGCATTTACTTGTAATTTTACTCCATGTTCATCCATATGTAATGGAAAATATTAAGGATATCTGTGCATGCATGACATGTTATCAATTTACACACGGTTTTGCAGGACAAAATTCCTAAAACGGATATGTTATGATAACATTTACATTACCCTAAGACTAAACTACGTAAGTCTTTTGTAGGGAAGCAATTGGGCCTGTTACCCGCTCAAAATCTAAAAAGGCCACGAGCCTACAACCACTCATGTCTTCTTCTGACCAGTCTAATATTGTTTCCCGAGAAGAATTTGACGGATTGAGTAAACAAATTACAGACTTGGCTGTTCTAATGAAAGAATTGCACCACCCACTCGAGTGTAAGATACCTACACAGTAATCCTCTACACAAGGAGGAGTTCAAGGTCCGGAAAAAACAATTCCAGAACCTCAGTTGGATACGATCAACAAAGTCCCTGAAAACACCCATCTCGGAGGAGATCCAGACACCGGTGATATCAGGAAGAAGGTCCTTCAAATGGAGGAAACTATCCGTGTTCTCAAAGGGATTGGAACACATGGCAGTGTTTCATATACAGACCTTTGCATATTTCCTGGTGTTCATTATCTAGAGAGATTCAAAACACTTGATTTTGAAAAGTATGACGGATTAGGGGATCATTATACACATTTAAAAGTGTTCATTGGAGAACTTGGATCTTATGCGGAAAATGAAAAGCTCAGAATGCAACTATTTTAGAAAAGTCTGACTGGAGAAACCCGTCCATGGTATACCAGATTAGACAACTCAAAGATCCATAGCTGAGAAGAGCTAGCTCATGCCTTCCTCACTCAATACAGTTTTCAATCTCAGATGGCTCCTGATCGGTATCAAATTACCAAGGTCAAAAAACAGTCTAATGAGTCTTTCAGAGAGTACGCTCAAAGGTGGAGGTGCCTTTCTGCTCAAGTTATTCCTTCCATGACGGAATCAGAAATGGTTATGACATTCATAGATGTACAGGAAGCTCCTTTCTATGAAAGAGTCTTAGCTGGTATTGGCAAACCATTCTCTGAAATGATTAAGCACTGAGAAATGGCTGAAATGGGATTGAAGTCCGGTAAAATTCAAGACCTAGTCGCTCTTAAAGCTGTTGCTAAGCACATCCGGTCTGGATCTTATGGAAACAACCCCCGGAGGGTCTATAAAAAGAAAGAGGAGGATGTTTCCTTGATACTACAAGGTCATAAAGGCAATCAAAGCATGCCTATGCAGAGGAGAAACTACTCCCCTTTTCAATCACAATCTTCAAATCCTCCATTACCTAAAGGTGGAGATGCAAAGCGTCCTCGAACGTTCACACCCTTAGGGGACTCGCTCGAGAATATTCTTGCTCTTCTGACTGCTTAGAAGAAAATTACACATCTTCTTCCACCAACCAACCCTAATGGGAGGGGTTTTAATGCTACTTGGAAATGTGCTTATCATGTCGGAGCACCTAGATATGATACTCAAGATTGTTAGGCCTTGAAACACAAGATCCAAGATTTAATAGACAACGGGGAGATCGTGGTCACCAAACCAGATCAAGCCCACGTGCAAGACAACCCTCTTCCTCAACACAAAGAAGAAGAGGTCAACATGATCAGTTGGAGCACTAGACATGGTTCCAATTCTAATGGAGAGTCATCCCAAACCATCAAAGATGGTGTTGACAGATGGAATTATGCAAAGTTCTAATTTACAGTGGAACAAAAGATGAAAGCTCTTTGCAAACAAATTGAGCAACTGGTAGAACTGGTGACCCACCATCATCAAGTCACACGCCAATTAATCAAGCAGGAGCATGCCTATCTCCTTCCTTTTGTTATGAATGCCTCTTCACCACCTTCAGAAAGCGAAGCTATGGAGGATAAGGTTACAAAGAGAGCCAATGTTAAAGCCCATCGGGATTTTGCCAATCAAAGGGAATTTACCTATCTTGGCTAATCTATGGAGGAGATACTGCAGATGTTGATCAACGAAGGAAGAATTACTTTCCTTCTCTCTCCAATCAATCCCCGCTCAGGACGTTTCAATTCTGATGAAGTGTGTCAATATTATTCACATTCTCGCGGTCACAGCATAGACGAATGCTGGGCACTCCGCCATCTCATTCAGAATCTTATTGATAGCGGTGTCTTGCAAATAGCAGATGATTACACTGTGTGACTTAAGGGTGGGAATGCATGTCCTACTAAATGGAAGGGATCAATAGCAGTTACATCCAAAGTGGATGATGAGATTGTCAAAGTATTTCCCATACAACCAATTCAACTCAAAGGAGCTGACAATCCTTTGAAAGTGGCCGCACCAGAGCCATTTTCTTTACCTTTCAGACCACAATATCCTGTTGTCAGCTTACACAAAGTTCCATGGAATTATGGAGAAGCTGAAGGATCCACGTCTCATACTACTGCTACATTGTCGAAAGAAAATCCACAGTATCTTCCTCATCGGGTTGTGAAACCTACTTGCGAAGCAAAGGGGAAGATTCCCATGGAGAAGATTGAAAAATTCCTCCGCACTATGGGCCACAATGAAGCCAAAGTGGTTTTAAGTTTGCGAGAAGCTCCACACCATATATTTATACTAGACTTGGTTTTCTCTTCCGAGGATCATCGGAAGATCTTACTGAAGGTTTTGGAAGAAGCCTAATTGCCAAAATCAGTGGATGTGGAAAAATTACAACATTTGGTTGACCAAATTTTCAACAACAATGTGATATCCTTCACTGATGACGACATACCGCCCGAAGGGACCGGTCATTGCAAGCCATTGCATATTGCAGTTTTGTCTTCCAGGTACATGCTAGCTGGAGTTTTGATAGATGGAGGCTCATCTCTAAATATTTGTCCTTATGCCACCTTGGTAAAGATGAATGTCAATCTCAAGCGGATCCAAAGCAGCCATACAGTTATCAGAGCTTTTGATGGATCCCGACGAAATGCCGGCGGAAAGATTGAGTTGCCAATTGAGATTGGTCCAAATACATTCAATGTATCTTTCCACGTCCTCAAGATAGATTCAGGATACAACCTGCTATTGGGGAGACCATGGATACACATGGCTGGAGCTGTTCCCTCCACGCTACATCAACAGCTCAAATACATTATCAACAACAGTCTAGTCACTGTCAACGCTGAGCCGGAATGTCTTGAACAAGGAGATCTGCCAATCATCAGTTTCAACTCTGAACTTGAGCTGGCCAGTTTTCATACTCTGGAAGTGAGTACCACGCAATCCCATTCCATTGGAGTGCCACTTCCTATACCCAGGATTTCTGCCGAGGTTATGTCGGCCACTCAAGAAATGATGTCATTGGGTTATCAACCAGGACAAGGGCTTGGCAAAGATAAGCAGGGTATTAAGCAGCCTATCCAAGTGTTCAGCCAAATTAAAATAGCCGGACTAGGCTATTCTGCCAGTTCCAGTCACAGGAATCCTCATAAGCACAAACAGGTTTATCAAGCTTCCACCGCACGACGATTTTCTATACCTTTACCTCATGAGTTAATATAGTCTCTAGTAAAGGTGCCAGCCCATGTTGTGGCCATACTATTTCCTAAACCAGTACCAATCAAAGCGAAAGAGGTGCTGATTCCTGATCCCAAAATGGAAGAAAAGGAACGGAAACGCAAACATGACATTGCCTTGATGATGATAGCCATACGCGTCATTGTTCATAATGAACATACAAACAGATACACCCTAGACGATGATTGCCCAGATGTCATGGTTATCATTCGGGAAAAGGAGGACAATGACGATCCTTCCATCACTGCAGTCCATCAGGACTTTTCCCTCGACAATTGGAGCAACACTCCATGCATTGGTCGACGAGGGTAAAATGGGCAGAAAAATCCCTCTGCCATGTAGATAACTTTAATTGCTTGCTTTCCTTTACAGTACTAGCAGTTATTTTATCAAGTACATGCTAACACTTTTGTATGATCGAACAGTTGCATATATTAAGTGAAAGCATATTCTATTTCAGGACTCTGAATTTAGATGTGCTTATACTTGCTGATGAGGTGCCTTCACTCCACAAGGGCTGTAACTTTGATGCAAAGTTGGATTCAGACTTGATGGACATCCAAGAGGACATTGAGACACCTCAGGAGATTAAGGAATGGGTTGCAGACAAACCTAAACCCAATCTTGGTCAAACCACTTCTTTCAATCTTGGAACCTTAGACAACCCTAAGCTAATCCAGATTGGTTCAGACCTTACCACAAATCATCGGAATAACATGGTTGCACTATTAACCCAATTTTAGGATGTGTTTGCATGGTCTCATGAAGACATGGTGGGTTTGTCCACTGACATTGTTCTTCATCGCCTTCCCATCAAAGAAGAATTCAATCCAGTTAGGCAAAAACTCAGGCGATTGAAACCTGAATGGAGTTTAAAAGTTAAAGAAGAAATTGTGAAACAATTTTAAGCTGGCATCATCATGGTGTCTACATATCCGGAGTGGATATCCAACATTGTTCCCGTGCCTAAACAAGGAGGAAAGGTGCGAGTCTACGTGGATTACCAGGATTTGAACAAAGATTGCCTTAAAGATAGCTTTCCCATGCCATTTATCCACGTTCTTATTGACAATACTGCTCAATACGGCATGTACTCCTTTGCTGATTGCTTTGTGGGGTACCATCAAATTATGGTTGCTGAGGAAGATCATGAGAAAACTGCTTTCATCACGCCTTGGGGAACCTTTTGCTATAGACGGTTGTCATTCGGCCTCATCAATGCCTGGGCAACCTATCAGCGAGCTATGATAACTCTTTTCCACAATTTAATGCACAAGGAGATAGAGATTTGTGTGGATGACATCATCATCAAATCCCGGAAGGAGGATGACCACTTAGATCATCTCATAAATCTTTTCAACAGGTTGCGTAAGTACAACTTAAAGTTGAATCCATCCAAGTGCGCCTTTGGTGTTAAGTCAGGTAAGTTGCTAGGTTTCTTAGTCAGCCACAAAGGGATTGAACTGGATCCTACCAAAATTTAGGCCATCAAGGAAATGCCCATTCCTTAGACAGAGAAGGAAATACGGGGATTTTTGGGAAGAATCAACTTCATTAGCAGGTTCATTTCTCAACTCACAGCAACCTGTGAGCCTATCTTCAAGCTATTAAGGAAGAACTCCTCCGTGAAATGGAACGATGAGTGCCAGAAAGCCTTCCTTACCATTAAAGATCAACTGATTAATGCTCCTATTTTGGTACCTCCTAGGGATGATGTTCCCCTATTCATGTACATATCCATAAATGATAATGCCATAGGCTGTATGCTGGGGCAAAAAGACAATAGAGGCTAAGAACGAGCTATCTATTACCTCAGCAAAAGATTCAGCATCAGTGAACACAAGTACACTCTAATTGAGAAGACTTGTTGTGCTTTAGCATGGGCTTCCATGAGGTTACAACATTACCTCCATGGTTATATAACCCATCTCATATCCCACGTGGATCCTCTCAAGTATGTGTTCAGCAAGCCCATTCTGAATTATCGACTGTCCAGATGGCAGTTGATCCTACAACAATTTGATATCGTCTACGTGACACAAAAGTCTGTCAAAAGTCAAGGATTTGCGGATCAACTGGCTGCCACACCTGCAGGGGACTACAAACCCTTGGAAACATACTTCCCCGATGAGGGGGTAATGACAGTTCAGCTGTAACATTAGTACGATAGATGCCGTACGTGGAAAATGTATTTTGATGGAGCTGTTAACACAGAAGGCTCTGGAACTGGAGCAGTTCTAATATCCCAGATGGGGAGCAGATCTCGTCGTCGCCGTTAAATTGCGGTTTATGTCACACCAACAACAAATTGAGTATGAAGGTCAGATCATGGGGCTAAAACTTGCCCGTTCAATGGGCATCAGGCGGTTAACTATCTTTGGGGATTCTGAATTTGTAATCAGACAATCCATAGGAATCTATCAAACCAAATATTTACATTTGCTGCCTTACCAACGACAAGTTTATAGATGGCTTTGGAGTTCGAAGAAATCTCCTTCTACACATTCCTCGTAATAGGAATGATTTTGCAGATGCATTAGCAATGTTGGTCTCCTTGGTTTACAAACCTGACAAGAAAAACATGCCAAACATCACGTTTGCTCTGAAAAAGCCCCAGTCAATGGGAATTATGTCAGAGAAATATCGGATGAACTACCTCCCATCCATAACCCTTGGTATCGATGCATTAAAGAGTATCTACGAGATGGATCTACACCCGCTGAGGCGAGCCTAACTGAGAAGAGGTGGATTCATCGACTTGCTATGAAATTCTACCTGAGTGGAGATGCACTCTATAAAAGAGATGCTTGAATAGGTCTCCTCAGATGTCTAGATAAAGACCAAGCTCAGAGACTCATGGATGGGATCCATGGTGGAGTATATGGCCCTCACATGAGAGGACCCCTACTTGTCAAGAAGATCCTCAGGATAGGGCATTATTGGCTTACGCTCAAGGCTGACTGTGATGATTACGTCAAGAGGTGCTATCAATGCCAGATTCATGGGAATGCTACACCCCTCCAAGGGAACTCCACAATATAAGTTCGCCATGGCCCTTCTCAATGTGGGGAATGGACATGATCGGGCCCATCGAGCCCAAAGCCAGTAATGGACATCGATTCATATTCACCATGATCGACTACTTCACCAAATGGGTAGAAGCAGCCTCCTTCCCCAGGGTTACTAAAGAAGTTATCATTGCTTTCATCAGAAACAATGTCATCTGTCGATATGGACAACTAGAGGTCATTGTGTCAGACAATGCTAAAAACCTCAACAACAAAATGATGGAGGAGTTATGCAGAAAATTCCACATCAAACACCTCAACTCCGTCATCTACCAACCAAAGATGAATGGTGATGTTGAAGCGGCTAATAAAAACATCAAAAAGATCATGCAGAAAATGTCCGCCAATCACAAAGGATGGCCTGACCTCTTGCCTCTGACTTTATTAGCCTACAGAACTTCCATGCGAACTTTCACTGGGGCAACCCCCTATTCATTAGCTTATGGGATGGAAGCAAAGGTTCTTATAGAGGTGGAAATGGAATCCTCGTAGTATTGATGGATGCTCAGTTGAGTGAAGACCAATGGGTACAAGAAAAGTATCACCAGTTGTCTCTAATAGACGAAAGGCGAACCGCGGCGATCTTCCATAGTCAGTTATATCAGCAAAGGATCGCACGATCCTACAACAGAAAAGTCCGAGTGCAGAAGTTCAAACAACATGACTTGGTTTTAAAGAAGATCATTGACAACCAATATCAATCTAAGGGAAAATTCGCTCCTAACTGGGAAGGCCCATTTGTTGTCAAGGAGGTATTGACAGGAGGTGCTCTCAGATTGCAGGAAATGGATGGCGATGAATTTCCACAACTCATCAACTCGGACACCGTGAAATGGTACTATGTCTGAAGTTAACATCAAACAAACATCCTGGTTTTGATCATCAAATCACCAGTCATTCCGGTTTTGAACCCTCTCTTTTTTATACTCTTCTGCCCCTCAAGGAAACATACACTTCAAGCCAGCAACTTGGTTTTACCTCAGTTCAAACCTTTCATAATTTCGGCTATCCTGAAGACGGGACTAAACCTTTCACATCTGCAGTTTATCCTGAAGACGGGATTAAACTTTTTCACCTGCAGTTTATCCTGAAGACGGGATCAAACTTTTTACACACCTGCAGTTTGTCCCCATTATGGGATCAAACTTTCTTCTCCCCGCAGTATAGCCTGCATATGGGATTCACGTTTCTCTTCATCTGTGATTCATTCTGAGGGGAGAACTACGTCGACATGATCTCCTCTTCAATAGGAGTACGTAGGCAACCATATGCTTAATGGCCCGATCGCAATAAACAACAAAAACAACAAAAATACTTTTACACCCTTCTTCAACAATAAAGCTTCTGCCTTTCACATTCAGCGTTGAACCTCTTACACCAGGTTCGAACTACACAGACTTGATCTCCTCTTCAATAGGAGTACGTAGGCAGCCATTTATGGTTCAGTCTAACCCCTACCAGAACAAAAATTCTTGTCACACGGTACTGGGATCAACCTTTAATTCATCACATTTCATCAGTTTTAGATCAAAGGGATAGAATTACCCAATCTCTTCTCACAAATAGAAGATTCGGTGACCATCTAAGCTGTGATCGTGCCTCAAAGAGGAATACCAACCCATAAGAGATGGAATTAACTAGGCTTCTCACAAATAGAAAATTGGCGACCATCGTAGTGGGTTGTTAATCTCAAAGAGGAAGAAAGCACCCTCCTCTCCACTTTTCCATACAGATACCAGTCCCAAGACACCAAAGATGGTAGGGATATACAGAAATCAATGATCCGTTCTGAGAGATCTTGCGACGTCTTAATGTCCACCTATCAAGGATAAGTTCAGAATGCATCAAGATCACAAGGCCCTGAAGAAATAGGCAAATATCAAGCAAGTATCAAGGTATAACTAAAAGGGAAGTGAATCGAAATATATTTCACTGCCATACATAATACTGTTTGATATATACATATGTATTGTACATGACAAAATGGGTAAGCTAGTCTGTGCAGGAAAATACAAAGCTATCTACAGATCTGTGTGTATGCGGACTATCAGATCTAATATAGCCTCCCTCTCTGAAGATGGAGGTAGCACTGCAAGCTCCTGCCCAAGGGTATCTACATGAGCTAGTAGATCAGAGGCTAACTGCATGGTGGCATAATGCTCATCAATGTAAGCACTCATGTCGGCAAGACTAACAGTCATCTGGGATCTAACTGAAGTACTATCTGCAATGGCCATATCCCTAGCGAGATAAGGCGGCATTCTCGCTCGTGCAATCAATGTATCTCACGGTCGATCTAGCCTCATCATCTCTCTAACAGATGGCGTCTCTCCCATCAAGAGTCTGTCAACATCGCGACCCTAGCCCGATCTCTCTTATAGGTCATCGATGTAAGCTCTGCTCCAAATACTATCTTGGGATCTTGAGTAATGCTTGGCTTTTCGGGGTGGGAGAATCCATCACAAATCTTTGCGCAAACCAATGATCAAGTCATTGATGGGAATGTCAGCCTTTTCTATTATGCATAATGTTTTGGATAGTAAAATCTTTTTATATAAAACTGAATACTTTTATAAAGTTATTCGTTTTATTAGACTATAAATAGAATATATTATATTATATTATGCATAGTGTTTGTATAGTGCCTGCATAGTGTTTGCATAGTAAAATTTTTTATATAAAACAAAATACTTTTATAAAGTTATTCATTTTATTAGATTATAAATAGAATATATTATATTTTATTTAAAAGATTTTGTTTTATTAGAATATTTTATAGTAAACCAATCTGGACCGTCTGTTTAAAAGTAAATCAACTGGGATAGTTCAGAATTAGTTACTATTCGGTCCATTCTCCTATAAATAGAAGCTCATTCCTTCATTATTTCTTACAAATTCTTTGAAACTCTAGAGAGAGAAACTATAGAGAGAAAGAAAAGAAAAGTATTCGCTACTTCACTACTCCTATATCCGGTTTGTTCTAAGGTAAGGGTATTATTTCTTTCGTATTCATGAAGAGAACTTCATTATTCCATTTTTTTTATTACATTGGAATAACTTTGTATACGCTGGTCTACCCTATACTTGGTGAAATTCTTACATTATTCCATTCTTTATAATTATGTTGGAATAACTGCATACATGTGAAGTACTGCATACATGGTGAAATTCTTTCGTTATTCCATTCTTTATTATTCGTAGGAACATCCACATGCATGCGTTTATGCATGACTGGTTCCATTATTTATTATTCGTTAGAACATCCCATCGGCATGTAATTTACTTTAACCTGGTTCCGTTATTTATTATTCATTGGAATATCCATGCGTGCGTTTACGCATGATCCGGGTTCCGTTATTTATTATTTTATTGGAATAACCTGTCTGTGCAGTCTATCGCATGCTTGGTGATTTCTTTTGTTATTCCATTCTTTATTATACTCAGTTGGTTAAAGTTTGGACTTCTATACTCCATAAAATTAGTGGAATATCCTTGATATTTGTGCTTCATCAAGTATCTTTTCATGAAAATATTCTTCTGAGCATTCTTGAATTTTACTCTACAAAGAAGTATCATGTTGACAATTTGGACGTTATTAGTTCCTGGATAAATTAATTCTTGAACTTGTTTTATTGAATTCTTATATCATTGTCATCATCCTCATGTTTATATTATGTTGAAAGTCATCCGTATTTGTAGTGCATAGAAAGAACTTGGTATGATTATGACTAGGGATTATTCGGTATAATCATGGTAGTAATGTTATAAATGATATGGTAAAAGTCCTCATTGGCCCATAGTGCATTGATGGACAGTTGTTGGCATGATCATGACCATTGATGTATACACGAATATCCTTGGCCCGTAGTGCATGGATAATTTGTGGTTGTGATACTAATGAATATCTTTGGCCGTAGTGCAGGGATAATGTGGATTATTTATTAAGCTGAGTCCCAGCGATAAAAGTGATGAAAAACCTTTTAAATCATAAAAGATAGTAGATTTTATTCTCTACTTGACTCTTTTAATGGATTGCTTGTTTCGCTGCAGTTAAACTTGATGTTTGTTATATTGTATCAATTTAACATTGTTGAAGGCTAACGATAATTTATTCTTTATTATCTTTGTCATAATATTTCTTACTGGGCTAGTTGAGCTCACCCTTTTACTTTCATTGTTCTCTTCAGGAAATGAGAAGCGAAAGCGAGAGGACTAGTCGGGGAACGGAGTGACGGTCTAGATAATAGCATTAGTAGTCCTCACTATTCTGTTAAATAGTGTGATAATAAATGTAATGAGGACTCAATTGAGTGTGCATCCCATTTGATTGATAATGAGGAGAGAATGACGCGAATGTTTCTAAAAGGTTTGAAACCCGAGATACGTCAATATCTTATCTCTTATAAACTATGTTTGTATTCAGATGTTGTTAATAGGGCTCAGTTATTGGAGCGCGATAATGAGTCAACCCAACCAAAAGAGAGCAGCCGGCAAAATGATAATACCAGTGATACTTGATCATCAAGCGGTGACAATAAGCGTGGAGGGAATCAATATGCCAGAAATGGTAACCACTTCGTTGGTAATCATGGCCAAAACAATAAGAATGGACATTTCAAGAAGAGGAGATTCAACAATGATGGAAAGACGTCAACACCAACACCCGTTGTTAAGGAAGGAGAACGACCACCTATTATATGCTTCAAATGCGGAGGAGAGGGACACATCAGTCCAAACTGTGCAATGCCGTCCAAAGCATGTTATAATTGTGGAAGAAAAGGTCACCTAGCCCAATTTTGTCATTCACCGTAGACAAGTTCAGCTAGGATGGAGGCACCAAAGGACGCCCCAGAAAAGTCAAAGCCAGTAGTGCAAGGAGAGAGCGTTTGTCGTGACCTCCCAGAAAGCAAGGAACCCAAACGAGGTCATCACAGGTAAGCTTATCATAAACTCTAGCGAAGTATATACCTTATTTGATACCGGTTCTACCCATTCTTTTATTTCTCCTACTTGTGCTCAACATTTAAATTTGTCTCCGGAGAAATTAGACTTTGACTTATCTATTGAAACTCCATTGGGAGAAACCTTCATTACATCCATTATTTATAAGTCTTGTTTGGTTCAAATCGGTACCCTCACATTACCTGTCGATCTTATTTCATTGAAAATACTTGCATTTGACGTAATTCTAGGGATTGATTGGTTAACTACTCATCATGCAAAAATTGATTATTTTCGTAAGGTTGTTAGCTTTCATATTCCTAACCAACCTATTATGCGAATTCAAGTAACCAAACCATTAAAATCAATCACTGTCATCTCAAGCCATAAAGCTATTCGTTTATTGAAAAACGGATGTCAAGCTTTCTTAGCTCATGTCACGGATCTAAACAGAAATACGCCAGTTTTGAATGATATTTTAAGTGTTAATGAATTTCCTGACGTATTCCCTGAAGAACTTCCTGGCCTACCCCCAAAGCGTGAAATTGAATTTTGTATCGACTTTGAACCTGGTAAAAAACCCATTTCCAAACCCCATATCGAATGGCTCCTATTGAACTTCAGGAGTTAAAGACCCAACTGCAGGAATTATTAGACATCGGTTTCATTCGCCCTCTAAGACGTCTCCTTGGGGTGCTCTATTTCTATTCATGAAGAAGAAAGATGGGAGTATGCGACTTTGTATTGATTATCGGGAGTTGAACCATGTCACTATCAAAATAGATATCCATTGCCTCGCATTGATGACCAGATGACCCGATTAGAACGCAGCCAAATTTTTTCAAAGATTGATCTTCGTTCTGGATATCACCAATTGAAGATTAGAGCCGATGACATTCCAAAGACGGCTTTCAGAACTCAGTACTGGCATTATCAATTCCTAGTCATGTCTTTTGGATTGACTAATGCTCCTGCTGCCTTCATGGATATGATGAACCGAGTATTCAAGGAATATTTGGATCACTTTGTGGTCATCTTTATTGATGACATCCTCATATATTCCAAAAGCCATGAAGATCATGAGAAACACTTGAGGCTGATACTTTAAAAGCTGCGTGAATATAAGCTTTATGCCAAGTTGAAGAAATGTGAGTTCTGGCTTGAGGAAGTAGCATTCCTTAGGCACGTGGTATCAAGTCATGGAATATTTGTTGACCCATCAAAGATTGAAGCTATTCAAAGCTGGGAGAAACCTAAATCAGTGACCGAAGTACGTAGCTTTCTCAGCTTAGCTGGTTATTATCAGAGATTCGTAGAAGGGTTTCTCGAATTGCTACTCCCTTAACTCAGCTGACTCAGAAAGATACAAATTCGGTTGGAACGAGGAATGTGAGAAGAGTTTTCAAGAACTCAAGAGAAGACTCATTTCAGCACCTGTTCTGACAATATCATCTGGCTCGGAGGGATTTGTCATCTATAGTGATGCTTCACGCAAAGGGTTAGGATGTGTTCTCATGCAACTTGGGAAAGTCATAGCCTATGCCTCTCGACAACTCAAAGAATATGAGAGGAATTATCCTACTCATGATCTAGAGTCAAGCGACTATAAATCTCCCAGACTTAAAATTTGGACGCATTACTTGTATGGGGAGAAAGTGGAGATCTTTACGGAACATAAAAGTCTCAAATATTTCTTCACTCAAAAGGAACTCAACATGCGACAACGATGTTAGCTTGAACTATTGAAAGATTATGATCATACCATCCAATACCATCCTGGAAAAGTAAACGTGGTATTTGCCGGGCGATTGAATAGAAGATCATACGCTGCATTTGAAAAGCGATATTGTCAATGCAGAGGCCCATTTTGTATGACTTGCAAAGGATGGAGATAGAGATAAAGACTCCAGGGACCCACGTGATGATGGCGAATATATGTGTAGAACCGACTTTAATCGATAAAGTTAAAGCTGCTCAAGGTACAGACCTGGAGCTGATGCATATGAGGAAGAAAGTACAAAAAGGTGCTATGCCGGAAGCAAGAATCAATGAAGAAGGAATACTTCGAGTCAACTCCAGACTTTGTGTTCCTAACGATCCTGAGTTAAAGTATAAAATCATGATGGAGGCGCACAACACACCGTTTCCAATCCATCCTAGGAGTACCAAAATGTATCATGATCTTTGACATACATTTTGGTGGGGCAATATGAAGAGAGAGATAGCGCTGTTTATCTCAAGGTGTTTAACTTTTCAACGAGTCAAGGTAGAGCATCAAGTATAAAAAGGTCCATTGCAACCACTTAAAATTCTAGAATGGAAGTGGGAGCACATTACCATGGATTTCATTACTGGTCTTCCCAAAGTTTCTCAAGGCATAGATGAAATTTGGGTCATTGTTGATAGATTGGCCAAGTCTACTCATTTCTTACCAATACGAGAAACTTATACACTTGAACGTCTTGCTCGTATATACATAAACGAGATTATAAGACTGCATGGTATTCCAGTATCTATAGTTTCTGATCGAGACCCAAGATTCACTTCACGATTTTGGGTTAGTTTACAAAAAGCTATGGGCACAGATTTACGATTTAGTTCGGCATATCATCCTCAGACGGACAGACAATCAGAGAGGACTATTCAAACTCTTGAAGATTTATTAAGACTCTGTGTCCTTGACTTCAAGGGAAGTTGGGACAAGTTCTTACCATTGGTGGAGTTTTCTTACAACAATAGTTATCAAACAAGTATTGAACTGTTGAAAGATTATGATCATACCATCCAATACCATCCTGGAAAAGCGAACGTGGTAGCTGACGCATTGAGTAGAAGATCATATGCGGGTACGCGTGCGATATTGTCAACGCAAAGGCTCATTTTGTGTGACTTGCAAAGGATGGAGATAGAGTTAAAGACTCCAGGGACCCATGTGATGATGGCGAATATACGAGTAGAACCGACTTTAATTGATAAAGTTAAAGCTGCTCAAGCTACAGATCTGGAGCTGATGCGTATGAGGAAGAAAGTGCAAGAAGGTGCTATGCCGGAAGCAAGAATCGATGAAGAAGGAATACTTTGAGTCAACTCCAGACTTTGTGTTCCTAACGACCCTGATTTAAAGTATAAAATCATGATGGAGGCGCACAACATACCGTTTGCAATCCATCCTGGGAGTACCAAAATGTATCGTGATCTTCGTCATACATTTTGGTGGAGCAATATGAAGAGAGAGATAGCGTTGTTTATCTCAAGGTGTCTAACTTGTCAACGAGTCAAGGCGGAGCATCAAGTACCAAAAGGTCCCTTGCAACCACTTGAAATTCCAGAATGGAAGTGGGAGCACATTACCATGGATTTCGTTATGGGTCTTCCCAAGGTTTCTCAAGGTATAGATGCAATTTGGGTCATTGTTGATAGATTGACCAAGTCTGCTCATTTCTTACCAATACGAGAAACTTATACACTTGAACGTCTTGCTCGTATGTACATAAATGAGATTGTAAGACTGCATGGTATGCCAGTATCTATAGTTTCTGATCGAGACCCAAGATTCACTTCACGATTTTGGGTTAGTTCGCAAAAAGCTATGGACACGGATTTACGATTTAGTTCAGTATATCATCCTCAGACGGACGGACAATCAGAGAGGACTATTCAAACTCTGGAAGATTTATTAAGACTCTGTGTCCTTGACTTCAAGGGAAGTTGGGATAAGTTCTTACCATTGGTAGAGTTTTTCTACAACAACAGTTATCAAGCAAGTATTGGCATGGCTCCATTTGAGGCGTTGTATGGAAGAAAGTGTCGTTCTCTAGTATGCTGGGATGAGGTGGGTGAAGCAACGTTGTTGGGACCGGAGTTGGTATGTATGACTACGGAAAAGATTCAAATGATCCGACAACGTATAAAAACCTCACAAGACCGACAAAAGAGTTATGCTGATCTTCATCGAAAGGACGTGGAATTCGATATTGGAGATCATGTGTTGTTACGTGTTGCTCTATGGAAAGGAATTACGAGATTTAGAATGAGAGGAAAGCTCAATCCTCGATTCATTGGCCCATTTTTAATCCTCGATCGAGTAGGGATTGTAGCCTATAGACTCGCTTTACCACCAAGTATGTCTCGTGTTCATAAAGTTTTTCGTATATCCATGTTATGTAAATATGTGAAATACCTGAACCATATTATTGAGTTAGAACCAGACGAAATAGCGGAAGATTTAATGTATGAAGAGGTTCCTGTTCAAATCTTGGATAAGAAGGAACATATTCTACGCTCCAAGGTTATACCTCAAGTGAAAGTTTTATGGAGGAACCACGATGTTGAGGAAATGACCTGGGAGTTAGAATCTGAAATGAAATCAAGGTATCCTTACCTCTTCGACATACCAGGTACGTACCCTAATTTTGAGGGCAAAATTTCATAAGGGGAGAGTGTAAGACCCCAACTTTTATGAATAAAGATGAATTTTCTATAATTATCATTTTTGAATATTATGGAATGAATTTGATATAATGTTATAGTTGTGTGTAATAGTTATAAATTTTGCAAAGTATGCAAGTTGTTATATAATATTCGATTGGTCGGGGAATATTTGTTTTAACAGGGAATATTCGTACGAAGGCACAATCATTGGTGGACCCCATAACGAAATTATTGTCGGATTGAGAAAATGACAAAAATATTTTATGAAAATAACGACGGAAGTTTTATCGTTAACTATTGAAACACCCGGTGTTAAAAGTACAGGAATACGCGTGGTTGCATAATTGCACACGGTATTGATTATTGATGCTTACATGAGAAGTCACTCAATTTTGTTCAATTATTGCTTCAGTAATTGTTGCATAGTATCTCACGTTAATTGATTCAATTATTGTCGATATTTTATATATTATTAAATCAATAATTGAGACGACAAAGTTATTAATATTATTATTTGTAATATTAACGTTGTCTAGAAGTTCTGCCAAGGAGAGGTTTGGTCACCTAATTGCGTGCCAATAGGGAGAAATCCTTATTGGAAAGCACCCTCTTTCCTGGGAATGACCTGGTCGATTAATAGTGTGAATTATAATAATGATACTGAAGTTTTGTTTTATTAGTATTATTAATGTAATAAAACAGAAAAGTTTTTTATATAAAACAAAATACTTTTATAAAGTTATTCATTTTATTAGACTATAAATAGAATATATTATATTCTATTATGCATAGTGTTTTGCATAGTAAAATCTTTTTATATAAAAATGAATACTTTTATAAAGTTATTCATTTTATTAGACTATAAATTGAATATATTATAATTTATTATGCATAGTGTTTGTATAAGTGCTGCATAGTACTTTTCATAGTAAAATCTTTTTATGTAAAATATAATACTTTTATAAAGTTATTCGTTTTATTAGATTACAAATAGAATATATTATATTTTATTTAAAATATTTTGTTTTATTAGAATATTTTATAGTAAACCAACTGGACCGATTCTGTTTAAAAGTAAATCAATCTGACTGTTTCAGAATTAGTTCTTATTCAAAGCCCATTCTCCTATAAATAGAAGCTCATTCCTTCATTATTTCTTACTTAATTCTTTCAAACTCTAGAGAGAGAAACTATAGAGAGAGAAAGAAGAAAAGTGATCTCATTACTTCACTACTCCTATATCCAATTTGTTCTAAGGTAAGGGTATTATTTCTTTCGTATGCATGAAGAGAACTTCATTATTCCATTTTTTATTCTCATTGGAATAACTTGTATCATGATCTACCCTATACATGGTGAAATTCTTTCGTTATTCCATTCTTTATTATTCTGTTGGAACATCCCCATGCAATGCGCTTACGCATGATCTGGTTCTGTTATTTATTATTCTATTGGAACATCCTATCGCTATGTAATTTACTTTGATTCGGTTCTCATTATTTATTATTACATTGGATTATCACCGTATGCATGCGTTGCGCACGCGTGACTGTTCTCGTTATTTATTATTCGCTTGAATAACTTTGCTGTGTGCGGTCTATCGCATTCCTGGTGATTTGTTTTGTTATTCCATTCTTTATTATACTCAGTTGGTTAAAGTTTTGACTTCTATACTCCATGAAATTAGTGGAATATCCTTGATATTTGCGCTTCATCCAGTATCTTTTCATGGAAATATTCTTTTGGGCATTCTTGAATTTTACTTTACAAAGAAGTATCATGTTGATAATTTGGACGTTATTAGTTCCTGGATAAATTAATTTTTGAACTTGTTTTATTGAATTCTTATATCATTGTTATCATCCTCATGTTTATATTATGTTTAAAGTCATCTGTGGCTTGTAGTGCATAGATGGACTTGGTATGATTTTGACCAGGGATTAATCGGTATAATCATGACCGTAATGTTACAAATGATGTGGTAAAAGTCCTCGTTCGCCCGTAGTGCATTGATGGATGAGTTGTTGGCATGATCATGACCATTGATGAATAAACGAATATCCTGGCCCGTAGTGCATGGATAATTTGTGGTTGTGATACTAATGAATATCTTGCGTCAGAAAAGCGTGGATGATGTGGATTATTTAATAAAGTCGAGTCCCAGCGATAAAAGTGATGAAAAACCTTTTAAATCATAAAAGATAGTAGATTTTATTCTCTACTTGACTCTTTTAATGGATTGTTTGTTCCGCTGCAGTTAAACTTGATGTTTGTTATATTGTATCAGTTTAACACTGTTGAAGGCTAACGATAATTTATTCTATATTATATTAGTTATAATATTTCTTACTGGGCTAGTTGAGCTCACCCTTTTACTTTCATTGTTCTCTTCAGGAAATGAGAACGTAGCAGGGACTAGTCGGGGAACGGAGTGACGGTCTAGATAATAGCATTAGTAGTCCTCACTATTCTGTTAAATAGTGTGATAATAAATGTAATGAGGACTTAATTGAGTATGGATATTGTCTAGATGACAATATTTGTATTAAAACTCACGGCATATATTTTGTTTTATTTTACACGATTGTTGTATAATTAAGTTGTATTTGAATTTTGTACCATGTATTTGGCGACTCAAGATAGGTGATGTATACCTATTTTGGGGGCATCACAAAAGATGTGTTCGGCACTGGATCTCTATCTACAGGAATGTCAGGCTGATACAAGGGAGGATCTGCACCGGCAAAGCCATATGGGTCACCTGAGGGGCCAGCTCCAGAGCTGGAAGGATCAAAAGTATCTACCTCTGAAGGAACTCTACCCAAATGCCGAATAAAAAGATGTGTCCGGTCCAACTGCCGGGTCAATCTGTCTATCTGTGTCACATGAGTCGGATCTCTGACACAGGCTAGCCAATCCGTCATCATCACGGATCTTGGAACCATATCCCCCATGAACTATGTGGCGCAGGTCTGAGCTCCAATAGTACGAGGGATCCACCAATGCTGGAACATCTCCTGAGACCAGGGGCCCTCTGACAATGTAAAACCGTCAATCCCCAACAATGGAATGTCAATGACGGGTGATTGTGAAACAGGCCAATAACGTCTGGCAGGAGGCAAGATCGACATATGTATCTCTCCTGTAGTGCTCCTGATAGCACGCTCTCCTAAATAGAGCTCCCATCCTCCATCTATAAAGAGAGGAATCCTGCGGGTACCCATCCTCAAATACAACTTCCAAATGCTCTCCAGAGTAGGGAACCCATGTGATGACATCGGCTGTTAACAACTCCAGCTGTAGGCGACAATGAGTGAAACCCTCAGTAATAGGGACCTTCGCCAGTATGGAATGATGTCATCTCCGTCCTCGTGGATAGGTGTCTAAACCTAACACGCTCATAGGATGCAAACATGGAAGCCTCTCATAGGCCCAAAACTGCCAACACAAAGGCAACATATGCTGTCAGTCAACACTCTTAACCTATACATGGGAAAAGACAAGAGAAACACTCACCAGCAGAAACGGGTAGAATCCTAACCACGCCTCGGTTAAGCCCTGCGATCGCATGCACATTCCCCTGAGGAAGTAGGCAAAGGTGTAGGAACCCCAATCATACTCTCCTATACGGTCCACGTGTCGAGGGCGCTGATCAAAACGAAGGACACCGTAGAGGAATTATCTGCTATGAAGCAGCCCCTAATGATCATCAGGAACAATCGCGGAAGAATGAGATCCCTGACTCTCACATCATCAGGTATGGGCTCACTCAACAGCCCGCTCATAGCATCTATGCTCAAAGGAACCATACGAACAATCCTGCCCTTGAGCGCCTCCGCCGGAACTCCCAACAAGGATCTGACGGCAGTAGGGGTGATATCCGCCGTGCAAGGCACCGGCGCCCCTCCAAACTCCATACCTATGATAAACCACCAATCCATCGGCATCATCATCACCTCACGGAGCCCGAAGAATGGAGTGGATCTGAGTGCAGTGAAACCACCGCTCAGACAAGGCCCTGAGGTAACCCCAGGGACAGCGATGGGGTAGAATGGAGAAGAACATCCCAAATCTCTAGCCATGGACGATCGCTCTGTAGTCATCATGCAAAGCCTGATACATAGAGTGGATGCTAAACCAGTTCCCTCAAGGTTGTGTGAAGCTGGGAACCTACATCAAATGTAGATCAACATCAGAATCCTTAACTCCTCATCAATAGGAAATATGAAAGATTAAAGATCTAACTTCATACCTCATTTTTGTGCAGGTATACTGAAGGATGCCTACTCAAGTCACCCAGAAGATCTGGGTTCGCCACTTGAATACATGGCAATTCCTTACGGGGAACACGTACAGCAGGAGCAGGAACCTCGATCGATACATCCTCCTCCTCGTCCTCAACATTCGGTACTTTAACCCGAATAGGACATATCACCGCCTCCACTAAATGACGAGGCTGTTTGACAAAACTACGTTGAGGCTCTTCAGAAGCTCTCCTCCGTACACCAGAAGTGGTCCTGTGAGAACTGCTCGGCTGATCCGGATCCATAATATCTGGACAACAAGTTTCCAAATCACCTTAGAAAGGATGTGGTAAATTCTTACCTGGAGCTTTTCAAAATGTGTTGTTTTAAAATACATCCACAGTAGAGTTAAAAATGCATGACTACCCAATACCTACATTTTGGGAAAATTTGCCATAGCCCCCTTTGTAAATGGGACTATCCACATGCACATAGGCATAACTAGGTGGCCATTTAGTAGCACACCTATACACAGTCATATACATCCTACATGCATTAATCACATTACAGTAAAAAATCCATAAGTGTAGTCTAATTACCAGGATTATTTTGTTTTTCTACCTTTACTCATTTGTCCTCGGATAGGATAAGAAATGACAGTAAAAGGTGCCAATTTGACTATTTCAAAAGTCAAATTTTTTCACATCATTATGTTCAGCATGGTTTAATACTAACATTTGCTATGTTGAAATTTTTTATCAAGTAATATCAGCATGCATATTCACTACTATTTATCTAAATGCATTTCATGTGATAAGTCATTTTCCAACTAATAGAAACTGCAAAAAATACATGCATACGTTACTAGGATAGTGAAGAACGCTTGTACGGTGGCAGAATATGCAGAAAGTTCCCCGAACTCAGCAGATCTGAAGAAGAGCTCTCAGATTTCCTTCACTGTGCAACTTGATAATGACTTATGAAAGCAACCATTCGCCTATACATAGGCACGGTTGGCCGTAGGCTCACCTACGGCTTCTGTAGGTGTACCTGCGGCACTTCTACATGGGTCCCACACCTCCGGCTCACTCCAGTTAGAGTTACAAAGGTGGTCTCATAAGCTAAAAAGGCCAAATCAGGAATAAAAGTGCTACGCGATTGAGCGGAATAGCCGGAAATCCTGGTTTCTTGTCGGTCAGAGTTATACTCCTACCATCTGAATGGTATTAGCCTGAATGGAGGGTATACTATACCAATGAGCTCAACTTTCACATATTATGCTTGGCAATACCCCACAAAGGTCCGATGTCGTCATTTGCAGGGTCACAACCCTAAACATCCCTGGCGGGGGTTACAATGCAAAACCCCGAAATATCAAACCTCCCCGGCGAGGGTTACAACGCCGAAGTTATCAACTAATGAAATATCCCTGACGGGGGTCACAATGCACATCTTTCAAGTATCCACGTATCCCCGACGGGGGTTACAATGCAATGCAACCATTGATACACACATCAATGAAGGTCAAGCAACCTTGACATCATGTCAACCAATGGCAAGTAAACCCATCGAAGCAACTCATCCACGTATCCCTGATGAGGGTTACAACGCAATGCGACCATTGACACATACATCAATGAAGGTCAAAAAACCTTGACAATGCACCCAGCAGGGATCTATCCGGTGATACACACATCAACGAAGGTCAGGCAACCCCGACATCAACAAAAGCTGCTGGCGAGAACTCTCGGCGTAATCGGGGAATATGTTATACACATCCTCAAATAGACAAAGCTTTATCCCCACAGATCTCTTACACACAAGAGGTGCCTCTATGGAATATAAGCCAATGTCTAGGATTCAAGACTTTGGTGATAGCCCCAACGTCAACATCCTTGAAGACTTGGATCGCATGTCCAAGCCATCACTGATTGTCATCCCAATAGGATTACCTAGCAATCATGCTACATACATTTGCATCATGCTGCTGCATATAGCATCATGTTTATCTTGTTTGCATTTCAAGTGTCTAGGATTCTTTATCCAATCCATGCCTTGCATTGCATGAATATGATAAAGAGGGGCATCTATAGACACTCAAAAATTTTTTGCACTTTATTACTAACATTGCGCAGGAGGCGATTAAATCTTTGGAGATAACCCTAGAAGACAGCTTACATCCATTCTGGATACTACCGAAAGTTCAGTTCCAACCTGGAACACAAACCGTGAATTTCATCTCAAACCCGGAACACACACTAGGAATGTCATTTCCAATCTCGGAGATAACCCCGAGGTACGAAGATCAAAAAGCCGTAACAACAACACCGAGAGGGCGGTTCGTCTCGGCGATAACACCGCGATGCTCGGCTTCTAGTCCCGTAAACAACACATCGGGAGTGGCGACTCCATCCTTGGTGCTAGCCCCGAGGATGTCATTGCGCCCGGTGATAACTCCTAAATGCTTGTTTCAAATACATGCGATCAACTTCAAGCTCAGACCTCCTGCCGAGGCACTCATACCTCAGACCCGGAGCTAAAAACGGGCAGACATGCACACCCATAGATGACAGTGAGGCATACAAATAAGCAGTCCAATCTCAAATATAACCCTGAGCAACGTCTGCTTTCAGCTCAAACCAGCGATGACCCCGGTGAAGAGTCGAAATGTCATCTTACCGCCTCAACGTTTTCTCTCACAAGATGATATCTCGACATACAAACAAGTAGTCCAATCTCAGATGTAACTCTGACCAACGTCTACTTTCAACTCAAACCAGCGATAACCCCGACGAAGAGTCAAACCTCATCTTGCCCCTTCAACACTTGCACGTCATCTCAACACTTCATACATACATACATCCAACGATGTCCCACAAGAACCGAGGAATAACAATCCTGAGTGACTATTACACATGACAATACTTTAGATAGAATTTGAAGCTTGAAGACCATGGTCATGGACCCCTCTTACTGACTTCGTACAACCTCTACTCCATGTTATTGCGTAACTCTCAACATAAGCGGTCCGAAGAAGGTCAGCTATACCTCGTTTGGATGCTCGGATTGAAGTTCTGCAAGTTTGAGCGGATATTACAGTGCACGAGTGCACGTACTTCGAGACAATGGGACCCACGAGGCCCGAATACACCACGACCAACCGCAGGTACAACCTCGGTTGTCGCAGCTGTACCTGCGGCCATCAGTCTATAAATATGAGCCTTGGGGTCAGCCATTTGAGGAAGAGAAGGAGAGAAAAAGGCGAGGAAGCTCAGTCCATTTTACTCTGTATACACCCCTATTGAGTGTTTCCTCTTCTATAAACATCTGTTAGCTCACATATAGCTATCTTTTTATCTGGCAGGAGCTGAGTGTTAATCCACATAAAGTCATAGAAGTCTACTTTGGCAGCCCACTATAAGCCTTCTCACATTTTATAAAGTCTTCTTTTCATATTAGCACACACTGTTATACGCATTGAGAGTCATGTTGTGTGCGTTGCACTGGACTTCTTCATTAAGTGGTTTTCATTTCATCTCGTATATATATATTTATATATATATATATATATATATATATATATATATATTTCATATATGGACTAACATTATCGAAGTTATGCCTCGATTGAGCCTGAACTTGATGCGGGCGTTTATCTGCTATATATATATATATATATATATATATATATATTTACATTTCATTAGGCACGGAGTTTCCTCCGTGGCCTTTTATAACTTTATTTATATTTTGTCTTGCACGGAGTTTATTTACGTGGCGAGTTGATTGCTTTTACTGACTTTATTTATATTTCGTCCCCACAGAGTTTACTTCGTGGTGGTTGATTATGTCCACATATATATATATATATATATATATATATATATATATATTTACCGCTTTTATATATTTACATTTTGATCCCCATGGAGTTGCTTCGTGGTGGTTGATCAAGTCTATATATATATATTCTGACTTTTATATATATAATCGCTATCGCTTTTATATAAAACTGCAGATTATCATGTGAGCCTAGGAATCATGTGATCACAGATTCAGTCTACCGAATATAGATTCGGTTCCCATGATGGACATTTCTCAGCTGTGAGTAGCTTGTACATTACATTTCAGTGTCTGAATTTCCTTGAATGGCTGTCATGCCCGTGAGGAGTTTGGCATTGCTGCATATTATTTTCTCGAGAATGCCTCGCATCTCGAAAATAAAAGCAAACAAGCCGAACATTTAATAATAAAATGGAAGTATCAAAGGCCTCAATTACTATTGAGCACAGGGTTTGAAAAACCTCTTTTTACAAAATTTCATTTCTATATCTTGTTTAAAACTGAATTTTTCTATAAATTCAAACCCTATTATATAGGTGCGAACGAGGTACAACACTACTTCCAAATAATTGCACATTGATCCACACACACACACACATTCATATAACAGTTTCTTTAAAAAGTGGTGGTCACCGTGGTAATACGGAGTCGAGGGGTGCCTAACACCTTCCCTCCGCATAATCAAGCCCCCGGACCCAAATTGAATCTCGGTTTCACAGACCCGTTTAGCAGTGTCAAATCATTGGGTCAATGTGCAAACCTTTTTCGGTTGCGTTGGTGCAACCAGTTAAATACACCAGCTGGCGACTCTTAAAGTCAAATCGTCCACATTATACATGTCGGACCTTTTTCACTTGTGTTTTCAAATAAATCTCACATTAACATAAGAACACCAAAGAATAAGTAACGAAAAGGGACACTCTAAAATCCCGACGTCGACACGTGACTCGCTAAAGAATACCTAATGGAGTTTTATTTGCATGTCAATAGGAATTCCTTTAGTGATAGTAGTACAAATGATCCTTAGACTTGAGATAATAATAATATCTTATATATAACGAATTACACTTTAACTTATTCCTTAAAACTCTTTGGGAATATCAAAAAGTATGCTTGGGTGTAATAAGTTATATATGGAGATAATGAATTATCAATAAAGAATCAACCACTTCTAGTAAAAGAAGATAAATATCCTTTGTGATTCGATAAATGACAACCCAAGAATCCTTGGCCAAGGTGGAATGAAATTAGAAAGTAGTTTTTAATTTGCATTCATTAGGAGTTATGCATTTATGAATCGAAATACATATAATTAAATAAAATAAGACTTAACAGTAATTCTATGTCTTATATTTAATTGGGACAGTGTATGGCGGAAGGATTGAATTGTATGGTAACTATTTACTCAAAGGCTTTTTTATGATTAATGCTGAAATCTATATTATCTGGAAAGTCGTTGATCGCTAGGGAGACTTATCCCTATTGTAGAATAAATATTATTTATTTAAATAAATTAATAATTTTATTTATTTATTTAAATAAGCTTAGAATTGTTCTAATTGATTTATTCACAACTGGTTTAATATGGAGAACCTAAAGGGTCACACCATAAAAGGGAGAATAATTATTTAAGAAGTTAATGACATAATCTTAATAATATGTTAAGTATATTTAATTTAATCTATGGTGATAGAATAAATTAAATAGCTTAAAATTTATTATTTAATATTTTAAATATTAAATATAAATTAATAAGAGGAGTCTTATTAATATTATTAGAATTATTATTATTTTTAATTTCTAAAAGAGTTTAGAAATTAATTTAATATGAGTACTCTCATTTATTCATAATCTAATTAGGAGACAAAATTAGTTAAAGGATTTTAATTAATTATCCCTAATAAGATTAGGGAGCCCGATTAATTAAAGGAGTTTAATTAAATAAATAATATCTTATTTCAATTAAATAGTGTTACATGATATCTTTATAAGAGGAGTCTTATATCAGATATCAAATATACGTGATTCCAATTGTTGGAGAGTACGCCCCCTTTTTCTATAGAGATAGAAAAAACTAGGGTTTGAGCCAATACACCATTCTTCTTGAAAATTCTTCTTCCTTGGTGGATCACCTATAGAGGCCATACACTTGGGTGGCTAACATTGATCAAAGGAAGGAATCTACCCGAAGATTCAAGGAGATCGCGGAGAAGTAGGAGTTGAACTCGTACCTGTGGAAGCTAGTATCTACAAGGGTATGATTCCATAAATTCTTATGCTTCGTTTTAATTAATAATATGCATAAAGGATGATCCGGGTAATTGGTTTGTTAAAATTTTTAAAATGTGATTTTACTTTGCTTTCGCTAATTTTGTAATTTAATTGCGTCTATGATTTTCACAAAACCTTACAGTGGTATCAGAGCCAAACTTTATGCGAATTATTAATTGTTTTGATTCCATATATATATGGGTATGTATTTAGAATAATTTATTGGGCATAATTTGTTATATAAAATTATTTTTTTTTAAAAAAAAGAAGGAAAACCGTCAATTTGCGAATCATGTTTCCTGCACATTCACGTATCTTATATATATGATTACTACATATATATATGATCATGTTTCCTAAGTATGTACATATAATATATAATATATTTATATATATATATATATATGAATATTATATATAATTCATGAAATCTGTTTCCTTCACATTCACGTATCTTATATATATGATTACTATATATATATATATATATATAATATTCTTAATAATTTTATAATTAAAGCAGAGAGTTTATTTTAATCTTAAAATTGGATTTCATGTAATTTAAAAATGTCCATTAAATGATACTCATATATATATGGAATGATTTTAATTCATAATATGAATGTTTTATTTATTTATACATATGATGATATGTATGATAATAAATGGGACTGATTATGGACTATTGACCAATGTGATTGAATTTATTTTGGTTGGATGCTTGAATGAATGAGTTTTATTAAATGGGGTTTGCGTACCTCGTCTTTTTCTGATTTTATTCTTAATGTAAATTCTATCTCTCTCCTATGTACTTTCCCTTGACTGTTGATCAAGGTTTCTATTTAAATTAAATAGTTTATGTAATAGGATTAATTAGAATTTCTCAAAGAACCGGAGATCAAGGAGAAAGGAGCGCTCGAAGACCCGTTTGTAATAGAGCCCGAGTTTAAATGTAATAATTATATTTAAATATTTATTCTTGCACCCTAGGGTTTGACCTTTTTGTTCACTTGGTGGCTTTAGTGAACCAAACTAGAATAAAAATCCATAATCAATCCAGGTAGAATATAGTATTCTATAATATGCATGCTAGTATTATATATATATATATATATACACACACAGAGAGAGAGAGAGATCAAGGATCAAGAGCATTCTCCTTAAATAACATTCCTCCTTAAATAACACCCCTTTATTAAAATTACGTCATTTTGGAGTCTTTTAAAAGAGAGTGGTCCAACTTGCTTTCCTTTTATTTACAAAAATACCACTCACGGCCCCACTTGTTTTTTAAAAAAGACTCCAAAGCGATGTAGTTTTAATAAAGGAGTGCTATTTAAGGAGGAATGCTATTTAAGGGAATGCTCTTGATCCTTTCTATATATATATATATATATATATATATATATATATATATTATGCAAACAAGCTTATCATGTTTAATAATATGACGCGTATTTTATATATATATGTGCATGCACGCTAAACAAGATGAGACTAATAATAACAAACCCCTCAAAGAATTTATATTAAGTCCTAAGCGTTCAAAGATATTTGGAATATCGAACGTCGCCTTCTAGCATGATAAAATTAATAGAGTATTAAATATTTAATATGAGTTTGTTGTGTCACCACAAGGCAAGTATTAAGTATTTAAGATGTTAATTTATCACATTTGATGCTTATAAAAAAAATTGAACAATATTGTTTTGTTGTGTCACCACAAGGAAAATATTTTTCTTTTTTGAATATATGGAAGTGCTATGATGGACTTAACTTAGGTAATTTTGATTCAGATGTGCCACCACTTGATCGAAATAATCCAAGAGGCAAAACATAAGGAGTTACATGATGATATAATTGACAAGGAGTTGTCTACCTATTAATATATATATATAGTTTGTTGTGTCACCATATACATTTAAAAGGGATCCTTATTCTCACTAGCATATCTTTAATTAGATATTGCCGAATTATATAATAAGGGTAATATAGTTTGAATAAAATAGTGGGAGATACCAATTTAAAATAAGACCTAATTTATTTTGCTAATTAATTAAATAAATGTTTGCTAAAATATTATCTTTTTACATGCAGAATTTTGAAAATGTCACATTCACTAATGTCACTACGTAGCATACTTGATGCTAACAAATTGACCGGACCAAATTACACGGACTGGTTAAGGAATCTGAAAATTTTTCTCACTGCTGAAAAGATTTCTTATGTCCTAAATTCGCCCGTACCTGAAAAAGTTGCAGAGACGGCCTCTGAGGAAGAGATTGCTACTTTTAAACAGTGGCAAGATGATGTATCTGTGGCTCAATACATTATGCTCGCATCCATGAGTAACGAGCTTCAACGTCAGCATGAAACCATGGATGCTCCTACTATGCTACTGCACCTTCAAGAGTTGCATGGTGAGCAAAGTAGGACTGCTAGATATGAAATATCTAAGGAGCTCTTCCGATCTCGGATGACCGAGGGCACTACCGTTGAGACTCATGTCTTAAAGATGATCAATCTGATTGAACGTCTTGGACAACTTGGGTTCGTCATGGATGGGGAGTTGAGTCAAGATTTAGTCTTGCAGTCACTCCCAAACACCCTCTCACAATTTGTTGTGAATTTTCACATGAATAAGTTAGATGTCAGCTTGCCTGAATTACTTAACATATTGAAAATTGCTGAAGGTCACTTCCCATCCAAGAAGAACCATGTCTTACTGGTGGATGATTCTTCCAAGAAATGGAAGAGGCCCAAGGTATCTTCTGTAAAGAAGAAATCCAAGAAGGCCAAGGGAAAGTCGAAAGTGAAGGATCAAAAGAAACCTGATCCAGTTAGCAAAGGAATTTGCTTCCATTGTAACAAGCCGGGTCACTGGAAGAGAAACTACAAGGATTATCTTGCGGAACAAAAGCAGAAGAAGCTTGGAGAAGCTTCGAATCCTAATCAAGGTTTGTTTATGATTGAAATTAATTTTTTTGAAAGTCAATCTTCTACTTGGGTATTGGATACCGGCTGTGGTTCTCAAATATGTAATAATATGCAGGGACTGGTTAGAAGTAGAAAGCTGAGCAAGGACGAGGTCGTCTTACGAGTGGGAAATGGAGCAAAGGTTGTTGCATTAGCTGTAGGGACTTATTGTTTAGCACTGCCTATGGGCAAGTTCATTAATTTAAATAATTGTTATTTTGTTCCGAATATCATTAGAAACATTATTTCTATCTCTGTATTGGATATGGATGGTTTTAACATTATAATGAAGAACAAAAGTTGTTCTATTTATAATAATAATGTTTTATATGGTGTTGGTAATTTGCGAAATGGACTTTATATACTTGACTTGCATGAAAAATATACTTCAAATTGAACAAACTAAGAAAAGGAAAAGGGATGATGTTAATTATACCTATATGTGGCATTGTAGACTTGGTCATATTAATGAAACAAGATTATCCAAGTTGTATAAAGATGGGCTCCTAGAGCTATCGAATTATGAATCATATCCAACTTGTGAAGCTTGCCTTATGGGAAAAATGACTAAATCTCGTTTTAGTGGAAAAGGAGAAAGAGTTATAGAGTTGTTAGCATTGGTACACACAGATGTATGTGGACCTATGACAATGAATGCATGAGGAGGGTATTCTTATTTTATTACATTCACTGACGATCACTCAAGATTTGGATATATGTATTTAATGAAATACAAATCTGAATCATTTGAAAATTTCAAAGAGTTCAGAAGTGAAGTAGAGAAACAAACTGGCAAAAGTATTAAGATTCTTTGATCAGATCTAGGTGGTGAATATGTAAGCGGTAAGTTTCTCAATTTTCTCAAACAAAATTGTATAATCTCACAATGGACTCCACCAGGGACGCCACAGATGAATGGTGTATCTGAAAGGTAAAATTGAACATTGGCTGACATGGTTCGATCCATGATGAGCTTTACCGACCTTCCAGTTTCCTTCTAGGGATATGCCCTAGAATTGGCTGCATACCTACTTAACTAGATACCTACCAAATTCGTCCCTAAGACCCCATATGAATTATGGACAGGGAGAAAACCAAATCTTAAGCATGTTAAGACTTGGGGTTGTCCATCTTATGTCAAAAAGTTTGAAAACGATAAGCTACAGACTAGATCCGACAATTGTAGATTTGTGGGATACCCTAAAGAAACATTAGGGTATTATTTCTATCATCCAATGATCAAAAGGTGTTTGTTGCGAAACATGATGCTTCTGGAAAAGGAGTTTATCCTTGAATGGATCAGTGGGAGTAAGATATATCTGGAAGAAGTTCAAGAATAACAAAATACTACAGATCAAAGTCAGGTACCTAATCAAGTAGAAGAACCTATTACTACACACCCTATTCGTAAATCTGGAAGAGTACCGAAGATACCTGATAGGTATGGATTCTTCATAGAGGATAACGATGAGGTACGCATCATAGATGATGATGACCCTTTAAATTATGAACATGCTATGAGCAGTAAAGACTTAGAGAAGTGGCAAGAAGCCATGAAATCCGAGATGGACTCCATATATGAAAACCAAGTATGGACTTTGGTTTCACCACCTGAAGGCATTAAGCCTATTGGGTGTAAATGGGTCTTTTAAAGAAAGACTGGAGTAGACGGCAAGGTAGAGACCTATAAGGCCCGACTGGTCGCAAAAGGATTCAAACAAAGACAAGGAGTTGACTATGATGAAACCTTCTCACCAGTAGCGATGCTCAAGTCTATTCAGATTTTGCTTGCGATTGCAGCTTACCATGACTACGAAATCTGGCAAATGGAAGTTAAAACGGCCTTCCTCAATGGAAAACTTAAGGAGGATGTGTATATGACATTGCCAGAGGGATTTGTTTCAAAGGTTGGAATGAATCAAGTCTGTAAGCTGCAACGATCCATTTATGGATTGAAGTAAGCTTCTCATAGATAGAACATCCGTTTTGATGAGATAATCAAAGAATTTGATTTTATCAAAAATAAAGATGAACCATGTGTGTACAAGAAGGTTAGTGGTAGCGTTGTTTCATTCTTTATATTATATGTTGATGATATATTACTGATAGGGAATGATATTCCTATGCTACAATTGATTAAAATCTGGTTATCTAAACACTTCTCCATGAAGTACTTGGGTGAAGCATCCTATATTTTGGGGATAAAGATTTATAGAGATAGATCTAAAAGGATGCATGGCTTATCCCAAGGAACGTACATTGACTCAATGTTAAAGAAATTTAGCATGGAAGATTCCAAAAGAGGTCTCATGCCGATGAGCCATGAAATACATCTCTACAAGAAACAGGCCCCAAAGACACCTGAGAAGAGAGACCGCATGAGTAAGATTCCTTATGCTTCAACAATAGGATCTATCATGTAAGGTATTATATGTACTAGACCGGATGTCACTCATGCATTAAGTATGATAAGAAGATATTAGTCGAATCCAGGAGAAGAGCACTGAAAAGCAGTGAAAAATATCATAAAGTACTTAAGAAGAACTAAGGATGTATTTCTTGTCTACGGTGGGTTTGAATTGAAACTAGAGGGCTTCACAGACTCAAAGTTTCCAAATGGACCAAGATGACAGTAAATCCATTTCGGGGTATGTGTTTACCTTGTACGGTGGCGTAGTGAGTTGGAAGAGTTCCAAATAGCAAGCGATTCTTTGATTCAATTGATGAGGCAGTAGTACATAGTCGCAAGTGAAAAGGCGCAAAGGAGGTCATTTGGATGAAGACGTTCATTACCGAACTTGGTGTGATTCCTAGCATTATAGGACCAGTACCTTTATTCTATGACAACACCGGAGTTGTTGCACATGCTAAGGAACCCAGGTTTTATCTGAAATCCAAACACGTGTTGCGGCTTTTTTATTTGATGAGAGAAATCATTGAAAGAGGAGATGTCACCCTGGAGCGTGTGGACTCTCAAGACAATATTGCAGATCCATTTACTAAAGCGTTAACATAACAACAGTTCTATCGTCACTTACAGAAGATGTGTATGAGATACTATGACGATTGGCTTTAGTGCAAGTGGGAGATTAAAAGTAATATGCATACAAGCCAATCATGTATGATGATAAAGCATATACTTTGTAATCAATCTTATTTATTTATTAATAAAAAGAATTATTTATTAAAGGCATTTATTATCTACATGGTGTTGTTTTAAAAATATGTGATAAACCCATAGTTTTAAGCAATGCTTTTAGAATCATGATGATATCATGCTAATGAGATCTAAATTCTTAGATAGCTTAAAACTAAAATGTTCTCAATTAATGGATTACTAAAAAGGAGATTAGTGAATCCAGATAGATTGGTACATACGTTACTTGCTCATTGGATGAGAATGATTAATCTCATGATCATTTGTGTGGAGACACTAAAGCAAGTATGTAGGTGCTTATTAGAGAATAAGTTCACTGAACGTGACTCGCTAAGAAATACTTAATTGAGTTTTACTTGCATGTCAATAAGAATTCCTTTAGTGATAGTAGTACAAATGATCCTTAAACTTGAGATCATCACAGTATCTTATACATAATGAATTACACTTTGACTTATCCCATAAGACTCTTTGGGTATATCAAAGGGTATGCTTGGGTGTAATAAGTTATATATGTAGATAATGAATGATCAATAAAGAATCTACCACCTCTAGCAAACGAAGAAAAATGTCCTATGTGATTCGATAAATGACAACCCAGGAATCCTTGACCAAGGTGAAATGAAATTAAAAAGTAGTTTTTAATTTGCATTCATTAGGAGTTATGCATTTAAGAATCGAAATACATATAATTAAATAAAATAAGATTTGACAGTAATTCCATGTCTTATATTTAATTGGGACATTATATTGTGGAAGGATTGAATTGTACGATAACTATTTACTAAAAGGTTCTTTTATGATTAATGCTGAAATCTATATTATCTTGAAAGTCGTTGATCGCTAGGGAGGCTTATCCCTATTGTAGAATAAATATTATTTATTTAAATAAATTAATAGTTTAATTTATTTATTTAAATAAGATTAAATTATTCTAATTGATTTATTCACAATAGGTTTAATATGGAGAACCTAAAGGGTAACACCATAAAAGGAAGAATAATTATTTAAGAAGTTAATGGCATAATCGTAATAATATATTAAGTATATTTAATTTAATCTATGGTGATAGAATAAATTAAATAGCTTAAAGTTAATTATTTAATATTTTAGAAATATTAAATATAAATTAATAAGAGGAGTCTTATTAATATTATTACAATTATTATTATTTTTAATTTCTAAAAGAGTTTAGGAAATAATTTAATATAAGTACTCTCATTTATTTCTAATCGGATTAGGAGGCAAAATTAGTTAAATTAGTTTAATTAATTATCCCTAAAGATTAGGGAGCCCAATTAATTATAGGAGTTTAATTAAATAAATAATATCTTATTTTAATTAAATAGGGTTACCTGATATCTTTATAAGAGGAGTCTTATATCATATATCAAATATACGTGATTCTATTTGTTGGAGAGTACGCCCCCTTTTTTTATAGAGATAGGAAAAACTAGGGTTTGAGCCAATACACCCTTCTTCTTAAAAAAATTCTTCTTCCTTGGTGGATCAACTCTAGAGGCCATACACTTTAGTGGCTAACATTGATCAAAGGAAAGAATCTACCCGGAGATTTAAGGAGATCGCGGAGAAGTAGGAGTTGAACTCGTACCCGTGGAAGCTAGTATCTATAACTTATTCCATAACTTCTTATTCTTCATTTTAATTAATAATATGCATAAAGGATGATCTGGGTAATTGGTTTGTGAAAAATTTTTAAAATTTTATTTTACTTTGCTTCCGCTAATTTTAAAATTTGATTCAAATCATGATTTTCACAAAATCTTCTGTAACAATAAACTACGTTGGAATGAAATTCATTGACATTGCGAGGAAAATGGAGAATTAACAGCCTTTAGTCATCTTGTACAACCATTCGGCGGGGAAAAAGGCAATTCTTTACCGATAATGAGTATGCAGTTGCGACATTGTATGCACTTGTCAACATGAATGAAGTAGCGACACACATTAAGTAAGTAGCCTTAACTATATATGTCTTGTGTAAATGTTATAAGTTCCTTGCATAAAAATTAAGTATATAACTGTACTGTAGTCAATATGATGCTGAAGTACGTGAAGCGAATCCGATTATATCGGATGGGGATTTAAAAATTTTGAGAAATAGAAAATTTGTGCAATGGTTTAAAGATCATTTAAGTCTAACTAATTAACAGCTAAATGCATTTACCATCATGAATGAATCTTATGGCGTAATTAACTTTAGAATATGTTGTGTTACTATACATTAGGTCCTCACAGATGATAAAGCTTACATTCGGCTAAAGCTTATAGTCGACGGGCCTGAAAGATCTGTAGATACTTATACATGTTGCATTGTCAACGATTACAGATTTAAGTTATGAAATATTAGGGAAGTAGTTTCATCTGATTCTGGTGTTGTGGTTAAAGGTAGCTGTTACGATAATCTTTGGTATGACTTGTATGGATGATTGCTAGAAGTTGTCGTTCTCAAATATTAGGGTCATAAAGAGTTAGTTTGCTTCAATTGTCATTGGTTTGATGTTGAAAATGGAGTTAGAGTAGATAAAAATTCAAAATTGGTGATGATTAATGTTAAGTCAAAACTAAACTCAAACGAGCCTTTTATTTTAGCAAGTCAAGCAACACAGGTGTACTATGCGCGGAGTGTTAAGACTCCTATAAGCTCATGGTATGTTGTTATAACCACCAAAGTGTGTGGTTTTTAAGGCACCACTCCTCGTCTAGACGATGAACCTTTACAAGTCGAGTCTACTAGTGCCACACCTGCTGATGTGACAATTATTAGTGAGTTTAGTGAAGACGAGGATGATGTCCTTGCTGTCGAAGATGACGATGTTGTTGAGGAGGAAGATATAAATGAAGAACTCGTTGAGGATGACAACGATATTAAAGATCTACTACTCGAAGATGACGATTCTTATATTGATGGCTTTGATGATATAAATTATTAGGAGTATGTACTCTTCATTTCCTTTTACTTGTATTCAAATGTAATAGTTTGTAGTAGTGCAATCATTATCTGAAACTTACTTATATTGTTCTACTAATTAAGGTGCTAGTGGTTTTAGGTTTTCCTCTTACTTAAAATTAATGAATGACATTTATGTTTTCTAAGTTGTGTCCATATGTTATCCTATTTATTATTGTGCAAAATTATTGTGATTATGAATGTCTAATAATATTTTTTTTTGATTTTTTTACAGTATATATACATATGGCGCGTACACCACACGACGATCGTGGTGGGGCGTCTTTGGTAGATGCACAGTCATGGGGACCAGTGAGTAGAGGGGGTGATGATGATCGTGTCCGATCATCAGGTATAATTACATCTTAAGTTGTTACACATCTTATTATTTTTAATGTTAGATAGTAGTGACATTATATTCGTTTATATAAATATTGATGTATTTCACTACATAAGTGATCGGCGTAGGCCTTTATGGGGACTAGCACATGGCTTGCTAGGGAATCCCCCCAGGCGCCACTTATATGCCATGTTGGGACTAACATGTAATTTCATAATATAATGTAGAATTTAACATTTGTTTTACATAATTATTTAGCTCTTATATATTCTTTGTAATTTGCAAATGTATTAATTTCAATTTTAGTATCCTAGACGCGACGCCAAGGAACACTTTGCTTGGGATTGTCCACAACTGATTCTCAAACCCGTGGATGAGGTGGGCAGATGTGGATGATCACACAAGTCAATTGATTATTGCTGAGTTTCGGGTAAGATGTCATTCATTCATATATTAGTTTTATATTCCATTTGAATATATTTTTTAAAGATTTGATTTATATATGTTGTCAACTAAGCTTCTTAATGTGTAATGTGCAGAGATATTACCGTTTTGAGGATGGGCAGGAAGCCCATGGCATGACTGTTCTACAAAAATATCTCGAGATGAATTGGCACAAGTGGGTCTACGACTGGAAGAAGAAGGCCCAGACCAAGATGGCAGATGGACAGACACTTATAGATCTCCGACCATATTTCATTGGTGTTGCGGTGTGAGACCAGATGTGCAACATTTGGGAGGGTGCTGCTTTTCAGAAGATGTCAGCACAGAGTACAGCTGCTCGACAACAGAGTCGACTTCCACACTGCACGGGGTCTCAGTTGTACGACCTCTACAGGGAGAGACTTGAGGCTAGTCTTAAGCACCCGCCTTCCCGCTTAGAGTTTTAGTGGCACGCCCACTAGAAGAAAGGTGAAGGTAGTTATATCTCACATGAGGCAGAGCGCATTGCTATAAGAAATTTAATTCTTTTATTTAGTATGTATTTAAAATCTTGAATTTTTTTTGTATTATTTTAACATACTGTTTTTCATATATTTATGTGTTTTTTTCAGTGACAATTCGAGGACCTTGCTCTGGCCTAGAGCAGCCAGAGAGGTGACACTCTAGTAGATGATTCGACGCGCGCAAATGAGGAGATGGAGGACTGACTGCAGGCTACAGGGGGACCGAAGAAGGGTAGAGTTGTGGACATTCACCGGGTCCCAGCCTACACTTTACTCCCTGTTGCGAGATCTCGACGTCGCCCACCCACCGGAGATAGTGGTGCGAGTGGATCGAGTGTCGACCCTTCATTATCTGACGATTTTTTCTTGCGGATCATAGAGGGGTGCATGGCAAGCGATGTTGTGCAATCAGGCACACCATCACGTGAGTAGATTTACCAACTTGCTCAGGAGGTTGTCCACGGCTCCATAGATCCTATATCATCTGCTTACGAGCTCATGGGTATAGTCCGGGAGGAGGCCATCTGTGTATGTGCGGCTTTCTTGGCTAACATCTTTCCTCCACATATTCGACAGGTAAGAATAATTATTGATGTATTTCCTTATTTAATTCAGGTAATTTATAATTATATTGCTTATATAAACTGTCAAACAAACATTTATCCGACTTATTGTCGACTTATTGCCTAACTTGTTAAAATTAAAGAAAACTTAGAACAATAGTCAAAAAAGAGACCAAAACCCGCCTCAGGTGTCGAAACGACACACAAACATAAACATAGCACCTTATAGATATTAGGCACACATTTCAAATTATGGGACTCGATAACGATATACGGAGGCAGAGTTATCAGCCCGTTTGCCTAACCTAAGAAAACTTAGAACAATAGTTAAAAAAGAGACCAAAACCCGCCTCGGGCGTCAAAACGACACACAATTATAGACATAACATCGTATAAATATTAAACACGCGTTAAAATTAATGGGACTCGATTCCGATATACCGAAGCCAAGTTATCAGACTGTTTGCCTAACTTAAAAAAACATAGAGCAATAGTAAAAAAAGTGACCAAAACCAGCCTTTGGCGTCAAAACGACACACAAACATAGCCATAGCACCGCATAGATATTAGGAAAGCATTACAACTTATGGGACTCGATTCCAATATACGGAGGCCGAGTTATAAGCCCATTTACTTAACTTAAGAAAACTTAGAATAATAGTCGAAAAAGAGGCCCAAACCCGCCTCGGGCATTGAAACGATTGACAAACATAGACATAGCACCGCATAGATATTAGGCATATGTTACAACTTATGGGACTTGATTCTGATATATGGAGGTCGAGTTATCACCCCGTTTGCCAAACTTGCCAACACTTAGGTAAAAAATCGAAAAAGAGGCCAAAAACTTCCTTGGTTGTCGAAATGACACGCAAACACATACATAGCACCACATAGGTATTAGGCACGTGTTACAACTTATGGGACTCGATTCTGATATACGGAGGCCGAGTTATCACCCTATTTGCCAAACTTGCCAACACTTAGGCAAAAAGTCAAAAAAGGGACCAAACCTCGTCTCAAGCGTCGAAACGACACACAAACATAGATATAACACCTCATAGATATTAGACACAGGTTAAAACTTATGACACTCGATTCTAATATACGGAGGCCGAGTTATCAGCCCGTTTACCTAACTTAAGAAAACTTGGACCAATATTCAAAAAAGAGACCAAAACCCGCCTCGGGCATCAAAAAGACACACAAACATAGATATAGCAATGCATAGATATTAGGCATATGTTACAACTTATGGAACTCAATTCTGATATATGGGGGCTGGGTTATCAGCCCGTTTGCTCAACTTAAGAAAACTTGGACTAATATTCAAAAAAGGGACCAAAACCCTCCTCGGGCGTCAAAATGACACACAAACATATTCATAGCATTGTATAGATATTAGGCATGCGTTATAATTTATGGGACTTGATTTTGATATATGAAAGTCGAGTTACCATCCCATTTGCCTAATTTAAGAAAACTTAGACCAATAGTCAAAAAAGAGACCAAAACCCACCTTGGGCATCGAAATGACACACAAACATAGACATAACACATCATAGATATTAGTCATGCATTATAACTTACGGGATTCAATTCCGATATATAGAGGACAATTTATCAGCCCGTTTGCCTAACTTATGAAAACTTAGAACAATAGTCAAAAAAGAGACCAAAACCCACCTCGGACATCGAAACGACATACAAACATAGACATAGCATCGCATAGATATTAGACATGTGTTACAACTTACGGGACTCGATTCTGATATACGAAGGCCTTGTTATTAGCCTATTTGCCTAACTTAAGAAAACTTGAACCATTAGTCGAAAAAGAGACCAAAATCTACCCCAGGCGTCAAAATGACACACAAACATAGACATAGTACCGCATAGATATTAGACACGTATTACAACTTATGGGACTCGATTCCAATATACGGAGGCCGATTTATCAGCCCGTTTGCCTAACTTAAGAAAACTTAGAACAATAGTCGAAAAAAGAGACCGAAACCCGCCTTAGGCGTCGAAACGACACACAAACATAGACATAACACTGCATCGATATTAGGCACGCTTTAAAACTTATGAGACTCGATTCCGATATACGGAGGCTGAGTTATCAATTCATTTGCCTAACTTAAGAAAACTATGAATAATAGTAAAAAAAAGACCAAAATCCGCCTCGGGCGTCGAAATGACACACAAATATAGACATAGCACCGTATAGATATTATGTAAGACCCCAACTTTTATGAATAAAATGAAATTTCCTCTATTTATTATTTTGAAATAGTAAGGGGTTGATTTGATTAATGTGGTTAGTTAAAATGCGCAAATATTTTAAATAAGCAAGTGGTTATAAAATATTCATTGTTGTCGGGGAATATTCGGTTGGTCATGGAATATTCTTGCTGTCGGGGAATATTCGTACGATGGCGCAGCCTTTTGTGGGCCCTATAACGGAAAGCGATCGAATGAAGAAAATGACAAGTATGAGTTTTTTTTAAATAACGGCGTAGTTGTTACTGTTAACACTGTTGGAATTCCCGATGGTTAAAACATAGTAATACGCGGTGTTGCACAGTAGCACATGGTATTGCACTAATTATTGATTCTTACGTAAGAAGTCACTACTCAATAATTGTCACTACACAGTATTTCCCATTATCAGATCAATAATTTATATTATTTGAATAATATTTGTAGACACTCAAAATTTTCTGCACGCCTGTTACTAAGATTGCAGGAGGGAAGATTCGTCTTTCGGAGATATTACTGGAAGACAACTTACATCCATTTCGGATACTACCAGAAGTTCAGTTCCAACTCGGAACACAAACCAGGAATTTCATCTCAAACCCAGAACACACATCAGGAATGTCATTTCTAATCTCAAAGATAACCCCGAGGTACACAGATCAAAAGACTGGCAAAAACACCGGAGATGACAGTTCTGTCTCGGCGATAACACCACGACGCCCGCCCAAATTCCCGTAAACAACACCGAGTAAGCGACTCCATCCTTGGTGATAGCCCCAAGGGATGCCATTGCAGTTTCGACGATAACTCGAAATGCTTGTTTCAAATACATGCGATCGCCTTCAGCTCGGACCTCCGCCAGGCACTCATACCTCGGACCTTGAGCTAATAAGCGGCGTACATGCACACCCATTGATGACAATGAGGCATACAAACAAAGCGGCCCAATCTCAGATATAACCTCGACTAACGTCTACTTTCAAATTTCAAACCGTGATGACCCGGTGAAGAATCGAAACGTCATCTTACCGCCTCAACATTTTCTCTCACAAGATGATATCGCGGCATACAAACAAGTAGTCCAATCTTAGATGTAACCCTGAGCAACATCTACTTTCAACTCAAACCGGCGATAACCACGGCGAAGAGTCAAACGTCATCTTGCCCCTTCAACACTTGCGCGTCGTCTCAACACTTCATACATACATGCATCCAACAATGTCCCACAAGAACCGAGGAATAACAATCCAAAGTAACTATTACATATAACAGTACTTTGGATAGAATTTGAAGCTTGAAGACCATGGAGATGGACCCCTTCTCCTGACTTCGTACAACCTCTAATCCATGTCATTGCGTAAATCTCGACACAAGTGGTCCGAAGAAGGTCAGATATACCTCGTTCGGATGCTCGGATTGAAGTTCTACAAGTTCGAGCGGACATTAAAGTGCACAAGTTTACGTACTTCGAGACGATGGGACCCGCGATGCCCGGATGCACCACGACCAGCCACAGGTACAACAGCGGCTGCCGCAGGTGTACCTGTGGCCATTAGTCTATAAATATGAGCGTTGGGGTTAGCCATTTGACAGGGAGAAGGAGAGAAAAAGGCGAGGAAGCCCTATCCATTTTACTCTGTATACACCCCTATTGAGTCTTTCCTCTTCTATAAACATCTGTTAGCTCACATATAGATATCTTTTTATCCGGTAGGAGCTGAGTGTTTATCCACATAAATTTATAGAAGTCTACTTTGGCAGCCCACTGTAAGCCTTCTCACATTTTATAAAGTCTTCTTCTCATATTAGCACACACTGTTATACACATTGAGAGTCGTGTTGTGTGCGTTTTCCCGGACTGCGGTCCATGGTTTTCATTTCTATCTGTATATATATACTTATATATGTATATGTTTCATATATGGACTGACATTATCGAATTATGCCTCGATTGAGCCTGACTTGATGCCCGAGCGCTTTTTATCGCTTTTGTATATATATATATATATATATATATACTTATATATATAATTGTTGTCAGACATATCTGATGAGCCTGAATTTTACATCCGGTGCATTTACTCGCTTTTATATATATATACTTATATATATAATTGTTGTCAGACATATCTGATGAGCCTGGATTTTACATCCGGTGCATTTACTCGCTTTTTTTTTTATATATATAATTGTTGTCGGACATATCCGATGAGCACGGATTCACATCCAAATGCGTGTTTATATATATATATATATATATATATATATATATATATACATTTCTGTTAGGCCTAGAGTTTCCTCCGTGACCTTTTACAGCTTTATTTATATTTCGTCCTGCCTGGAGTTTACTTCGTGGCAGTTGATTGCTTTTACAACTTTATTTACATTTCGTCCCACCTGGAGTTTACTTCGTGGTGGTTGATTATGTCTATATATATATATATATATATATACCACTTTTATATATTTATATTTTCGATCCCCCATGGAGTTGCTTCGTGGTTGTTGATCAAGTCTGTATATATATATTTACAGCTTTTATATATATAATTGCCATCGCTTTCCATACAAACTGCATAAAGATTATGTGAACTAGGAATCATGTGATCATAGATTCACTCATCAATCTAGATTCGTTCCCATGATGGACATTTTTCATGAAAGCAACTTTGTACATTACTTATCAGTGTCTGAATTTCCTTGGATGGCTGTCATGCCCTTGAGGAGTTTGGCACTGCTAAATATTATGTTCTCGAGAATGCCTCGCATCTCAAAAATAAAATCAAACAAGCCGAACATTTAATAATAAAATGGAAGTATCAAAGGCCTCAATTACTATTGAGCACAGGGTTTGAAAAAACCTCTTTTTACAAAACTTCATTGCTATATCTTGTTTAAAACTGAATTTTTCTATAAATTCAAACCCTATGTATATAGGTACGAACGAGGTACATCACTACTTCCAAATAATTGCACATTGATCCACACACACACACACACACACATTCATATAACAGTTTCTTTAAAAAGTGGCGGTCACCGTGGTAACACGGATGTCGAGGGGTGCCTAACACCTTCCCTCCGCATAATCAAGCCCACAGACCCAAAATGAATCTCGGTTTCATAGACCCGTTTAGTAGTGTCAAATCACTGGGTCAATGTGAAAACCTTTTTCGGTTGCGTTGGTGCAACCAGTTAAATACACCAACTGGCAACTCTTAAAGACAAATCGTCGACATTATACATGTCAGACCTTTTTCACTTGTTTTTTCAAACAAATCTCACATTAACATGAGAACACCAAAGAACAAGTAACGAAAAGGGAGACTCAAAAATCCCGACGTCGACAGGTTGCGACTCTGCTGGGGACTCAAGTAAGAGGGCTTAAACCACTATTACAAGCTTTTTAAAACTGTTATATGCTTGTGTGTGAATGTTGCATTTACATTTCTGATGAATGTGTACGAATACATTTTTATTTACTGCACTATACTATATCTATCTGCGATATTAGTGCTTCACACATGTCATCATTTTCATAAATGGTGAGACACGTTGTATGTGAATGTATGTTGTGTGGTTCCTCCATCAGGAGGCTATCCTGTCAGTGTTTTATTACTGGACTCGCAGGAAGAATAATTCCAGCGAGGCTCAGGAAAGGCACCACCCAGATTCGCTCCAGTTGAATGACCGGATTAACTTCCCGTCAAGTAAATTGCGATGATCTGGGAACCTTCATGCCAAAAAGCTGCGAGAGTAACCCTAAGATAGGTCAACCTCTGATAAACCAAACTCGGAGGGAAGTCTCTTCATACTTTCCATTTTCAATTACTTGTAAAAACATTTACTTGTAATTTTATTCCATGTTCATCCATATGTAATGGAAAATATGAAGAATATTTGTGCATGCATGACATGTTATCAATTAACACCCGATTTTGCAGGACAAAATTCCTAAAATGGACATGTTATGATAACATTTACATTACCCTAAGACTAAACTACGTAAGTCTTTTGTAGGGAAGCAATTGGGCCTATTACCCACTCAAAATCCAAAAAGGCCACGAGCCTACAGCCACTCATGTCTTTTTCTGACCAGTCTAATGCTGTTTCCCGAGAAGAATTTGACGGATTGAGTAAACAAATTACAGACTTGGCTGTTCTACTAAAAGAATTGCACCAGTCCACTCAGGGTACGAAGATATCTATACATACAGAATCCTCTACACAAGGTGGAGTTCAAGGTCTGGAAAAAACAATTCCAGAACCTCAGTTGGATATGACCAACAAAGACCCTGAAAACACCCATCTCAGAGGAGATCCAGACACCGGTGATATCAGGAAGAAGGTCCTTCAAATGGAGGAAACTATCCGTGTTCTCAAAGGGATTGGAACACATGGCAGTGTTTCATATGCAGACCTTTGCATATTTCCTGGTGTTCATTATCCAGAGAAATTCAAAACCCATGATTTTGAAAAGTATGACGGATTAGGGGATCCTTATACATATTTAAAAGTGTTCATTGGAGAACTTGGATCTTATGCGAAAAATGAAAACCTCAGAATGCAGTTGTTTCAGAAAAGTCTGATTAGAGAAGCCCGTTCATGGTATACTAGATTAGACAACTCAAAGATCCATAGGTGGGAAGAGCTGGCTCACGCCTTCCTCACTCAATACAGTTTTCAATCTCAGATGGCTCCTGATCAGTATCAAATTACCAAGGTTAAAAAATAGTCTAATGAGTCTTTCAGAGAGTACGCTCAAAGGTGGAGGCGCCTTACTGCTCAAGTTATTCCTTCCATGACAGAATCAGAAATGGTCATGACATTCATAGATGTACAAGAAGCTCCTTTCTATGAAAGAGTCTTAGTGGTATTGGCAAACCATTCTCTAAAATGATTAAGCACGGAGAAATGGCTAAAATGGGATTAAAGTCCGGTAAAATTCAAGACCTAGCCGCTCTTAAACCTGTTGCTAAGCACATCTAGTCTGGATCTTATGGAAACAACCCTCGGAGGGTCCATAAAAAGAAAGAGGAGGATGTTTCCTTGATACTACAAGGTCAAAAAGGCAATCAAAGCATGCCTATGCAGAGGAAAAACTACTCCTCTTTTCAATCACAAGCTTCAAATCCTCCATAACCTAAAGGTGGAGATGCAAAGCGTCCTCGAACGTTCACATCCTTAGGGGACTCGCTCGAGAATATTCTTGCTCTTCTGTCTGCTTAGAAGAAAATTACACATCTTCTTCCACCAGCCCACCCTAATGGGAGGGGTTTTAATGCTACTCGGAAATGTGCTTATCATGCCGGAGCACCTGGACATGATACTCAAGATTATTGGGCCTTGAAACACAAGATCCAAGATTTAATAGACAACGGGGAGATCGTGGTCATCAAACCAGATCAACCTCATGTGCAAGACAACCCTCTTCCTCAACACAAAGAAGAAGAGGTCAACATGATCAGTTGGAGCACTGGACAGGGTTCCAATTCTAATGGCGAGTCATCCCAAACCATCAAAGATGGTGTTGACAGATGGGATTATGCAAAGTTCCAATTTACAATGGAACGAAAGATGAAAGCTCTTTTCAAACAAATTAAGCAACTGGCAGAACTGGTGACCCACCATCATCAAGTCACACACCAATTAATCAGGCAGGAGCATGCCTATCACCTTCTTTTTGTTATGAATGCCTCTTCACCACCTTCAGAAAGCGAAGCTATAGAGGATAAGGTTACAAAGAGAGCTAATGCTAAAGCCCATCGGAATTTTTCCAATCAAAGGGAATTTACCTATCTTGGCGAATCTATGGAGGAGATACTGCAGATGTTGATCAACGAGGGAACCAATTCAACTCAAAGGAACTGACAATCCTTTGAAAGTGGCCGCACTAGAGCCAATTTGTTTACCTTTCAGACCACAATATCCTGTTGTCAGCTTACACAAAGTTCCATGGAATTATGGAGAAGCTAAAGGATCCACGTCTCATACCATCGCCATGTTGTCGAAGGAAAATCAATCAGATCTTCCTCAACGGGTTATGAAACCTACTTGCGAAGCAAAGGGGAAGATTCTCATGGAGAAGATTGAAAAATTCCTCCACACTATGGGCCACAATGAAGCCAAAGTGGTTTTAAGCTTGCGAGAAGCTCCACACCAGATATCTATACTGGACCTGGTTTTCTCTTCCGAGGATCATTGAAAGATCTTACTGAAGGTTTTGGAAGAAGCCTACTTGCAAAAATCAGTGTATGTGGAAAAATTTCAACATTTGGTTGACCACATTTTCAACAACAATGTGATATCCTTCATCGATGATTTACATACTACTTTGAAGGATCGGTCATTACAAGCCATTGCACATTGCAGTTTTGTCTTCTAGGTACATGCTAGCTGGAGTTTTGATAGATGGAAGCTCATCTCTAAATATATGTCCTTATGCCACCTTGGTAAAGATAAATGTCAATCTCAAGCGGATCCAAAGCAGCCATACGGTTATCAGAGCTTTTGATGAATCCCGACGAAATGCCGTCGGAAAGATTGAGTTGCCAATTAAGATTGGTTCAAATACATTCAATGTATCCTTCCATGTCCTCAAGATAGATTCAGGATACAACCTTCTATTGGGGAGACCATGGATACACATGGTTGGAGCCGTTCCCTCCATGCTACATCAACAGCTCAAATACATTATCAACAATAGTCTAGTCACTATCAACGCTGAGCTGGAATGTCCTGAACAAGGAGATCTGCCAATCATCAGTTTCAACTCTGAAGTTGAGCCGACCAGTTTTCATACTCTGGAAGTAAGTACCACGCAATACCATTCTATTGGAGCGCCACTTCCCATACCCAGGATTTCTGCCGAGGTTATATAGGCCACTCAAGAAATGATGTCATTGGGTTATCAACCTGGACAAGGGCTTGGTAAAGATAAGCAGGGTATTAAGCACCCTATCCAAGTGTTCAGCCAAATTGAAACAAATGGACTAGGCTATTATTCGCCGGCCCAAATCATAGGAATCCTCATAAGCACAAGTAGGTTCCTCAAGCTTCCGTCGCACGGCGATTTTCTATACCTTTACCTCATGAGTTGATACAGTCCCCAATAAAGGTGCCAGCCCATGTTGTGATCATACTGTTTCCTAAACCAGTACCAATCAAAGAGAAAGAGGTGCTGATTCCTGATCCCAAAATGGAAGAAAAGGAACGGAAACGCAAACATGACATTGCCTTGATGATGACAGGCATACGCGTCATTGTTCATGATGAAAATATAAACAGATACACCCCAGACGATGATTTCCCAGATGTCATGGTTATCATTCGGGAAAAGGAGGACAATGATGATCCTTCCATCACTGCAGTCCATCAGGACTTTGCCCTCGACAATTGGAGCAGCACTCCATGCATTGGTCGACGAGGGTAAAATGGGCAGAAAAATCCCTCTGCCTTGTAGATAACTTTAATTGCTTGCTTTCCTTTACAGTACTAGCAGTTATTTTATTAAGTACATGCTAACACTTTTGTATGATCGAATAGTTGCATATATTAAGTGAAAGCATATTTTATTTTAGGACTCTGAATTTAGATGTGCCTATACTTGCTGATGAGGTGTCTTCTCTCCACAAGGGCTGTAACTTTGATGCAAATTTGGATTCAAACTTGATGGACATCCAAGAGGACATTGAGACACCTCAGGAGATTAAGGAATGGGTCACAAACAAACCCAAACCCAATCTTGATCAAACCACTTCTTTCAATCTTGGAACCTTAGACAACCCTAAGCTAATCCAGATTGGTTCAGACCTTACCACAAATCAGCGAAATGACAAGGTTGCACTATTAACCCAATTCCAGGATGTGTTTGCATGGTCTCATAAAGACATGGTGGGTTTGTCCACTGACATTGTTCTTCATCGCCTTCCCATCAAAGAAGGATTCAAGCCAGTTAGGCAAAAACTCAGGCGATTGAAACCTGAATGGAGTTTAAAAGTTAAAGAAGAAATTGTGAAATAATTTCAAGCTGGCATCATCATGGTGTCTACATATCCAGAGTGGATATCCAACACTGTTCTCGTGCCTAAACCAGGAGGAAAGGTGCGAGTCTGCGTGGATTACCGGGATTTGAACAAAGCTTGCCTTAAAGATAGCTTTCCCGTGCCATTTATCCACATTCTTATTGACAATACTGCTCAATACGGCATGTACTCCTTTGATGATTGCTTTGTGGGGTACCATCAAATTATGGTCACTGAGGAAGATCGTGAGAAAACTGCTTTCATCATGCCTTAGGGAACCTTTTTCTACAGACGGTTGTCATTCGGCCTCATCAATGCCGGGGCAACCTATCAGCGAGCTATGATGGCTCTTTTCCATGATTTAATGCACAAAGAGATAGAGATCTACGTGGATGACATCATTGTCAAATCCCAGAAGGACGATGACCACTTAGACCATCTTAGAAAACTTTTCAACAGGTTGCATAAGTACAACTTAAAGTTGAATCCAGCCAAGTGCTCCTTTGGTGTTAAGTCAGGCAAGTTGCTAGGTTTCCTAGTCAGCCACAAAGGGATTGAACTGGATCCTACCAAAATCCAGACCATCAAGGAAATGCCCATTCCTCAGACTGTGATGATCACGTCAAGAGGTGCTATCAATGCCAGATTCATGGGAATGCTATCCATGCCCCTCCAAGGGAACTCCACAATATGAGTTCGCCATGGCCCTTCTCAATGTGGAGAATGGACGTGATCGGGCCCATCGAGTCCAAAGCCAGTAATGGACATCGATTCATATTCACCATGATCGACTACTTCACCAAATGGGTAGAAGCAGCCTCCTTCCCCAGGGTTACTAAAGAAGTTATCATTACTTTCATCAGAAATAATGTCATCTGTCGATATGGACAACCAGAGGTCATTGTGTCAGACAATGCTAAGAACCTCAACAACAAAATGATGGAGGAGTTATGCAGAAAATTCCACATCAAACACCTCAACTCCATCATCTACCGTCCAAAGATGAATGGTCTTTGTTAGGCGGCTTAATGAAAACATCAAAAAGATCATGCAAAAAATGTCCGCCAATCACAAATGATGGCCTGACCTCTTGCCTCTAACTTTATTAGCCTACAAAACTTCCATGCGAACTTCCACTGGGGCAACCCCCTACTCATTAGCCTATGGGATGGAAGTAGTGCTCCCCATAGAGGTGGAAATGGAATCCCTCAGAGTATTGATGGATGCTCAGTTGAGTGAAGACCAATGGGTACAAGATAGGTATCACCAGTTGTCTCTAATAGATAAAAGGCAAACCGCAGCGATCTTTCATTGTCAGTTATATCAGCAAAGGATCGCACGATCCTACAACAGAAAAGTTCGACTGCGGCAGTTCAAACAACATGACTTGGTTTTAAAGAAGATCATTGACAACCAAGATCAATCTAAGGGAAAATTTGCTCCTAACTGGGAAGGCCCATTTGTTGTCAAGGAGGTATTGACAGGACGTGCTCTCAGATTGTAGGAAATGGATGGCGATGAATTTCTACAACTTATCAACTTGGACACCGTGAAACGATACTATGTCTAAAGTTACCATCAAACAAACATCCTGGTTTTGATCATTAAATCACCAGTCATTCTGGTTTTGAACCCTCTAATTTTTGTACTCTTCTGCCCCTCAGGGAAACATACACTTCAAGCCAAAAGCCTAGTTTTACCTCAGTTCAAAACTTTCACAATTTCGGTTATCTTGAAGACGAGATTGAACCTTTCACATCTGCAGTTTATCCTGAAGACAGGATTAAACTTTTTCACCTGCAGTTTATCCTGAAGACGGGATCAAACATTTCTACGCTTGTAGTTTGTCCTAAAGACGGGATCAAACTTTTTACACACCTGCAGTTTTTCCCCATTATGGGATCAAACTTTTTTCTCCCCGTAGTATAGCCTGCACATAGGATTCACGTTTCTCTTCATCTGCGATTCGTCTTGAGGGGAGAACTACGTCGACCTGATCTCCTCTTCAATAGGAGTACGTAGGCAACCATATGCTATATGGCCAGGTCACAATAAACAACAAAAATACTTCTACCCCTTCTTCAACAATAAAGCTTCTGCCTTTCACATTCAGCGTTGAACCTCTTATACCAGGTTTGAACTACGCAGACTTGATCTCCTCTTCAATAGGAGTACGTAGGCAGCCATTTATGGTTCAGTCTAACCCCTACTAGAACCAAAATTCTTATCACACGGTACTGGGATCAACCTTCAATTCACCACATTTTATCAGTTTTAGATCAAAGGGATGGAATTACCCAATCTCTTCTCACAAATAGAAGATTCGGTGACCATCTAAGCTGCGATCGCGCCTCAAAGAGGAATACCAACCTATAAGAGATGGAATTAACTACGCTTCTCATAAATAGAAGTACTGGCGACCATCTGTGGGGCGATTAATCTCAGAGAGGAAGAAACTACCCTCCTCTCCACTTTTCCATATAGATACCAGTCCCAAAACACCAAAGATGGTAGGGATATACAGAAATCAATGATCCATTCTGAGAGATCTTGCGACATCTCATTGTCCATCTATTAAGGATAAGTTCATAATGCATCAAGATCACAAGGCCCTAAAGAAACAGGCAAATATCAAGCAAGTATCAAGGCATAACTAAAAGGGAAGTGAATCAAAATATATTTCCCTGCCATACATAATATCTTGTTTGATATACGTACGTGTTGTACATGACAAAATGGCTGCTTAGTCATGCATGGAGGAAAATACAAAGCTATCTACAGATCTGTGTGTATGCGGACTATCAGATCTAACATAGCATCCCTCTCTGAAGATGGAGGTAGCACTGCAAGTTCCTGCCCAAGGGTATCTACACGAGCTAGCAGATCAGAGGCTAAATGCATAGTGGCATAATGCTCATCAATGTAAGCACTCATGTAGGCAAGACTGACAGTCATCTGGGATCTAACTGAAGTACTATTTGCAATGGCCATATCCCTAGCAGATAAGGCGGCATCCCGCTCCGCAATCAATGCATCTCTGGCTGATCTAGCCTCATCCCTCTCTAACAGAGTGGTGTCTCTCCCATCAAGAGCTGTCAACATCGCGACCCTAGACTGATCTCTCTCATAGGTCATCAGATGTAAGCTTTTCTTCAAATACTATGCCGGATACTGATAACAGTGGCACTCGGGGTGGGAGAATCCATCACAAATGCTGGCAGCCCAGCAGTCAAGTCATCGATGGGAATGTCAGCCTCCTCTATAGGCTCCTCATCATCGGAATCAGTCCCCTGCACAGTGGATACTACCGCAGCCAATGCAGTCTCTGTCTCCATCCATACGGAATACTCTGCAGAACAACCCGGATGATTGATAGAAAACTCAGCTAACTCTCGCTGATCCCAACAGGCATACAACCTGGATCTATCCTCCGCTGATAAACGGTGTGAAGCGAAGCGCTGACTCACTGCCCCCTCATAAGGATGAAAATCTAGAAACTGGTCAAATTGACACATCACGGCCAGTGGGTGGTAAGTAATCATGCCCCTTAATCCAGCCAGAGGGAGATAATCCATGCCCGGAGTATGAGTAATGAAGCTGTAGGGTGAGCTAAGCCCTGAACACGACAATATAGTAAACGAGTCTCTAATCCCTACCAGAAAAGCTGACCACGATGCAGCATGTGTACACTCCGCGGGTTGAAAGGAGTACGACATGGCTATATCATGGGTAAAACAAAACCCCTGCCGTCTAAATGTGCCAATCGGTCTCAAGTGTGATATAAACCACACATACAAAGACGACCGAAGCTACTGTGAACACTCCCGCTTGATAAGTGCAAGCAGTATGTAGATGACCTCAGAGTCTCTACAATGATCATCGGTACAATGGTATGACCCTCCCTAAGAGCTCTCACTGCCATAATAACGTCGATATCTAGCTCATCCATATACCGTGGCATAAAGACGTATGACAATACGCACAAAAGTAGTACATCCACCGGCTGAACGCCAATGATCCTCCGGTGTGGTGAAATCCCCAAAATGTCGTGCATAACTATCCTCAGAGCCAAATTTGTCAAACAAAAACGCTGGGATATCACGTGGCCAGATGTAATCTCGTCCTCGACCACTCTACGCCTCAATCCGGTGAGGGTCATAAACTATCGCGCCATGTCTCCGATAGCCCGTATGCATGCAAGGTCTGGCCCAGCCGGGCAAAGATCGTTAATCGTGTATACTCCTCCAAAGTAGAGTCAACTCATGGGTCCCGAATCAAAATACCGTCTATCCGCTACCAATGCTCTAAAGATACCCTCTACAAATCATGTGGGAACCTCAAACATCAATCAGGTCATAAGATGCTACAAAGAATCATCTACGATCACCACGCTCGATGGTGATATACTATCATACCATGAAATACAGATGCAGATACTCACCAAAATGGTGGGGAATGATTAACACGGTTAACCGTCAAGAAGACATTTGTACGGTAGTGTTATAAGACCATCCAGGGTTAATCTTTGAATATCTTTGGACATACATACATACGCATAACATAATAACATACGTGATACAATAGATGGAAATATGATATAGGGAATGGAAAATTGTACATACATTCCTAAGTATATCATCATTTAATACATCTCTCAGATAGCTAAAATACACAGGAAATGGGGTAAGCTACCCAACATCTAACAGAGGCCTATCAAAAGATATAGTGAGAATGGGGCGAAGCTACCCAATAGCTAACAGAGGCCTATCAAAAGAGATAACGAAATACATCGGAAAAAAGTCGATGGT